>JANIIA010000002.1:12523615-12535116 GCA_027478495.1 Erythroxylum alaternifolium
TCCCCATCACCAAGCCCTCAACTTTTAACACTAAAATCCAACAAATATCTGATCTCTACAGAACCTAGGATCTTCCAACGAAACCCAATCAGTTTCATGATTATTACACCAAGACGACAGATTGTACCATATTTTTTTAATCTATTTTCATCAACAACGCAATAACCAAAAATATGAAAAAAAACAGAGAGTATTGATTCATAATACTAAACTAGGGACGAAGATGAGTTAAACGTGTTTCTTCTACAAATCCATTAATGGGCTTGTCTTATTTGTTGGCTTTTTTAGAAACTATAACTAACCATGAAGCCCTTACCATGTAGAGGGAGAGCACTAATTTCTATGAGTTTTAAAGTTCAGATTTTTCAGTGGAACTCTTTGATAAGGCGTGGGTCCACATCCCACTCTTAACACCATATTGATTCTTAGAAAAAATGATGGACTAAAAAAAATAGACGACTAACCATAGGTTTTCTAAAATCGTAAGCATGCCTATATAAAAACAAACCTATGCTCTGATAGCAATGTTAAAAGAAATAATATAGAACATCATCATATGGATCATGCTAAACATGATCGTTTCATATGCATACAAATCAAAAATCACGTACTTGGATTTTTGTTGTAGTTCCACCAGTTAAAGAACTTTTCTGTAGATCTTATTTCTATGCTTCTTCTTCATGTGAAAAGCAATGGTAATCAGAAGAGACACCCATAAAAGTATCTATTCATTTTGTTCTTTGGTTTTTTACATTTTAAAAAATATAACTACCTTTGGTAGTTATTTATAGAAGTATAACTATAATACCCTCATGGGTGTATAATGATTCATTAGTTGTCTATATGGATCAAAAGGAACAAAGATTGACAAATTTGAGGTAAAAATTGATGAATGAAAGATGTTTTGGAGCTTGTGCTAGTGTCTAGGTTGTACGTACCCTTGTTATTGGTAGGCATAACCATGTGGATGAATGTATAAGCTTCTGTGACTATATACTAGTTGAAAGACAACATTTGAGGATAGACGCGCCTGTGTAAGTGGAGGAGATGACTATGTTCGCCTATCGTGTAAGTCACTAGGATCATGTATATTTAAAGTAATGTTGAGTTTAGAAACTTAAATATTAGACACACGATCGTGTGAGAGATTATGTACAATTTAAAAATCTTATGTTCTCAGTTTTTGAAAGTTTTAAAAGAGGCAGAAGTTGCATGAGACATAAATACTTGATGATATAAGAGCTTTAGAGTCCAAATAACATTGTTCAATCCGAAGTTGTATGAGATCTTTAGAGAAAGATAAAATAACTAGTTTAGTTGTGGTTATTTTGTAGGATACTCTTAGCTCGAAACCTTAATGCTTATATCCTGCTATTTTTGATTTAGTGGACTTATTGTCAGTTTGTCTTATGATTTTTCATGTTAACATCGTGTATCCAATTTATGTTTCAGTTGTCTATATCATTTGAGTAGTTTGTTAATGGTAGAGTGATTTTGTTGATCCCGTGAGTGTTATTGCTTGGAGTTTAGCAACTGGTATTAAAGCCTTAGGTATGGAGAATGGCACTAGCTCTATGGTGAAGTTGACGTCGACCAACTACTCAATATGGAGACTTATGATGGAAAATCTTCAGTATTGTAAGGATCTCTATAATCCATTTGTTGTGGGAAAAAAGTATAAAAGACAATGTCTCATCTAAGACGAAGAAGATGATAGATAAAGAGTGGGAAAAGATGAAGCAAAAAATCGTGAGAACTATTAGATAGAGATTGTTATCAGCATATTTAACCACGTATCCTAAGAAACAAATCATTTCAAGTTGTGTAAGAAATTAGATGGTCTTTATGAAAGGAAGACTACTCACAACAAAGCCTCTTTGATTAAAAAGCTTAGGAATCTGAAGCTGAAGGTTGGGAAATAAATGTCCTAGCTTCCTAACGGTTTTCAAGATGTCATCAATAAGCTGACCACCATGAAGATCATCATTGATAATGAATTACAAGTCTTATTTCTATTGAGGTCTTTGCTAGATAGTTAAGAAATTTTGATTATGACTATCAATAACTCTACTCTAGATGGCATGATTTCTTTGAATGTGATCAAGGGAGCATGTTCAGTGAAGAGATTAGGGGGAAGGAGATTGGTGCTGAAAATGTATATACTCTTGTGGTAGTAAAAATAGAAAGAAGCAAGAGTAAAAGTCCCAAAGGTTAAGGCAAGTCTAAAAATAGACTTATATCTAAAGATGGTAAAGAGACTAGGACATGTCACTACCGCACCAAACCTGGTCACATAAAGAAGTTCTGCTACAAGTGGAAGAGAGTCCAACAAAAACAAGATAATTAGAAAGATGGAGATGATAATAACACTATGACAACAACCTCAAGTATAGATGATGAGTTGTTGTTGATTTGTGTGACTAACGAGTGTTTCTATATTAGTTTCTTAAATTTCAATTGATTTGTTGATACTTGGCTTTCTATCATTGTGTTCTAAAGAGGGAATACATTACTTATTAAAAAAGTGGTAATTTTAGAAGTGTGAAAATAGGAAATTAGAGCTCTGCTAGCATTGTCGAAATAGGTGACATCTGAGTTCAGATCGATGTTAGGTACATATTGACCTTAAGAAGAGTATGAGACATTCCAAACTTGTACCTTAGTTTTTGTATACAAATTTGCTTGACCAAGAAGGATACCAACATACTTTTGAAGATGACAAGTAGAAGCTGTCTAAAGGAGAAATAACAGTTGCTCGTGGTGGATTGTGTTGCACTCTATACAAGACACATTTGAAGATGTGTGTTGAAAAACTAAATACTGTTGAGAAGAATACTTCTCTGGATTTATGACATCAAAGATGAGGACACATTAACAAAAAGGGGATTAAATTGCCAGCTGACAAATCATTTATCCTTGTAAAAGCTATTGTTTCTCTTATTTCATGTGAATATGGCATGATTGGAAAACAATATTGAGTGTCTTCTATAAAAGGTCTACCAAAAGGAAGACTAAGTTAGATCTAGTGCATTATGACATGTATGGCCCTTTCGGGATAGATTCCATAGGTGGTAATTGATAATAAGTATTTTGTTACTTTTATTGATGATGCTACTTGCAAGACTTAGATTTATACGCTTAAAACAAAAAGCCAGGTGCTTGAGACCTTCCAGAATTTTGATACCATAATGAAAGGGAGACAGAGAGAAATTTGAAGTGTTTGAACTGACAATAGAGGTAAGTACATCTCTAACGAGTTTAAGGAGTATTATACGAGACATGAAATAAGACATGAGAAGATAGAATGTGATATCCCATTGCATAATGGTGTTGCCAAGAGGATGAATTAAACTATTGTGGAGAAGGATTGATGCACGCTCCAAATGTCAAAATGACCAAAGTCCTTTTGAGATGAGGTAATCTGAACTACAATATATGTTATCAACAGAACTCCTTAGTCCATTTGGATCTTGACATTCCAAAAGAGTGTGGAAGGGAAATGATCCAATTTATTTGTATATGAGGGTAATCGATTACAAAGCTTTCAAACATATGCCAAAGGAGTAAAGATCAAAGTTGGATTTGAAGACTACTCTTTATGTGTTCATTGGATATAGTGATGAAAAGTTTGGCTATGGGTTCTACAACTTGAAAAAGTGGAAAGTTTCCAGAAGCAAAGACATAATCTTCTACGAGCATGAGATGGGTACATATCTTATTAAAGAAGACAAAACTACTTCATCAATTTGTCTTACAATACTACAGGTTTTACACTTGTTTATACTACTATTAATCAACCTATAGGAGAAGAAGGCAAAAGACATGAGCTGATATAGAAGGGTAATAATCAAGTGCAATCTAATAGAGGTGAGCCGCATGAGCTAAATCTTCTGGAAGATGTAGAAGAGGTCTGTGAGCATTATAAGTAGAGGGAGCAACATGCTCAAGTGTTAGAAGATGTCCAACTTTAACATTCAACTAGAGTGAAGAAACCGTTGACTAGATACTTGAGTTCAAAATATCTCTTGGTCACTGTTGAAAAGGAGTTGGAGAATTTCCAAGAAGTGCAGTCACTTAAAGATAAAGACTCTTAGCTTAAGGCAATGCAAGAGGTGCTGGATTCCTTGAAGAAAATGAGACCTATAAGTTATTTTAGCTTCTAGAAAACAAGAGGGGTTGAGAATAGATGAGTGTTTAAGATTACAAAAGATGGTGACAAGCTGATGAAACGTAAGGCAAGACTAGTGGTTAAGGGATACAATTAGAAAAAAGGATATCGACTTTGACGAGATCTTTTCATCATTAGTTAAGATGACATTTATATAAACAATTTTGAGTCAAGTTGCGAGTATGGATCTATAACTTGAACAGTTTAATATGAATATCACCTTCTTATATGGTGACTTGGATGAGGAGATATACATGGAGCAACTGGAAGGGTTTAAATTCAAAAGGAAAGAGGACTTAACGTGCAAGTTGAAGAAAAGTCTTTTTAAGATCAAACGAGTACTAAGGTAGCGGTACAAGAAGTTCAATTTGTTTATGACTAGTAATGACTATAAGCAAATGTTTGTTAATCTTTGCGTGTACTTTAAAAAATTTCTTAGTAGTAACTTCATCATCCTTCTCTTATATGTGGAATATATGTTGATAATGGGACAAGATACTGACATAACTTATGGATTGAAGGAGGACTTTTCCATGTCCTTTGACATAAAAGATTTGGGCCCTGCAAAACATATTTTAGGTATGGAGATTATTGGTGCAACAAGGCTAGAAAGCTGTGGTTGTTACAAGAAAAGTATATTGAATAGGTTCTTGAGAGTTTCAATATGGAGCATTCCAAGCTAGTTAGTTCACCATTATTAACTTAATTTAAGTTAATAGGTGATCTTGTGCTACCACCTAAAAGGAGAAAGATTGTATATCCTCAGTTCCATATTCCTTTATTGTTGGCTCCTTGATGTATATCATGGTGTGCATTAAATTATAAATTAAACGTGCGGTTAGGTTGGTGAGTTGATTTTTATTCAATTTAGGTTAGATGCACTGGACAAGACATTACACCTCCTTAATGTATGATGTGTTATGCACTAGACCAAGACTTTTGTGATTATGTATCAGTTAAATGATGAAGTTTAAGGGTAAACAATCCCACATAGAGTTAAACATGATAATGTAAGTTGAAAAAATGATCGTGTTTGTCGACCATGTAAGTTACTAGGAATGAATATTAGAGTGATGTTGATTTTTGAAGCTAAAATATGAGACTCTTTCACCACACACGACCTTATGGGAGACCATGTACAGTTTAAAAATATTATTTTCTTAGATTTCGAAAGTTTGATAATAGACACAATTTACATTGGATAGAAGCATATGATGATAGAAGAGTTTAAAGTCTAAATAAAATTTTTCAACTACAATTTTATTAAAGTTCTAGTTTTAGGATTAATTGGGAGTAGTATCTGTGTATATATATTGTTAACATTGGTCAAACCATAATATTAGCCTAATTTGTAGTTATGTAATTTGATTGTAATTAGCTTAGATTTAGCCTAATTTACTGTTAGACTTCCTTACTTATACTTATGACTCCTATATAAATACCTTACTCCTGTACACTTTACAAACATACCTTAATATACAATAAACTTCAATCATACCTTAATATACAATAAACTTCTTTCTCCCTTTTGTCTATGTTCTCAATCCTTCTCCTAGAATTCATAACATGGTGTTAAGAGCATAGGTTTACATTTTTCTCCTTTTTTTCCGTCCTTAATTAGTTGTTATCTGGGTTTACTGCCTTTATCCGTTCTTCCTTCTTGTTTGAACCTATTTTCGGCCTTTGTCTTTGCCTTTTCTTTTGCCAAAATTCTTCTCCTTTAAAGGCCTTAGTTTCCTCTTGGTTATGGCTCTTTTTAGGTTGACCTAATTCCATTACACTACTGGCACCAATCGACTCTCCGACCCTTGTTCTACTGATCTGCAATTTTTCAGCCATGTTTGTCGCTCCATGTGCCACCATGCATTGCCTTGACCAGATCTCCTTTCTATTGATTAAGTGTCCAGTTAGTGTCCACGTATATTGCCACAAGTTTTGCAATATTATTGTTGACCTACCAAGTGTTCTATCACATCCTCCTTTAATAGTTGACAGTTGACAGTTGACTTCTTACTATAAGCCCCTCTCTTACCTAATTTTAACCTTTTGAATATGATTTTGCCCTCTGTTTTGCCTACTTTTGACTTGCAAATGGAGAAATTGGATATTTCTTGGCCTCTCTCGACCATTTTGGATGGTAGCAACTATAATTTATGAATTTAGCGTATGAAATTGTTCCTGGTTAGACATAAATTATGGCATATTGTTATTGGTGTCATCATTTAGTCTAAACAAGGTTCAAACAAAAGTTATAACAAATTTGTCGAATGTCTTGAAGATTGGGATGTAAAAAACCATTAGATTATCACATGGTTTTACAACACATCCATCCTCAATATGTAAGTCCAGTTTGAAACTTTTGATACAATAAAAGAGGATTGGGATTTCTTAGTAACTCGTTTTCAAACTCCTGGTCTTGCTCATTATTATTAATTATGGATTACTCTGCGCTTTATAAAGCAAGTTCTAGCGAGCCTGTTAATGCTTTCCTAGACCAAATCCAACCCATTTAGAATTAGATCACTCAAGCTAAGATTAGTGCAGAACATCTTTAGTTGATCCAGGTTCTTATGGCTCTTAATCTTGAGTAATAGTCCGTCCGTTCCTCCTTACTATATAGCTCTCCATTTCCTTCTTTAAATGAAGCGATCAAAGAAATTATCTTTAAGGAGACTCATCTTTGAAACTGTCTAGTGTGACCACCAAAACCTAAGGAAGGATTTTCTAATATCAAAGGAGCTTCGTCTTAACCTGGTTCTTCATATGTAGTTGTTGTTGCTTCTAAGGGTCCTATCACTTTTACCATGAGTGATATCCAGTCAGTACTTAAACAGGTTATCTCTACTAATTCTTCTCACACTGCTCTCTCTATCACTCCAGGTACTTCTTCTTGTCTTTTTAATTCTGCCTGTCATAACCATACGACTTCTGATTCTTCTGTCTTTTCTTCTAAAACATCTATTTCATCCCTTCCTCCTATTCATACTGCTAATGATACTCAAATGCATATTTCCCACATTGGTTATGCATCTAGTTCTAATCTTAGTCCCCCTGTCACTTACTATGTACTTTCCTTAGCCTTCAATCTTATTTCTATTGGACAATTATGTGACCTTAGGTTCTATGTTATTTTTTTCTCCTTTTGATTGTCAAGTACAAGATTTGCAGACAGGAAAGATTCTTAGGACAAGAAAGAAGGTTGAAAGATTGTTTGTACTCGTGTCTTTTCAAATTCCTAAACCAATATTAACTATGATCACCTCCAACTCCTCTCTTTATCAGTGGTAACTTCCCTTAGGCCATGCCTTTGCTGGCAAACTTCATCCTTTAGTTTATCGTGGATTGTTACATTTAACTAAAAATGAGTCTTTTAAGTGTTTTCAGTGTCAACTAGCTAAACAACTTGCTCTATCTTTTAATAATACATCTGTTTCACATTCTACTTTTGTTCTTATTTATACTGATATTTGGGGACCTTCGCCTATTTTATTTAAGAGTGGTTATCAATATTATATGATCATTATTGATGATTTTTTTGATATACCTGGATCTATTTTTAAAACACAAATTTAAATTATCACATGTATACATTAAGTTTGCCACCATGGTCAAAACCCAATTTTCTCATACCATCAAAACCACCTGAATAGATAATGCAATGGAATATAAAGAATCTTCTATACTCCTTGCTTTCTTAGACCAACAAGGTACCATGGCTCAACATTCTTATCCTAGTATATCTCAACAAAATGGTAAAGATGAATGAAAACACCACCATATCCTTGATTATGTCTATACCTTCATCTTTCTACCTCCTGTCCTGAAAAACTCTAGGGAGAAATTGGTTTAATTATTGTTTATACTATAAATCACACCCTCTACCTCCATCCTTGTTAATCTTTCCCCTTATGAACAGTTATATGGTAAGCCTCCTCATTACCATATTCTTAAAACTTTTGGATGTGTTAGTTTTGTTCTTCTACAACCCTATGAGCATAATAAACTAGAACCTTTTGCATGTCTCTGTTGCTTTCTTGGGTATGGGATAGAACATAAAGGTTGTCATTGTTGGGATCCAATCTCTATCAGAGTTCAAATTTCATGACATATTACCTTTTGGGAAGACACCCTATTTTCCTTCCTACCTAAATGTCATTCATCTCATATTAATTCTTCAAAATTCTTTACTGATAACTCTGTAGCACTATTTCCAAGCTCTAAAATAGATTTATCTCCTGCGTTCAAACATCCTCTACATTCTAATCCTGTACTTGTGGAGTCAAATCTGCTTGTTAAAACTGTACCTACTTTCATTATTCCTCTTCGACAATCTACCCAGGTAAGAAAAACCCCTTCTTATCTACAAGATTATTATTGCTTTTCTGCTATCGTCAATCTCCACAAACCTAACTCTTATTGAGAAGCTAGCTCTAACTCTCATTGGTAACAAGTTATGAATAAAGAACTTTAGGGTCTTGAGAAAACTCATAATTGGGACTTAGTTGATCTTCATTCAAGAAAAAATGCTATTGGAAGTAAATGGGTTTATAAAATCAAAACCCATTTTGATTGCTCTATTAAGCATTATAAGGCTCGTCTAGTGGCTAAAGTTTACACTCAAGAATATGGAAGAGACTATGAAGAAACTTTTTCCTAAGTTGCCCACATCAACTTTGTCCACAGTCTTTTAGATATTGTCACTGTCAAAGGATGGAAACTTCTTCAAATGGATCTGAAAAATGTCTTTCTTAACGGGGACTTGCAAAAGGAAGTTTATATATTGCCTCCACCTGGTTACTCTCGTCTTGCCCATAAGGTCTGTAAGTTAAGAAAAGTCTTCTATGGGCTAAAACAAGCACCGCGAGCTTGGTTTGTAAAGTTCAGTTCCACCATCATCCAATTTGACTTCTATTCTAGTTTTCGAGCTCTGTTCATTCGTCACACTAAACATGGGATTGTTATTCTTCTTCTTTATGTGGATGATATGATAATTATTGGGAATGATACTGCTTATATTGTAGAGTTACATGGATATCTTAGCCACCACTTTGAGATGAAGGATATTGGTACTGTTGGTTATTTTTTGGGTCTTAAAGTGTCATCTACTTCTAAAGGTTATTATCTCTTCCAAGCAAAATATGCGTTTTATCTCATCTCTCGAGCTGGCATCACCAACAGTAAAATTATCTCCACCCCTTTCGAGCATAATGTCAAATTGACATCATTTGATGGTACCTCGTTTGATGATCCTACTCTGTATCATTAACTTATCGGTAACTTGGTTTATCTCATTATTACCAGACCTAATCTTGCATATGTTGTGCATTTGGTTAGTCAATTCATGAGTGCCCCTCGATCCTCTCATTTTTTGTTATGCTTTGAATTCTTTGATTTGTCAAATCCATACTATTTCATGGCCTTCATTTCTCTACAAATTCTTCTCTTATTTTATCTAGCTACTCTAATGCCAATTGGGCTGACGATCCCACTGATTAGTGCTCACCACTGGATATTGTTTTTTCTTAGGAGATTATCTTATTTCATAGCGAAGGAAGAAACAAACAATGACTTCTCATTCTAGCATTGAATCTAAATATCATGCTCTTGCTGCTGCCACTGCAGAACTATTATGGCTCCGTCGATTACTAGAAGACATGGATGTCACTTCATCTTCTGTTACTATTCTCTATTGTGACAATCATAGTGCAATTCAAATTGCACATAATGATGTTTTCCATGAGCGTTCCAAACATTTTGAAATTAATTGTCATTTCGTATGCAATCATATTACACAAGGCACTATTCATCTTGCAACTGTCTCCTCTTCCAATCAAACAACCGATATCTTTACTACCAAACAACCGATATCTTTACTAAGACATACTTTCCTGGCAGACTTCAGGATCTTGTTTCCAAACTTAAGTTGGCCTCTATCGTACCACTTTGATTTTGAGGGGGGGTGTTAACGTTGGTCAAACCACAATATTTGCTTAATTTGTAGTGATGTAATTTGATTATAATTATCTTAGATTTAGCCAAATTTATTACTAGACTTTCTTACCTGTACCTATAACTCCTGTATAAATACCTTACTCCTGTACACTTTACAAATATACCTCAATATACAATACAGTTCTTCTTCCCTCTTGTCTACATTCTCAATCTTTCTCTTAAAATTCATAAAATATATCAATTTGTCCTTCTTGTGTTTAAATGCTTATTCTTTCCATGAACCACCAAATTATTTGAGATTTCAATTGGTGCTTAGTTATTAACAAAAATTCTTATTCTATTTTTCTGCTCTATATATAAATCACATTTTTTTTTCAATCACAATGTTTGATTCATTACTTCTACCTCTGTCATGGATTATGCTATAATCTTCTACATTTTTGAACTCCATAAGAAAAATACAGATCCTAGAGTAAAACAATACCCCGAAGTACTCTTCATATCATTAATAGATATAGCCTAATCAATATCAAAAAATCCATATAGCTTGAACTTTTGACACTTCTTAAACTTGAATCCATAATCAACAGTACCTTTTATGTACCTTAATATTCTTTTGCTACTCTTAAATGCATTTCAATAACATAATGCATAAATCAAGGTAAGCGACTTATGATAAATAAAATGTTAGGCTTTATTACAATAAGAAACATTAGTCACCCAGTCAAGCTTTTATAATCTTCATCAACCTTATCAGCACCATCTTCCTTATTCAACTTCTCTTTTTGATTAATTGGCATGCTTATGGATTTGCACTTCTCCATATGAAATTTCTTCAATATTTCCCTTGTATATTTTTCTTATGGATGAACACTCCATCTTGATTTTGCTTAATTTACATTCTAAGAAAGTAAGTCATAAGACCAAGATCTATCATTTAAAAAAACTGCATCTTCTCTTGTTTGACTCTTCAATTAGTAAAGTATTATTTCCTGTTATTGAAAGATCATTAACATAAAGGGACATAATAAGAAAGTCATTTCCCTTATGTTTCACATAAAAAGTGGACTCATATAGGCTTTTTACAAAGTCTAAGCTCAATAAATGCTCATCTATTTTGTTGTACCAGGCTTTTGATGCTTGTTTTAGGCCATAGAGAGCCTTTTTAAGTAGATACACTTTATCTTCTTCACCTTGCTTCACAAACCCATTTGGC
Organism: Erythroxylum alaternifolium; assembly: GCA_027478495.1. Lineage (NCBI taxonomy): Eukaryota > Viridiplantae > Streptophyta > Magnoliopsida > Malpighiales > Erythroxylaceae > Erythroxylum > Erythroxylum alaternifolium. The sequence goes on from JANIIA010000002.1 coordinate 12,534,952, forward strand.
TACTTTATATATTTCTTTTTGTAACACACTATTTAAAAAAACTGACTTGACATCTTACTGAAACACTTTCTAATCTTTTTGTAAAACTATTTGTAACACCCCACTCCCGCCGAACCCGAACCCGATATCGACAGTGATATCCGAATCCGTGCCCCGCGAGGGTGG
>JANIIA010000002.1:12714430-12741872 GCA_027478495.1 Erythroxylum alaternifolium
CCACTTTATAGATTTTGGGACAAGAATAACAAAGTTTTAACTTTATAACCATGGATTAGGGCTTTAAATGCAAATGTGTGTTCATGGCTGTATAATAGATTTTGTAAATCAAAGCTGCAAGGATAGATCTTGTGCTCATTTTGTAGTTGATTATTTTTTAAAAATAAGACATAGAAGATGTTTTTGTCTCTAAGAGATTGTTAAATGTGGATAGCAATTAAATGATATTGGGTCGATGTAAAAACTAGACCTTATTGAACTTAACAGGGAATCTTGAAAGTTGTAAAACCTAGCATATCTCAAAATTATAAGAATTGAAGTGTTTATTCTTTCATTTATAAGGGGCTTCACTCCCACTTGCACTACTCCTATATAGATATATTTAAAACCTTTTTCTTTATGTTTATGGAATTTTGGGTCAGTAAAGGGATAGTTTCAAAGGGTTTTGACAAAGGAATATCACATTGTTTAGTTTTAATGATGTAATCCATTTTTTAAAAATTTTAAATTAACTTTGATTATTGCTAGATTTGATATTTTTCACTTTAATAATCTCCCAGTTATCGATAGATTTTTTAAAAATTTATATTATTAACTCATTGTTGTTTATGATCTTATTATTGATACTAGAGGTGGTTGCACTAAGGATAGATTTAAATCTTACAAAGAAATATTTTTAAAAATATCGACTCCTTTAATCATAAAAAGGCTAAATGAACTAATTTTCACACCTCTTCCTAGGCTCAACTGCCGAGACCACCTACCCTCAGTGAAAAGAAGTTAGTAATTCTAAATTGATAAATTCAAGACTAAATCTTTACCCTCTCCAGGACACTTGGCTTTCATACCAATTAGGGGGAAGCTAGACAGTCCTAATTGGATAGGAACAATAATCAAATTTTGCTCGAACGGTTTGTACCTGAGGATTAACCGAGAAGGAAAGAGTAGAAAGCTTTGAAGGGATTTAAAGATAATTAAGGTTAATCCTTAATTTTTCAACAGATCTCACCTAAAACACAATCAAAGGTCTCACTTAAAGAAAGGAAAGGCCAATTTTTACAAATAGGTTTCTAGGATCAAATTGGATAAATTATAAGTAGATCCGTAAGGCCTACTTAAGATATCTAATATGAACAAAATATTAAAGGCAACTATTAAATATGAAGCAAATTAAAGCAAATAAGAACAAGTATTGAATATCATAACATGGTGGGCAAAAAAGCTAACCATTATAGGTTATAATACTAAACATCAATAATAATGCATTAAAGGAAATAAATAATATCACACCTAAAAGGGTGGCAGTGCCAACTACTATAAGATATAATATGCAAATATCAAATATTAATGCAAATATAAAAGCTTGACAAGCGGTAGAGCTAGTCGACTATAAGTTATTCACTAAAGTAAATAAAAGCAAATAAACTCACATTAAACTCTCAAATAAATATTTTTAGAACATGTGAAGCATTATAAAAGATTTAAGGGTTTGAAACAAGAAGAGAAGAGAAAAGAAAGCTTTGGTACAAAGGTTTTGGCTCAAATAGGGTGGTTGTCGTGGAACCCTTGATTTTTTTGGGGCTTCGAGAAAGCTAAGGGGATTTAGGCACTAGGCTAAGGCTTTAAAGAAGGAAGGGAGATGTTCAAGCTCTAGGAAGAGCAAAAACTAAGAAGAACTTGGAGAGAAAGCTTGGAAGAAGAATCCTCCCCTCTTTGTTATGAACTTCCTCCTTATATAAACTCCATTGTGTCTTTTTTAGTCTTTGCAAGCCTTCAAATTGGTCTCCTTTGCAGAAGTCATGTGTGATTCCATTTAGTGCATATTTTATGTCATGTCAAATAATTTTTATTTTTTTTCAATCGGGCCCTTTTAGCTTATATAAAAGTACAATAATTGGGCTCACATTTTACAAAATATTTGGGCTCACATCTTTACAAGTTGATTATATTAATTTCTTGGTCTTCTAGCTCAAGTTCTTGATAAAATTTTTTTTGAGTTCGTTGTGGACGATCGTGATTCTAGTAATTGCTTCATGATTTCAAAATATTCATCTTTTGTTTTTGCTGTGGCCAATAATGTTTGGTTTTTAAATTTTTGTTGCAAGAATAGAGTTAGTTCACTTTGTTTTAATGGCTGAGAATTTTAGAGCCATTCTTCTATAGCCAACAGTGGGCTTTATGTAAATACTTTTGTAATTTATATATCTAGCCATCAATTATTCTAACAATATTCCAAACAGCAACATATAAAATCACGATAACTATGTTTGCATTAATCAGCTACATGCTGATTTCCAAAGTTTGATTTTAAACAGACGCTATGGTACATGACATTGTTACACCATATGAATCGAGAAAGCAAGTTCTTACTGTGACTCTTAGGCTCGTGAAATTTTTCATTGATAAGCCTCATATGAGCTGCACTACAGATTTCCAGCCTATATATCGTCATAGGGGTTTGTTATACATTAGATCATCCATAAGATCTCAAAGTCATTCCACATACAGTAAATACTTATGTCATTCATACATCTACTCATCAATGATTCAAACAAAACCTAAACATAAATATTTAGACTATTAAAGAAGAACATAAAAACTCATAAATGATTATAAGAATATTCTAAACAACATAAAATCAAGACCTCCTTTGCATTGATACAAAACCCAAACACAAATAATCGTACTATTAAAGCAACACATATGGTAGACATTAGTTGGATGACTTACCTTGATGGACAGACAACGACAGACTATAAAGAAGAAGGATGAGTGACGCTTTCAATATAAAATAGAGCCTGCGAAATAGAAAATTTTGTATTTTATATAATACACTTATTTAATAGTTTTGTATTTATATCTGTTGCATACAACACCAAATTTCACTGTAAGCATTAACACTTGAAACTCTTATGATTCCATACAAAAAAATATCATCACTCCAAATAAAACCACTTACATTCACTAGAAGTTTGTTGTTTTGCATTTTTATGACATTTTGGTATACAGTAGGGATTTTGATGAACATATGTGTCATTTATTAAATTTCTTAAGATCTAAGAACCAAACTAAAATAATAAAATAAATTAAAAGGCAATTGATCTAGCTTCCGAATCTTATCATAAGTCCTAATACCAAACCTATAAAAATTCGTAATATGCCATACATAAACCAAATATGATCAAATTTAACATAAATATCATAATGAAAATATGCATATAAGTAAAAACTAATATAAAATATAATAACAATATAAAAATTACCTAAAAAATAGTGAATAAAAACTTGAACATAAATAATATGAAAAACCTACAATATTAATCTCTAAAGCTTTACATTTTTTATCATTATGAAAGACTAAAAATAAGGAACTAGTGGACGACACATAAAAATCAAGTATCAAAAACTAAATACTTGATAACATGATGCAATAAAGATAAATAAAAATAAGGCTTAAAAGATCAATACGAGGAAACACAAAGAAATAAAGTGTATTGAACCTTAAATCATTCAAAAAATTTAAAAATATTATGAAATATTAACAAAGACATAAAAACTAGTAAGCTAAATATGGATTATAATCTAAAAAGAAAATAATAATAACTAATAGAAAGAGGAGAAGCCAACAATCATACTTGCTAAAGAAAACTAATGTTCTTAATCTTAGGAAGCATATTCCATCACCTTAAAATTTTCCTATAGAAACAAATTCAATTATGAAAAACCAAGAACATGAATTTAAAATAACAAAGTATCTTTTAGAGGGAAGAATAATAGTAACTCTAACCTGTTAGATAGACATATGAAAAGATGCATTTTCAAACAGGGTGGCTTTTCTAGGTTAGAGACTAAATGTAAGTCTTTAGGTTTAAATAAGGATTTTCTTGTAGTCAATGTGACAATTTTCCTAGTATTGATGGATTCTTATGAATTTCTATTGAGCGTAAACAAATGGATTCAAATTTTGTATTTCTAGGTTTATATATGATACATTTTTTCTTCATTTTATGCTTAATATGTGAAATTTTAATGCATTGCCAGAATGAGGAAAGGAAAAGAAGAGAGAGATCATAATTATAAAAAATGAAATAGTTTTAATAATTAAAGGTAAATGAATAAAATAAAAACCTAATTCATCTAAATGAAATTCAATCTCAAACCTAGATTTAATTTCAAATTATCCAAGTTAAAAATTTAACCAAATTCAAAATACAAAATCATTAAAAGCCCTAGGTACCAAATCACTAAACCTTAAGCATTCCCCATTTTTAATTTGAAGTCTAAAATTTGTTCAATCTTTAAAATCAAACATAAAATATGCAGGAACATGAGGTTAGACTGAATTTTTGAGCTGTTAAATTTAAACTAACATATAAGATCGTTATTAAAATTCAATAATTTTAATTTTAAACTTATCTCCTAATATTAAATCGTTTTGGTTATTTAGCGCAGACTTAAATACCAGGTTAAAAGTATAGTTGAGTTTAAGACAATTAAAAGGTTGCCACTAAACAAAAAAAATTTCTGCCATACCACTACTTACACGCTATTCTTAATAACTGTAACCTTATCTTCAACACCTTATATAGATTAACGATCAAGACAACGAGTCCAAGATCGGCATAAGAAACTTTACATCTTAGTAGTTTGAAAGTATTAATCAATTATTGAGAAATGTTGTTAAATGATTAGGTGTACAATATTGTTGAGTATTTCATTTCTCCTTAAGGAAATTTTTTCTTATCTAAACAAATGAGATAAAGATTCATACATGGCATTATCATAATATTGGAAGTGTGATATGATAGCCATTGAAACTGCTACATAATTATCCAATACATTACTTTCACATTAAAATACGAAATGTTGATATGGTAATATACAATAATTTTAATCTAAACAATTTCTGCATCACTCAAATAGGACTTTTCTCAATTTTTAGTCATTTACAGTATTGTAGATATATATATTTTTATATTTGTAATTATTAATAATTAGAATTTGACATCCATGAAAGATAAATATTGTATAATTTGATTTAGAAACAAGTCATAGAAAACTTATGTTACTTCACCTTAAATAGATAACTTTATATGAGTTTCTAAATGCAGTTTCGAAAATTTTGAACCCCTTAATGCTCTATTTTGTACGAAAATTATTTATGTCTAAAGCAGCTTCTTCCCACGTATATAGTTTAGCATTAATAAACACTGCAACAAAATAGTTAACAATAACTACCCGTGGATTTAGTTGAGTAGCAAGAAGCCGAGGGTAATTCACCATCCATTAAATTTGAGTTATGTATGGAGAACAAAAGGAGATGCTTCATGCTTGTCTAAAATAGGCACTCAAAAATCGAGTTAAGCCTAATTTTAATAGCTGTGATTCCTGGCATAACATAAAATATGCATGAACAACATTTCACAAAATGGGTATAAAACTCATCCATATATATATAAGAAGCAAAAAACATAAGGGAGGACAAAACCCACCTTAATCGACGGTGACAAGGACAGAGACGAGGACAGCAACAAGGAGGACAAAACTGATGGCGACAGGGAGGAGGACGGTGACAGGGACTAGGGCGGTGATAGGGAGGAAGAAATCGACAGCGACAGGGAGGAAGAAACCAACAGCAACAGAGAGGAGAAAACAATAAAAAGCAAATGACAACAGAGGGGAGTTCCGTAGCTTTTAGGTTAAACAAAAACGAGATCATTTGGTATTAAACCAAATGACATCGTTTTTGTTTTATTAAAAAAGTTGAAGCTGAAACAAACAATAACGTTTAACTTTTAATTTTACCGACGGATTAACAATTCTGTCGGAATATATTTCTGTCGATACACCTCGACGCTTATTTATGCCGCCAAGTATTTTCGCCTATTTTACAGATGGACAAAGCCCTTCCGTTGCTATATTCCTTCAGAAAAATTACCAAGATAATTTTCCTCAACCTTTACCAATGGATATTTTATCTGTCACAAAATGCAATTTTTCCTGACAATGTTACTAATAGAAATTCATTTTCCATCGGTAATTTACTATAGTTTTTTTCCGTCGCTAATTGTCCATCACTAATTTGTAATTTTCTTGTAGTGATTTATCAAGTAATATATGTTTTTCCTTTCATATAAATTTATATGTTTACATTACTAATTATATTTACTAGAAAATATAAGGGCCTAATTTTATAGTTTGACCAACCCTAGTGTATGGACACTCTAGAATAGGGAATTCTTATACTAGTAATGCATAAAAAGTATATCTTAAAAGAAAAAAGAAGTTAATGTCAAAATTAGGACAGTCAGAAAAATAATAGGGGAGGGAGAAAAGAAGGAGACATAGAGTGAATGATGCAAATTAGATGCTGAGGAAATAATCGAAAGGAAAGCATTATTTCTAATGAAAGCAAATTTTTTTTAGCAAAAAATGCATGTTTAGAAATTGATACACATTCAAAGAGGAGGAAGAGAAAAAGAAGAAAAATTAAAAACATCAATTTGAGATAGTAATAAACAAAAAAAAGAGAAAAAAGAGAAGAAAAAAGAGAAAAGATTTTTTTGGACAAGAATAAATGCTACGATTTCTATAGTACTCTTTTACAACCAATACCAATATGATCCATTAACCTTATCCATATATCCTTTTAATGCTAAAGCAATTTAAACATACTAATTGATTTTTTTTCTCTTTGGAGAATCAAAAGGAAAATTATTTTATTTTGTTAGGTAAATTTAATTACAAAATTAGAAATAACATTTTTTTAAAGCACTCTTTAGAATCTAAAGTCTACTATGACCTATATTTAATTCTTTGTTATTCCAATTAAGGTTGGCATTAAATCAGTGAACAGTTTTATAAAATTTAGGCTATGCAAATACTGAGATTTTTGTTTAATTATCCACATATGTTAAATTAATGAAATGTATATTCTTGATGGAGAATGATTATTATTTTAATGCATGATCAAACTCATTGTATTGATACGGGTTACACAACTATTGAAAATAAGAGAATTTTATTTTAAAGGAATTGAAAAAAATACGGCAAAAATGTGATCCTTGAAATTATAGAGGTTACAACAAATCAAAAACATTATTGTTGGATGATTCGTTGCACACCACTTTACAAAATCTGCCACATTTAATTACCATATATCTTCTATCATTATTTTAGGAGTCAAATTGATTTCTTTGTTCCAAACTCTTGACATCATTCTATGCATGTCTCAACGTCTTTTCTCAGACACATACTAGAGTATTTCCATACAAATACTAACACAAGGAAATTAGTGATTCTTCCTTAGATGAGATGTCTAATATCATACTTATTTTTTCTTAATTTTTTACCATTTAATTTTATTAATATATATTTCTCTCCTTATCTTGCTTCTTTATTCTTTTACTTACGTGTTTTAATTGGATCGATTAGTGATCTTCCGATGTATTTAGATTGATTGGTTAAGCCACCCAATGTAATTGGCTGATTGCTTATGTTTCCCATAATCCTTATAGTCAATCAACCATTACAGAAACAAATCCTTTGGAGTATTTCTCGGAGGATTATAAGTGATTGATGTAGCTATTCCTAATATATCTTCATTCACGTAACTTTAAAACTAAAATTCTAGGTTCTACTAAGATTTTGTTATATGTAAATTTATGATTGATCCAAAGATTCTATTGTTAGCCTTACGTATAAATGTTTCCAAGTCAATTAACCTTCTATATTGCAAGCTAGTTTAATCTCTTTTGAATATAAATAGCATTAATGCAACATCAGTCCCTAAGTTGTAGTGATTGGTATTCTTAACCCTTTAATCGTCCTTACCTTAACATCTAACCAGTGTAGCTCACATAATTCATTAATTTGAATTTATAATGAAAATATTGCAATCTTTTTATAATTTTAATCCATAATGCAATCTATATGAAATCAAATATGAAAACAAACTTACATTACTCTATTAAATGATGTTCATTTATATAATTGCAACAAAAAAAGATACTATAATAGAGGAGAAAACAAATTTGTCAATTTTTATTGGTTCCTTCAAGATGACTCTATTCTTCTTGCTTCATTAGAAACATAGAGATAAAAATTGTGGTTATTGATATCCAATATGGGCAAAACAACCACTTATATCCTTTTTCATCTAATCCAACTGGCTATCTTAACCCTTCTAGAGTCCTTAAACCTATTTAGTATTTACCTATGCTTTTGTAAATCTTGAAAGATCCTCCTCTGATCCTTTTATGTCCTCTAAAATGTTTTGTAGAGATGGCAAACAAACATTCTGGTTGGTTAACCCCTCATCGTTATAGTGTTATGCTAGTTTGTCAATAGTCCTATTTGCATCATCTTCCATCCTTTCCTTTTTACCACCAACCTCAACATCTTCAGCACTGGCGAAACATACTCTCCCCTAATGACCTTCACTAAGCTGATGTCGCATAACTTTAATATCGATGTTAGATATTATACATGCAATTTTTATCAGAGGAAGCTTATCAAGTAGCTTTAGGTTCCTTGCTTAGTGCATGATATACGACTCTCCACATACTTCCCTTTTTTTCTCGATGCCATCATATCTAAATAACTTACAAAATAGAATGTCAAATTGTAACAACAATGCTCAATAAAGCATGACAAGTAGAACAAACCATGTTAAGTAAACATTCCCATATTCTCCCTCCTCCCGAAAATGGTGTAGGTAATCACTTCATGTAAAAAACGCAAGAGTGAATTTTATATATGAACTCTTTGTTTTTGTTTTTACTGTATTTGCAACTTCTATATAAGATTTTACATGAAAATTCTACGCATGTATATATGTCTTCAGGGAAGTCAATTATAGAAATTCAATATGCAAATGTTTCTAATTATCAAAAAAGTAAAACCTACATTTGACACCAAATCATGAAATTGATATTGAGAAATCTGTACCACCTATCTAAAACCTAATTCTATTCAAATCATCCTAGGTAACATCTCGAACTCGAATGTTGACAAAATTTTGAGGGTCAATTTGTATGTCAATCTTTATATATGTTAATTTTTTCATATTAAACAACTCAAAAGCCAAATTAATTTATACAATAGTATGCAATCAGAGAAACCTATTAGGTACAAAACCTCTGCTTTTAAGGATATAACACCTTGTTAATTGGCCTTTATTATCGAAACATAACATAAGATGTTCAGACTCTTTGGTGGTCGATCTTTACTATTCGAACCTTCCATTATATTCCCAATGCCTTAAGTCTTACTAGAGGATGGTTTTTTATTCATTTTTACAAAAATTCTACAATCACAATCCTAATGAATCAACACGAATATGTTCTAAATCTGAAAATTCCTAATTTGATGAAACATAATCTTTCATTCTAAATGTTCGGGTTTAAATTTAAGGTAAGATATGCTTATATAAATAAGTGCATCATAAGATGCAATTGTTTAGGAAATTGTGTTACTTAGATTAAATGACATATGGTTTTTTTAAAAATTTAGATGGATTTTTTTGTACGTATTTGTAATATTGGATGTATTGAGTACTTGCATAATTTATATTGAGGTATGATATTCTTTGTATTCAGTCAAGTTTCTCATATTAAAGCTTAGGTGTTACCTATATGTAATGGGGTGATGATATTTTTTTTATATAGGTGTGGTATTAGGTGTATTATGTTCTGGTACAGATTGTATTAAAGCGTGATATTTTTTGTACTCAGTTATAATATTCTCATATTAAAGTTTAGTGTTACTTATTTTTAATAAGTGATGGTATTTTTGGTATGTAAATGTGATATTGAATGTATGAAATCCCATTATAAATTATAGTTCACCATGTCCAAAAATACTTATAATGGATGCAATTCTATATGCTAGTGTTTTTCAATTCATATCATTCATATTGTCTCCTCATAAATTCAAACATGAATATGATTAGCCACACTTATATGTGTTTAATCATGTCTAACTAAACTTTTTATAGACACAGTTTGGTATATAATTATGTAACAATCCATGTCCAAGTAAATATGTGACTTTTCTATAATAAATGATGGTATTTTTTATAAATACAGGTGACATGGGATGTATATAGTCGTAATATAGTGTGCATTGATTTATTCTTTATCCTTGGTTAGGTTTTCCTATATTAAAGTTTAAGGTTATACTTATATGTAATTAGTAATGGTATTTTTTATATAAATATGTGGTACTAAAATAAAATATCCTAGTATAACTTGTATTAAAGTATGGTATTATTAGTACTCAATCATGATATTCTCATATAAAAGTGAAATTGTTACTTATTTTAAATGAGTGATATTATTTTCGTACATATGTATGATATTAGATGTATAGAGTCCTAATATAGTTTGCATTGAAGTATGATTTTCTTTGAACTCAGTCATACTATTCCCATTTTAAGTGTAAGTATTACTTATCTAGCATGAATTATGGTTTTTTTTGTATATGTAAATACTATTGGATGTGTAGAGTACAATTATAGTTTGTATAGGGTATGACATTCTTTGTACTCAGTCATAGTATTCTCATTTTAAAGTGTAAGTGGTATTTATTTTTAATGAGATAGCATTTTTGTTCATAGGATGAGTATTACAAGTATTAGGTCTTGATTTAATTTATTTTGAAGTATGATAAGTCATAGTATTCCTGTGTAAAAGTAAAGTTATTACTATTTTAAAATGAGTTATGGTATTGTTCTAACATATGTATCATATGGAATGTAAGGAGGCATGATACTATTTGTGATATTTTTTATAAGATAATCATATTTTAAAGTTAGAGCATTACTAATATGTAAGAAGTTAAGTGATGATTTTTTTTTTACAATGTCTTTGTACAAATTTCCTTGTGTGGTATTAATATTTTTTAAAGGCTTGTGATTTTTGAACGTAGTATTTAAATTTTAAACTCAAGGTTTTTTAATTTGATAGTTACAATACAAGTCAGATTGGATCATGTTAATCACTATACAACATTTATGTAAAAAAATTTTACAACAAAAGCCTCTAAAATTTGGCATCTTATTTCACACACCAATATTATTACTTCAAATATATTTATATGGAACTTTCAAAATTTTATCATACCAAAATCATTACCAAGATTTTACCATAAAGACATTATTTTGTATAAGATTTGCTTATATTTATAATACTTGATTGCAAAAAAGTAAATTCACAAAATATAACTCAAATCATAATACTCCTACCAAAAAACAATAAACAAAAAATGTACAAAAAAATTATTTTCATGCCTTACTCACGGGCTTGCTTGTTAGATAATAAACAATATCTCATAACAAATGATAAAATACACAAATATATATCTTTAGAAAGTTATGTTGCATATAAAAAAAAAAGTAATTCTCAAACTTTAGTAAAATGATAAATGTTTTTATTAAGATAGAGGAAATAAATGAAGATTTGTTTATTAATAGATAGGAACTTATTTTTTTAGTTAATTGATATTTTTTCTTATTTTATCAGTTAACAATTTTTCCCATCACATATTAGCAAACAACAAATTATTCTCAGCGATTATTTTTTTTAATTTGGGTCAGCACTCACGATTCTACAAAGTGATTTCCATTTAAATGTCGTTATTCTTCATCTATTAACATAAACATCAAATTTAGATGAATTTTTATAATTCAATCTCAAGTAGTTTCTGATTATTTCAAAGAAAAAATATATAAGTGACTCAAACCTGTGACATGTTTTTATTGATAGTGCATGTACACAATTAACCATTTGAAATCGGCATCACTGCAAGTAACGTGAAATTTGCATGGAATAATTTGTGATTGTCGCTAGGCCTTGTATTCGATCTGGCGATGACTAGTATTTTCAGAACCAGAAGAGGATGGTATCGCTGCGTGCACTACACCAGCAATTCTGTCCTCTGCCTTGGCATGCAAAGCTTCGCCAACCTTTTCAATTTCATCCTTCCTCACATCTTCATCAACATGAACATCTTCCTCAATCTCCAATACCACCGCTTGTGAGCCGTGAGGACCCCGCACAATGGTCTCTTTCACCTTCAGATGCTCATCAACGTGCTCAAGTTCCGTTTCATGAATTGGCTTCTTTTTCTTCTTCTTGATGCAGAAACAGAGAGCGGCTAAAAGGGAGGCAACCAACAAAAATCCGCCAAATGAAACAAACACAACAATGATGATTGTGTGGTTGCTTGGCGAAGGGGCAGGCGGTACTGGTGATGGTGGTGGTGGCGGAAGCACGTGAGGAGGAGGAGGGCGCACGTGCGGAGGTGAAGGAGGATGGGGTGGCAACGCGTGAGGCGGTGGTGGACTTGCATGTGAAGGTGTTGGTGGTGGGTGAAAGGGGTGACTTGGTGGGGGAGTGAAATAAGGGAATCCAAAGCTGCTTGGAGAGGCCATCTCAAGACTCAAGCAGTTGGTTTGAATTTTGATGTGGAAAGTGGCAGTTCTCTTTGCATATTTGTAGTGAGAAGTTGGAATGGAAACTGTGGTGAAATGAAATGCGTAACAAGCTTTTGGTGACTTTACTCTCATGCTAAGGTTCGTGGTATGAGTTTGTTTGCATTGGAAAACACTTCTCAGTTTCCTTACAATCCTTCTGCCAGGCTTATTTTTCCATGATATGGGTTATTTACCTAACATGACTCCCTCCCGGTCCAGGGAGATCATATACCCAACCTCTGTTGGAAAAAGAAGAGCTCTTCCTAGTAAATGGGAATGGCACAATTCATTTTGTACATTTGTTCCGATTATTATGATTCAAAGCTATAAGAATCTCATAGTGCAAGGATCCGTATACTGCTGAGGTTCCATACCGCATAAAAATCAAAGACTCAATAGAATTTAAAAGACTGACGTCATTTTTCTTTTCTAATTGCTGATGCTTCTGTTGCAAATAACAAATTAACATATATGATGAGGACATCATTCCTTCAATAACCAAGGCCATAGAAATTTACCGGTAACGTAACATGATGCGACAGACATTTATCAATTTCAAACAACTGCTGATAAATGAGAGTACAGGAAATTCAGCATTTATACAACCCATGGAGGACAACAATTGTCTGCTCTTCAAATCCTCCAGTCTGTAAACATAATATGAACAAGAAATCAGCTCAATGAGCTTGAGAATAAAATTAACGGAGTTAAGGTCAACACATTTGGTGCTTATGATTGAAGATCTAACGACAACTGAAACCAATCCTTAAAGTAGATGTGACAAGAGAATTTCATTCCACATGTCAGGTACGCCAGGTAGACACCAATGGCTACAATCAGGCACGGATGGATTATCACTCCAGACACCAACATGTGCATCGCTCCGAAATGCCCCCATTGGTGTCACATGCAGAACAGTCACTGGCACTGACATTTCTTTCGCAGCCCTGATTATGATATCTGAAATTGGGCTCCGGTCCCTGCCTCCAGTTTTTGATGAAGGATGCCGAGTCACTTTGCAAGAAAGGCGACCACGGCCACTAGTTTATGATCAAGTAATATGTAAGAGATACATATGTAAATGAAGTTACAAATCGACTAACGTCAAAACCAGATTTTACGTAACAAGTGATAGGTAGAAAGAGACAGTTACAGCTTTTTTTCTCGTATCAACACCAAAAACAGCTCTATTATGTCAAAATTCACCAGAAGGAAGGGGCTTAAAAGCTAATGACTCCAGAAACACCGAATGCTATACGGTGAAGCCCAAGCAAAACAGAAAGCCAAGCATTTCTTAGTTATTGTCAGGTGAACCAGCTGAGGTAGACTTATGTGAGACTTTCAAGTCCATTCTGCATGCAATTAATATTTGAGTAATGGAAATAGCAAGGATAACATACCTCCAATGCGAAGACTCAAAGGTCCGGAAGAAAACGCTTGTTCTATTTGGATTTATGTTAGTATCAGCCCAGGATGCCCATGTATTTAATGCAGTTCTGAAGCCAGTAGTGATAGGCATTCCAAGCTTCAGTGAACCGTTTACAGAAAAATAACGACCCCTGTCTGAAAAAGCATGTTAGGATCGTTTTGCAGTCAACAGATGCAGCAAATGGGAAAAGACATGATGTTCAAAATACACGCATATCACAGCCTAATCATAAACCCGTAAGAACTGTTTTGGACAGACCTTATAGTCATTAAAATGATATTTTGAAAAAATCAAGTTGAACATAAGATCCTGCTCTCTGAAAATTTAAGGCACATATATGCCAATAACACCAAATTTGCATGTTACAGCCATAATATGCTCATGTTCTGGTATGCTCTAGGATAATATCAAGTATTTGACCTTCAAGAGTACTTATTATATAATGCATCCTGGAACTCATTACCACTACTTGATGAAGCACTTTCAAAACTTACTTGACGTTTCCAAACCAATGTGAAATGCTTAGTACACAGTTAAAGCATTCATCTTTAAGACAAAAGAATTTGCTATGATCGAAAACAGAAGCACTACTTGACTTCTGATAGGTGCATAAAGATGCAAGTACTGGAACACATTATAAGAAGTTAAATGTGAAATATATGCCACGAAGGTAGAAAAATGAAAACTTACCTAGGATCAAATCAAGAAAATATAGTGACAACAAGGATGTCTGGAATTGCACATTGATTCTGAAAATAACTTAAATGGTTCATCCAAGTTTCAAATAACATTTCGACGCACAATTATAGAAATACAAAAACTTACAGTTCAAAAAGTTTGCTTGGCGTCCACCAATGCCCTGAATTAAATATTAGAACATCAGAATTAATCCACTCTTTGCTTATGCCATCCAACTTATCAAGTTTGAGTGTTGACTTGACCCTCTTGGGCGCACGCCAAGGCACTGAGCTTGGCTGCACCAGGAACACCGAACGATAGAAATCAACTCTCAAATCAAATGAACCAAACCTTACACCTAAAAACCTAATTTGTTTTGCTATCTTATTCCTATTAACTTCGTAAACACTTTTCTTATCCTCAACACCAGTCATCAGCATGCATATCAAAGACTCCCACTGTGTTCTACCCAGTGAATCACCAACAAAAACAATCCGTTTGCCACGTAGTTTTTCAAGAACTTGATGAACATCAAACTTTGGAATGTCACAATTCTTAGGCCTCCACCTCCATTTTATGTACCCTTGATCTCTTCTCCCATTAGCCAAACAATTAAATCCACGTTCAGCAAAAGGGCACAGTGACGAATTATATAAGGGATAACTTTCATCTTGAATCCAGCTTCCTTCAAATACATTGCACAGCTTAATCGAACCGTTAGTCTTTGGAATTTCAATATTATGTATAACTGGTTGAAATCTTGGAAGTAGAAGCAAATATGCACATGATACCAAAAGCAAAGCAACGAATGAGCTAATCGCCCTAACTCCAGGGGGCGATTGAAAGATCCAGAATTTACAATGACCCTTCATTATAGCCTTTCCAAAACTGAAAATGACTGTGTACAAGGGCCGGAAATGGACAAATAAAAACCGGTTAACACCAGCGACCATCTCAATCATCTATTCTGAAAACGTACGGCCACGAGCAACTTCAACGTACCATTAAATGAAGCGTGAAACAGAAACAAACCCAGAACCCAAATAGCAGCATGGAACAAGATTTGAAACTTGAAAGTGAAATGAACAATTGTATACCTTCTTAAACTCAAGTAGATGAGCAACAACAATCCAAATCAAGATCAAAACTTAAACGACCAAGGATGATGAGAGGCAGGCTTAAATAGAACCTTGAAAAGCCACAAGCTAAATAGAGTAGTAATGAGCATATTGGCACTTACAATCAACGAATGAAGGAAAAAGGTACAATTACTTCCAACTAAGTTCCCCAATAAAAAATTAAAGCTTGGCGGTTGAAACTTGAAAGCATTAACTAGCCGGTGGAGCTAGACAAAGTGCCTGATTAAACAGGGAAACTAAAGTAGTGCCTGGGGGGGTTTTGGTTACTCGAAGAAGCACGTGTACCAGCAAGAGTGGCTGGGTGCTTTGCGTCGGACAAGGGTATTCGCGAGAAGTTTGTCGGTGAATTTTGTAAGACCACAGAATAAACAAATCTCTAATTCTGGATACGTGTTTGAATTTGGTTGGTTTCTCATGGAAAATTTGGGCTTATCAACCAAGTAGGCCTAACGCTTCCATCACATGGCTTCGAGCTCAGCTATGATTGATTGCACATGATTCCTCCAAGATCCATTTGAATACCGGAAGATAATAACAAGCTAACAAGAAGTGTGATGAGGAATTAAATATAGAGTATGCGGGCGAATTGATCAACGAAAAGACTCTAGGGACATTGATGTCCAAACCGCTTCGATATCTGAGGGGCAAATTGGTCAATGAAAAAACTGTTCCAGGGACATTGATGCCCAAACCTCCTCGATGTCTGAATTGAACGGTACCTAAAACTTAAAACACAAGAAGAGTCCGTTGGGATCGAAAGGAATATGATGAACGGCTCGAACTTTTTTTTTTAATTTTTGGGTGAAAGCTCCAACTTATACTTACTTTTACAGAGTAAGCTTGGGGTCAAAGAGCGCCCTGAATTTAGGCATGACTCATATATTTATATTTTTTAATAAAAAATATATAGAATAATGTTGTTTTGGGCAAAGCAATGCCGTTTTTGTTCAAAATAGACGGGTTACGGATTGAACTAGATCAGCCCGCAGTCTCACAGTTCGACCATGATTAACCCATAGTCCAACTCGAGTGAACCATGGTCGACCCTTGACCCTGCTAACCTAAGCCAAAAACCTGACCGGATCGGGCCAAAACTATCATCTCTACTTCTATTATTTACTTACTTCTATTTTTATTTTTATTTTTTTCATTTTCACTATTATTAATTTATTATTATATTAAATAAAATTTTACTTAATCATTTAGTATTTAATATAATTTAATTTCTCAATTTATTGGGAGTTAAGATCTTATGCTATATTAAGTTTAAAATTAAAAAAATTAAAAAAACTCTTTCAAACTTAATAGTTATTTAATAAATATTTATCTTTAAATTAAAATTACTTATAATTTAAGAAATAATTAGTTATTAATAAAATAGTAAAAGATATAACCCTCCTGGAGATTAAGAAATTTTAGACAAATCTTTTAATCTTTAATTTTAAAAAAAACTCCTTATTTTTATATTTTTCCATAAAAACCTCTTCTTTCAAATTAAAAAAACAACAAAATATATGCAGTATGAATATAAAACATGAACTAATTAAATACTGTTAATGTAAAAATTCAACTCAGTTCTTAAATTCAAACTGAACTAATTAAATCTTACTCAAATAATTAATTTATTGTAATTATTTTAAATTATTAATTTAAATAGAATTTATTCGTTGAATCAAGTATAAAAACAGAGTTGCTTTATCATATTCTTTGTTTGATATTTATATTATTGTCGTTATTTTTAAATTTAGGTTTAGAGTTTTTTAAAACAGAAGAAATTTTTTAGAGAATTTTTCCAAAATTTCTTAAACCATCAGAGAAGTCTATATTTTTTTTACCCTTTATAAAATATTTAATTATTTTATATTTAGTTTTAAAGTTAAAAATACTATTGATTGAAATAATTTAAATATATTTTAAGTAAATAAATATTAGTTCCCAAAAAATTTTCGTGCTTATATGATTATTCATTTTAATAAAAATATGATAAATTTTACTGAATTAATTCATATTATATTTTTTATTTAACATTTTATTATAAAAGTGTAACTGTGTTGATATTTTAATCAAATAAGTTAACATCAAAAACAAAACTCTTAATTAATTAAAATACATAACAGTCATTTTTGGTTCAATTTAACGTATACAGAAAATATAACGATAAATTAATAAACATCCAAATTTAGAATAAATTTGTAGTATTTCTTAATCTATCATTTTGCTTTCTAAAATGTCAAATTTTGGTTGTATCTACATTGGATCCAGAGATCAGACTTCGGACAATTTAATGTATTGCATGTTTATCTTCATTTATGGCTTCAAAAAAAATTGTTTTCATGAACTAGACATTCAATTAAAGGCTTTACTTTTACCCCATTTGTGAGTCCAGACTCTAAATAATCCCCGGAAAACTGACTCTATATATATACTATGCGATTCATATGGATACAAGACCAACATAATCACTCCTGTCTGCAACGAATCGAATAACAATTCTACAACTGTTAAGCCTATCTCTGTGCAATTTTTATTGCCAGAAAGTTGGGAGTCAATGATGCTCTTATTGTATTGAACCTAAGGAATTCTTTTATGACCATATGTCCTAATTAAAAGCCTATTGGAGTGCGAGTTCTGTTAGGCAATCTGCGGCCACGAGCAAATGAACTGAACAGATGCAGAGCTCTTGATGGCTGTGCATATGGCACCATATGAGAGGAGCCCCTCACAGTTGCAAAAGTCAGCATATTTCCATACTCTGTTTGCCAGCCTCCCACCTATCAAAATCATCAAATCGAAACAAGTTAAGTGTGTTGACGACTGAGACAAGCCATTGAAGTTCATTGTCAGTACCTGCTGTTTGTGAAACCAAGATCCGTATGGGACACTGATCTCAAGCTTCATATCTTCAGCTAGTTCTCTAACAAGCGTTCTGGAGCCGAGCAGCGGCACAACTGAATCTTGATCACCACTACATTGCATTTCATTACTAATTAACCAACTTGTAGAAATGATCCAAAACATTATATAATATATCTTGGTAACTTGCCTGTATACCCAGACAGGAATGTGATTTTGAATGATCTTCTTCAGAATTGGAAGGATGTCAATATTGCCATCAACGTCGGTGTAATTTAGAACACTGTTAAAACAGACGCCGTGCATTGTACAGAACAATCAACCAAAGTTAGCCTGGCTCGTATGCTTGGAAGCACAAGATAATAAATAAATATCACTTTATCACTTTACCGGCTGCACATAGACCACGAATAAGGTAGCTTAGTTCGATTTGCATGAAGAGCCTTCTGAACCTCAGGAAGGTTGAAATAAAATCTTCTTTCAAAGCTCATACAAACATCAACCCCCACACTGATTTGGGTAGCCTGCATATATTTGGATTACCTTTTAGAAGAGCTGAAGAAGAAATTATGTGCTTAAAGAATGAATAAAGGAAGTGCAAACTCTGCATACCAATTTTCTCAAGCGCAGTTCTTGCTCTACTAAAGATGGATAGCAGACATCAAGGAGGACGTCATAACCGTTAACGTAATCACTAACCATTTCATCAGCTGCTGACGTTGCTTCGTTGCACGAAGCACTCACGTTGTGTGGTTCTTGGAAAGTGTAGTCCTTAAAATCACACTCACTCAAGATCTTCTGACCAACTTCATCAGAAATAATCCCATGAGACCATAAGAACTCATATTGAGAAGGAGCATCTCGATCAAGTCTAAGAAGTGGGTTCCCAATCTATCCAGAAGAAACCAAAGTGAAAGGTTAAATGAGAACAAGGAAGAATAACTCCAGAGACAGAAAGTTTTAGTCCCTTGTTTACTTACAGCTACTCCTTTGATATTGAACTTGAAACCAGTTGATTTGGCGTTGTGGTCCAAAAGAACGTCAGCAAGCTGTGGTATGTAGTGCCCTATATGACATTATTCACCAAAAAGCAAGTTTCTTTTGTGAGCTTCATATAGAGATACAGACAAGCTTCTGGCATCTTTTAATCTACTTTAATTTACATCAGAGACACGCAGTCAGTATTCGTACCTGCATAACTTTCTCCTGTAAGGAAAAAATCTCTGGATTTGAATTGAGGGAACCTCTCAAACCAATTCAATAAGAAGACATACATATCATTGGCTGCCGCAGACAACAGTTGGAGATGGAGTTAATCAACTTGAATTGTGAGAGGAAAAAGAAACCTTTTCCATCAAACAAATGAACTTTGATCCTTCGTCACATGTTATGAACAGTAATCAAAAGAGCTTTTGTTGCACCTGTTTTTGCGTCCCCGATGACATAGTCAGAAGTTGTGTTCGAGTATGACCATCCTACTCCAGCAGGGGATTCAACAAAGAGGAGATTTGATACTGCAAAAGGAATTTAAGCATAAACAAACATAGGAATCCAAATCCAGCACAAACGAAATGCAAAAATCTGATTTCTTATGCCCGCTGTATGCTTACCCCTGTTCCAAGACATCTTATTTCTCCGGAGGCCTCTTCCATCGCCTGTGGGAAAAAATGGACCCAACTCCGTGAAGGCACCACCGCCAATGGAGGAACAACCTGGGCCTGAGGTTAATAAGAATAAAAAAGAACCTCAGAATCAAATACTTTACTATGAGAACCAGACAATGAAGTAGTGCCCTCAAAGGTTGTTTCTATAATATGCATTATTTAGTCATTGAACTCCCAAGATACTTATAAGCTTCTCCACGACAACATGAACCGGCATCTGAAAGAAAGTACAATCATATGTGCACATGTTTCGGAACTGCTTAGAACTAAAGGAGTAAGCAATTTATGAACGCGAAGTTAAAGAAGTTTAATCAGAGAGTTATCCGTATCTGCAGTTGGCAAGGAAAGCGAAAAAATTTGCACTTGCCGAGGCATGCAAGTCAAAAGAACACGAATTTTCTTAGAATGGGATCCAGAAAGTGAACATTCCAAGATTTTCCAAGTGAAAAGAATAGGAAAAAGAAAATGAATCTCCAGCATAGAAGGAAAGACAAGACAGCTAGCAAGTACAGTAGGAAAGAACATCTAGATCTGAAAGTTACGGAGAACAAAAAACAGACGAACCCCCGTCAAACAGACAAAACCGTACACACATAATCAAATGATGAAATGCAGAAAACTTGATGAAAATCTTAGAAAGATAGAAGCAAACCTCCATTGAGCCAGAGAGTGAGGGGCTTATTGTTGGGGTCTTTATCAGCTTCAACAAAGTAATAAAACAGGCTCTTACCAGTCTTGACATCAACATCGATATACCCAGCATATTGCTTGAATCTAACCTCTGGCTGACCAGGCAACTTCACGACTAGATCGTCATCAGGGGAATTTGCCACTACATTGCTCACCAACCAGCGAGCAGCAAGCAGAGCAATAAATGCCTCACCAAACCAACGCCTACCCATCTCACAAAAACTTACAACCCAAACCTCTCATCCACTTCCAACCAATTCTCTCTGTTATATAGTAACTACAACACCAAAAGCACACTCAAAAGTATCATTAAAAAAAAAAAAAGAATTCTTGATGATAATAACAGGATCCAAATGCATACGTATTAGACTTTCTAAATTCTGTTGCAAAGGCACGTGAATCAACTTACTTTAACATAAAGGCATCTACATATTTATAGCCCAAGATCCGGTTTCTATAGCATTTATTATATATAAACGCAAATTGTTATGTAAGGGTAATGAACGATATGTTAAAAGCAAGTTGCAGGCTACCTGCAGACGAAGAGAGACTGACTTTTGTTCCTTTCTTTCTTTTAGTACAAATACATGCATATATCCGTCCTATAAATGGATTCAAAAGAAAGACAGAGATAAAGATAGCGTTGTTAGGAGTATAAACTGGCCACATTTTCTGACTCTTTCGTTAAGAGGATCTCATTTGGTTTCTTCCTAAAGATGGTGACATAACAGCTCACTACAGTCATATAAGTCAAGAACGTACTCTTAAAAGACGCCATTAAAATTGCATACAATATTATAAACAAACATCTTTTTCTTTGTTTGACTAGTAATTAAAGATACAAATAGCTGGTGTAACGAGTAATGAAGGTGGATATCAATACAGCTGTAAATATTGAATTCGTTTCTTTGTTGAACAAGGAAAAAGGACCTCGGATTCACTCGGCGCCTAGTCTATATTATTGATACCTTCTAGGAAGAATCCTGTTGAAGCTAAAGTTAAGATAGAAAGCCTATATGGTGGAGGAATCCTCTAATGTGTGCTTCTTTTTGCTTATTCTGTCTATATGTCTCCAGGTGAAATTATGTCCTTTTAAAGCAAAAACAGTAATTAATAACAATGATTAAGAATAAATATCTTCAGATCTCGCAGAGAATCCCCTGAAGATCGACTGAAGTAGTATTTCCCAATTCTTACGAACAACTAACTGACAATAATTGTTTATCCTCAAGTCTGAAGAATAGTAACCATTTATCAATCCCTTTACCTACAACGTACTAACATAATTAGGTAGTAGAATGTAAAACATTTACAGCTAATTTGCAAAAACAGAAACAAAAATAACTCCTAATTGCCCCAAAAGGGTTGGAGTTATGGAAAGGAGGTGGTGCGGTGGAGTCGGTAACATTTGAATCTTATCCATGATTTTGTTTGGAAAGTGTGTGGCGACAAAAAGAGCCGCCCTCGTTGGCTGCATAACTTAAAAACCATTGGACCCATTCTCTTTTCATTGAGATGCGCACGCTCGGGGCTCAAACCGCAGGGCTAGGTTACCTCCACCAAATTAAGCTGACGCAATTTAATGACCAATCAATGTTGTTTCAAACTATAGTAGACAATATAATGATTAATATGTTAAATTTTAAAATCATGTGAACATGGAGCTGGACAACTCGTGTTATACAAAACTTTAGATGAATAAATGAGTAATAAAATTTCTATCTTTTTTTAATTTATATAACAAAAAACATACAAATTCACAAAAATGAAAAAATATATATGTAACGAGGCTTATAATAACCTTCTTGACCGATAATTCTGAATCTCCACAAGTTCATTTGATTATTTTTCTTCAATCTCCATTGGATGTCTCAAAGTGAAGACTATGATCTTGTTGATTTTGGAATATGCATATACTGCATAAAGTTGCCACGACGTAGGCATTTGTTAAACACAAGCATAATCCAAATCCTGAAATGTATTTTTAGCTGAGTTCGGAAATTATACTTGTTTCGGTGGGAAGATAAGCTAAATAAACACTAAAGAATAGAAAGGCTAAAATATCTATTATATGTGCTGAAGTTGACAAAGAAATATCTTCCAAATAAGTACGACAACTCGCCTAATAAACGCCTCATACTTATTTGTCTATTATCCGTCTTTATTTGCAAAGCAGCACTTAATCGTGGGATGAAGTAAAAGTGCAAATTCGCTACTACAATCTCCACAATAACCATACTCAGTATAATATATTGTTCAAATGAATGGAATAGTCTTGGATACTGGGCACACATCCTGATAGGTGGGTTTCATTTTTACATAGTCATTGTTAACTTCAAGGCACCCGTGCATGATGCCTTGCTCTTTTCTGTTCTCCTAATCTCTCCCACTTTTGGTTGGCCTTGAAAGAAAGGGAGAATAAGATAAATAAGGTGGTAGAACTTGGGAAAGCCCGAAGAAAAGGAAAGAAGAAACGAACACTGTGGATCCTAATCATCTTTCTCATCTGGAGATGATGCCTTCTTGCATTAAAATAAGTAAAATATTGAGGAAGTTCTAAGGAAGTCACTCGTGATCAGATCAAAGCATACAGTGTCTAACGTCTTGGGTGCAGAGAAAAGCCCCGAACCAATATTTAGGATCGGTTGTTTAATAACAAAGACTCAATGTAATTATTTACTCAAGTTGTATGCTTAAACTAAGAGTCGTTAATTATGCAACTTGAACGACACGGCTAAGAGGTTGAAGCAAGGAGAATCTCCAGATGGAAAAAACTTAGTACAATTAACGATGAAGGAAGTT
Source organism: Erythroxylum alaternifolium (assembly GCA_027478495.1). Classification (NCBI taxonomy): domain Eukaryota; kingdom Viridiplantae; phylum Streptophyta; class Magnoliopsida; order Malpighiales; family Erythroxylaceae; genus Erythroxylum; species Erythroxylum alaternifolium. Next base: position 12,738,161 of record JANIIA010000002.1, read on the forward strand.
CCCATCCTAAATTTTTAACTTGGTTGAAAAGGGTATTCAAATAATTAAGTTGGTTCAGTATATGAACGCTTCAGTAATTACTGTAATGAACTAATGATCTACAATCATATCATAAACACCCATCTGTAATTTTGATGTGTCATTGAATTGAACTGCGAGGCCTGTCAAAATGTTCTCTAAAATATTATTGTTTCTACGTATAAAAGAAAAAGAGTTGAAAAAGAACAAAAACAAAATCAATGCAGTCTTAACTGTGGACTTCAGAGACTAAAGCAATCCAAATTTCCAACGCCTCTCACTTGGTTGGTAGCCTCTCTTTATCATAATTGTCCTCAAATTGTTTCTATTTGTAGCATTACCGTTGGATCGTCTATTAGGCTGTACACCAATCTTGAATATTTCAAATTAAACGGAAAGAATAAAAAACAACATTCAAAAAAATTATAATATTAACTTTTTATTATATTCAGATCAAATTGATGAAACATTAGGTATCCTAAATTAAATTTTAAATTTCTTCAATTAAACAAATATAATAGAAGGAAGTAGGAATCGATTTTATGAAGACTTCTTGCTTGTCAATCGTTACAAAAGTGAATAATAAATAAAGGGGGTTTGTGAAATTTTGTAATAAAGAAAATAAATGAAGTAATAAAATGAGAGTTTTCAATAAAATGAATCTTGGTTTACAATTGCTTCCACCATTAAAATTACGATTGATCATCATCATCATCATCACCACCCAGTCCGAAATTATGCAACAAAGCGAGGTCTAAGGAGGTCTAATAGTATGCAGCCTTACTTGTACAGAGTAAAGAGACTGTTTTCGATAGGCCCACATGCGATTATAACATGAAGAAACAAGCAGTATAGTAACAATACAAAAAATACAAATAAGCAATGCTGGTTAAAAGAGTAAATAAATAAAACTAAAATAAATAAATAAAATAAAATACATAAATGCATAAATGCATAAAAACAAGTAAATAATAATAGTAATGATACTAATAATAAATACTTAATAATAATGTAATAAGTAAATAAATAAAATAAAATAGAACCAAAGAAGATATGAAACAAGAACTAAAAAGAACAATAAAAGGTAAAAAGAAGCTTCTCTATTTGGCTGTTCAATAGATGGAGAAAAGATTGTTCTTGTCAAGAATGGTGCTAAGCAAACCATGCTGTTGCACAGAACTGCCAAAATCCAAGACAAAAACACAAAGAAACAATAGTTCTAATACCAACATCCCATTTTGTTAACTAATAAGGAGCATAGTGATGGCACCAAATGGCACAAAGCCATAGCAAACTAAAGACAGAAAACAATTATGCTATTATAGCATAACCCATCCATCCTGCACTTTGCTTATCTCCAATGGCACAAATTGATGGCATTAAAACAAGACCAACAAGAATCAAAATAACACTTATAAATGAGCAACACAATCACAATCCACAACTCATAATTCTAATACTAGAAGGGCTATGAGGTCACATAACACATCGCAACATGAAATGATACAAGTCGTTCAACCCTCATGATCAAAATCACACGTAATTGATGCAACTAGCCCGAATCCAAAACTTAGTTGAATAATACTTCCATAGGCAAAATCAAGTAGAAGACATGATTGAGAGTAAGAAAACGTACTTGGTATGGGAATTTTGGAGCAAAATTGAGCAAAAATCAAGTAAAAATCACTAAACTCATTTGACATTGAACAAAATTAATCCATGTATAACACTTAAGAAGCTGATTGAAAAACTTACCTGGGTATTTCAAACTTACCCATCTGTTGAAGATGCATTTGCAAAACCCTAGTCAGTGATACTAAATCCAACTATGCATTCCAATTTGCTTCAACATCCTTCTTTTGCTCGGTCAGCGTTGAATCCTCTTGGTCCCGAGAAGCTCGAGAGAAACTAGGACGTTTGCTTAATACCAACTTATTAGACTCTGATACGAGTAAAATATGGTCTGCTCCTTAGATCTGATGAGGTTTGCTTAAATAGCCCATTTTATAGAAGAGTTATAATCTAGTTCTACATTCTTCCTATAACTAGAACATAAATCATTACTAATCAATTACTAATTATAAATAAATTAATAATTAGCAAGAACGAACATGATTGGATGATAAAGGTAAACACTGTATCCATACTCTATCCAATTAGAATACTGAATAACGAAAGGATTAAGTTATACTTCATAGCCATGCATGAACAGGTTAAGTCAATCACTTTGAAATTCCTAATATTTAGGTAATCATGACATGTTGTTAGACGTCAATCATGATTTATGATTATGAATTGATTAATTGGAGAATAAAAGATAAATTAAAAGAAGTTTTAATTTATCTAATTCTAATTGTCAATTAGAATTAGAATTTATAATCATTGCCAATTTATTAAGAGCTAATGGGTTACACATCAAAGAGAAATTTGTGAAAGAAAAATTAATTTAATTAAGTTAGACTTAATTATAAAGTTTGAGAAACTTTGGGACCATTTAAATGGGAAGAGCTTTTAAAAGCTAACACTTTTTGTCTCTTTCCTCTCAAAGTAGTTTGAGAATTGCTCTGTGGATACCATCAGAGGCTGGATACTTGAATAGCTCGTGATTGATCAATCAGAAAATTTTCTAAAGAATTTTCAACAGGAAAGTGAACAAAGTACGATTTTTAAATCGTTTTATCCATTCAGAATCTGTAAAATTTTTGTTTTCCGCTGCACCTGTAATTCGATCATGGTTGGATTCTAACAGTGGTATCAGAGACTCCTTTAATTATTTAACTTGGATTTATTGCTTGATTGTTGTTTATTTTGATAAAAAATTAGGGTTTTATGCTTCTGGTTTTGTTTTATTCGAAACCATTCTTTCAACTGTTTTTGTTTTTTATTTCTGGAAATTGTTTCCTTACAAAAACCTAAAACCTACAGACCATTTCACGACTGCTATTGGAAATTGTTTCCTATTTGTGTATTGATTCTGAAAATTGTTTCTAAGGTTTTTTGGATTCGCACTCCCTAATTTTATACGCTAGATTGCATCTGATGCCCTAATAATAGCTTTTGCTTATGTTTTTTGCATCTGCGATATTGTGCTTCTGTTGGGTTTCTAAAATCCATATACTGCCTATTCGTATTCTATGATTCTCCTTAGTTTTACCTGGATCTAAAAATTTTATTTTTTTGACGTTGTCTAAGTTTACTAGCTTTGTGTTTACTGAATACAGATGGGCAATAATCGCCCATTTGTGGAAACCCACGTCGCTTGCAAAGATGCCACTTGCTGGCATCGTTGTGACGCCCATCATGATGCCATCAATTGGCGTCTCTGGGGCGATTGTTGCCATTGTGTCACTTGGGCAGTCCAAGTTAGTTGACGTTGAGGAGAAACAGGGACATAGATAGGCAGCGACGGTGAGAAGTTTCAGGGCATGAAGACGACGGTACACCGTTGTGGAAGGTCGTAGAGCACTACCCGATGGTTGGGTAAACGTGGGAACACGTTAGATTGTGGGATTAGTGCTCATAATCGCGGGAGAGAGGAGTTAATTTTTCATAAATTGGGTTTGATGCTCAGCTTTGTGGAGAAGACGATGGGCGCGTTATCTGCGCACGTTGTCACATACTAGCAGAGTATTGCTGCGCGATGCGCAGTAATAATGCCCAGTTAATTTAGTTAGTTATAATGCAAGGAAAGAAT
>JANIIA010000002.1:12746482-12774087 GCA_027478495.1 Erythroxylum alaternifolium
AATAAAATCAATAAAACAATTTGAGGCCCAACACCTAGATATTTTTCGAGATTGCTTGTTCTGTTAACCTACATTACATAGCTAAGATAATTTGTGGTATGGCTAGAAACATTGTTGGAGAAAAATATTCGAGTTTTAGTATAATTAATGCGTTGCCCTGACGCCTTACAAAAAATTTCCATCGTCCTTGTGATTACTTGCATCTGTGCTTCCGTCGCTTCACCAAAAAGGACTAGGTTAGCAACGAAAAATAAATGGGATAAGGGAGGTCCTAAGGGACTTAATCTAATTGGTTTCTAATGACCTTGATGCACTGCCTAAGCAATAAGGTGTCCTAATCGTTTCATGCATAACACAAAAAGATAGTGCGAAAGCGGATCTCCTTGTCTAATGTCGCGGGAAGGTTTAAAAGATTCAGAAAGAGTTCCTTGCTAAGCTACCTGAAAAGACACCGTATTCATGCACTGCATAATGACACTGATGAGGTTATGGGGTATCTCAATATCAATTAAGGTATTTTGAATGAAATCCCAACGAAGCCTATCATAGGCTTTCCCTAGATCTACCTTCAGAGCAAGATATACCTATTTTCCTTTCTTTTTTTGCATCAAATATATCACTTCCTACAAGATGATAATGTTATTAGTGATCTATCTGCCAAGAATGAAACTACATTGATTCTCCTTTACAAGGTAATCCATGTGAGCTTTCAATCGATTCACAATAACTTTAGCGATAACTTTATAAAGCACCGTATAGAAGCTTATGGGCCTAAACTAGGTAAGACTGGTAGGAGATGGAATTTTAGGAATTACGACCAGTGTCGTTTGGTTCAATTCATGTTCCTAGTGTTCCAGTCAAAAAATGGCTTGAACCAAAGCGACCACTTCAGGCCTTACCTTATCCCATTGGTTTTGAAAGAAAAGAGCATTGAACCCATCAATACCCATAGCTTTGTTTAGGTTCATGGAAAAAACTATCTTCCGAACTTCAGTTTCATGAAGGCAACTTGCAAGCTCATGAATTCGTTCTGCTAAAAGCTGGGGAAATCCACCAGAATTTGGCAACGGATGAATCATTCTAGTTTCAGGTGTATATAATTGAATAAAAAAATTCCTCACGAGTAGGCTCAGATGCTCTGTACCAGACACTAGAGTTCCTGTGTCATCAAAAAGCCAATCTATTTTTGATTTCCTGGTAATTAATTATGTATGTATGTATGAAAATATATTTTAAAACCCACAGATGGTTACGTGAAACTGAAAATATGAAAATGAGGATATTTTATTTAGTAAATTTTGCAATGGACATAATAAGTTACAGATGGTATTTAATTAGTTCCATTAAATCATCTAAGTAACGGGTAATATATAATTGTTTTATGATATTTTTAATGTTACATAAAAATTGATAAATTTAACATCAAATTAATTTTCCTTGAAATTTTGGGAAAAACAAAGTTGTGGAGTAGTACATCTTGTATAATTTGTTTCCAATTTTCACAGGTACCGTTCCTATTGTGTATATTTGCGTAAGCAATGAGATTTCGGACGTAATCTTATAATAGAACACGTCTCAATACAAGTGAGAAAGGGACCGAAGGGAAAGAAGAGAGGGAAAGAATCACATAAGAGAATTTTGAAAAAAGAACAACTGTATCTTGTTATAGCATATCAATATAGTGGTTAGAGGTTAGTTATATACACGTGACAATTAAAGATACAATATATACTAGTGCACTATTACATCTCCAGGTATTATTTAATACGCTGTGTATTGTGTTTATTCCTATGTCACCGTTTCAGTCCTCATTTTTGTTGCATCTTGCATTGCATTGTCTTCTTCATTTATTCTGTAACAATCCCCTTTCCCCTTAACATCTTTGTCCACTAGATTAACTTATGGGAATTGTTTCTGCATATCAAAAAGGTACTCGCATGTTATGTTAGAATTCGTCCTATCATACCACTGAACTAATACCTGCGTGACACAAAGATTATTCCTTTTTACCATTCGCCTTTCCAAAATAGCCATTGGAAAGCATTTAATAGGAGAGAGCAATCCTTCCTTGAACTCCGTAAGCCTTTTTTTACTGAGACACTTGAAACACCAAATGTATTGCAAAACCTTGAGGAAGCTCTAACTTGTATGCCTCCTTTTCCCACTCATTGTATGATCTTAAATGGACTATAATAGAGCGGAGATAGTTTTTGGTTACTTCTCCTTTGGAGCAAGTGTTGTTTGTATGGTTGCAACTTCAATAACACCATTTCATCTACCTCAAACTCTCTTTCCAATCTTTTTGCATCAGCATACTACTTCATCTGATTTTGTGCTCTTTGTAAATAGAATCTTGTCACCTTCATCATTGCTTCTCTACTCTTAAGGACTTGATTTACTTCCAGCAGATTAGAGTCCCCCTGTTATATATAGTGTATATACTTGGTGGATACCCATACAATACTTCAAAAGGTATAGAGTTGATGGTCGAATGATAAGTGGTATTATACCACCACTCAACTAAAGGAAACCATTCACTCTACTTCTGTGGTGACTCACTGCAAAAGCAACATAAATAAGTCTCCATAATTTTGTTAATTGTTTTTGTCTGCCCATTCGATTGTGGATGGTAGCTAGTTGAATGCTTCAGGTGAGCTCCTTGTAGTCAAAACAATTCCTGCCAGAATTTGCTTAAAAAAATTGGATCCTTGTCACTAATTATTGACTGTGGTGTCCGTACAACTTAAATACATGATTGAAGAATAATTCTACAATGTCACTAGTAGAGCAAGGATGCTTCATTGAAATAAAATGAGCATATTTAGTAAATTTATCAACAACCAATAGAATGTCCAATTTCCCTCTTGATATCGGTAAACCTTCAATAAAATCAACACTAATTTCTCGCTAGCTACCCTCCAGAATCTTAATTGGTTGCAAAAGTCCTAGATATGCCACATTATCATATTTGTTTTTTGGCAATCTACACATTTCTGTATATGTGTTCACACGTCCCTAATCAATCCTCTCCAATGAAACATATTATGTAACTTTGTAGTGGTTGCCATTACACCAATATGACCGCCCACTACATCATCATGATTGATGTTGATTATTTGTTCTTTGAGTGCCTTGTTAGCCCCCACCATTAGTTGACCCTTCCATCGCAATAGTCTTCCTCTTCATTCATAAGCAGATGATTTCAAGGTCCCTGACTCTAGCTTATGAACGATGTCTTGGTTTGATGGATCCCTTTCCTAACTTCATTTAATATCTTCTAACAATTCTCCATGCAATTGTGTTACGGAAAGCATCAGTAACTCTGCACTTGTAATTCATAAGAGGGTGTCTGCAACTACATTTTCCTTCGATGTATTCCCATTAACCTCATCTGTTTGAACTCCATGTCTTCTGATATTCCCAACATCGCCTACTTTGAAACATTTGGACAAGCTTCATCTCTTGATATCTCCTCAATTGCTTCCTCATCACCTTCAAAAATTGTCTTCCCATTGTCTTCATCCTCTGTGACTATATAAAACTGCATCTGTCTCTTTTTACTATATTTCTCATCACCCCAGAAACTGAGACCTCTGGCTCTCTTATCATCAAAGTCCTTACTGTTAATTTGTTTAGAGGGTTTAAAAGATATTACAAATGGTGACTGCAACGTTGAGGTAGGTGTTGGTAATATGCCGTTTGGTGTTGAGCTTTATGTGTGTTTGTTGAATGTTGCAATCTTGACAAGGCATTAAAGTTGCTCCCAATGCCCACATTCTTCATGATATTCCCTTGGCTTAACATGGTGCTTCCGTTAGACATTATTATAGTTTATTATTTATGAGCTAGCAAGTAAGCTTAACGTAACGAATTTGGTTCGTGAAATTTCACAATCACGTCAATCTCCAGTTTAATTCCTTTAATAAAGAAGCCAACCAAATACTCCTCTGATAGCGATAATATATTGGAATGATGGTCAAATTGAACATAATAATCCAACATCGTTCCCTTTTGTCTTAATTCTTTAAAGGCCCCTACCAGATCATCAAAAAGTTTTGCATCAAACCTCTATTTTAAGGCCCTAGTGAACTCCTTCCAGATGATCATTTTTGCCTTATGACGATTCTTGATGTATAGCCAATACCACTCTTGAGCCTTTTCATCCATACGCAAAATCACTATATATACCTTTGTTTTCTTTGGAGTTTGATCTAAGTAGAAAATTTTCACAACGTTACAACCATAGTCTAACATTTCCTCCATTAAATAAAGGAAACTCAGTCCTGCTCAAGCTCATCGGTGTTAAGTTGTCATATGACTCCTGCCTTAGGTGACTACTCTAAGAGGTGGTTTCTAATAGCTTCAACGATGTCTCTTCTGGTGTTCTCCCTAACATTTGCAAAAATTGCAGAAACATAGCTCTTATCTCTGACATTTCCTTCATCTTCTCAGCTCTGCTTTGAATTTTTGAAAACATTTTCTCACTTCTTGTTTATGTTTCCACCAAGTTCCTCACATTTTCCTCCAGCCTTCTCATCTTCGCAGCTCTTGTTCCTTCCACCATTATTTCCACCTTAATCGACTCTTCTAATACCAAGTGTTATGTATATTTATGTTGACAATGAGATTTCGGATATAATCTTATGATAAAACCCATCTCAATACAAGTGAGAAAGGGATAGAAGGGAAGAAGAGAAAGAAAGAATCAAATAAGAGAATTTTGAAAAAGGAACAACTGTATTATCTTATAACATATCGATATAGCCATTAGAGGCTGGTTATATACACATGACAGTAAGAGATACAATATAAGTTGTGCACTATTACATCTTTGGGTGTTATTTAATACGTTACATATTGTGTCTATTCCGGCATCACTGTTTCAGTGGTTTTTTACCTTGCTTCCTGTGTTGAATCGTCTTCTTCATTTATTCTGTAACAGTTCCACTACCGATGCAATTTTCCAACAGACGGGTCTATGAGAATGAACCGCTCATATAAGGTAAGGAAAACTCGCCACTCAAGAACACAATGAACCTCAACTTCCTATCAATAAGTAGAATATAGCCATTCGGATCAAAATTGTGTTACCCTCAACTTACAGACGCCTAATATTATCTTAGGACTTTTCTATTAGTTCTTTTTTTTCAATTGTACTTTTATTGGTAATTTTGTGTGGTTGTTGGCTCAATTTGATTACCTTATTTTGTATTATATTTGATCTTTTTACATCTTGTCAATTTAACCACCTTATTTTTGTCTTAGACTTTGTATTAAATTTATTGTAAACTAGTTTAATTCAAACGTCAATTTTGTATTTCAAGAAATTTTGGTTCAATTAAAAGTAAAAATAAAGTTTGAGAGTTGATTTTTAGTTTTGAAAATAGAAGAAAGCGTTTAGTTGGTAAATAATAAGAATGGAGGACTGCCTTGTTACAAAAGAAACATCTAAAACGTTTTAAGTAGAAGAAAGAAACAACATGTCCAAAGTAAATTGGGAATCTAATAAAATAAACGCTAAAAAAATCATTGAAACCTCATCAAAATGACATAAGATGAACATGCACCACCAACTATAGAATCAAGAAAGAACTATCAGTAGCTATCAGTGAGTGTTTTTTGAGTTTTTCTCTCAAGCTTAGGCAATTCTCTGGCAATTATCACCTAAGTCACGCATACCTTTAGCTCCAACTCTTTCCTTATTGTTTCTTCACTTTTCTGTTCGAATCTGTCCACATAGTGTCTACTAGATGGGTTTTTTTGCGATTCACTCCCTTGTGGATTGATCCTTGCTTCTTGATAGATTGGGGTTTTCGGCGTCTTAAACAGTGACGGTATTTTTGTTTTTGTAGATCTGGGTGTGGGGAACGACGAAGTTTAGGGTACAGAAAGGTGTCACCTGTATCCTCGTTCCTGACTTGGTTTTGCCGTCATCGCTTAGGGAGTGTGATGAGATTATGTTTTGAGTCCGGTGCAGAGTCGTCTGAACCCTAGCTCTTCGGGTGTTAGAAATCTGGTCTTTTACTGTTCACCTTTCTCAGACAATTACTACGGAGTTTGTTTCACATAGGGTGTGGTAGCGATTGTTGGGGTGTTTGTGTTTCGAACTCCTCTACAGTTCGGCTGGGTGCGACACCGACCAGGGTTTACCTAGTGGTGGACGTAACCTTTGTTAGGGTCACAGTAGTTAAGACCCACTTATGACTATGGGATTGATAGATTTCTTCGGCAGTGGTCTTGGTCCTATTCGACTAGATTTGGGTTATCCGTTGCTCTAGGTATAACGTTGGGGGCTCTCTGTACGTTGTGGAAGAACCTTCAAATCTCGTCGTGTTTTCTGGGTTTACACGTTTACGTTTTCACTCAGGATTGTGGCTATTGCTTTTATCTGAGGTTTCTGCTGTGGTGTCAAGGCCTAGGGTTTGTTCTTGACGGAAGACGGCTTAAGGTTCCCATTCTTTGCTTCTGTTTCTAGTGTATGTGAGCATTAATCAGATTTGACTGAGGCTGGTAACAACTTGAACCTCCTAGTTTTTGTGAAAAGCTCAGATACAGATTGAGGTTGACTGGGTTGCGCCTTCTGTTGGTGGGTGGTCTGGCTGAGGGTTGCGAGTGGTATTTCTACTTGTTTAGTTCTATGTATCTCCTTTACAGGTACAGATTCGGATGGGGTGTTCTTGGAGGGTTGGGAAATTATGGATGCTGGTTGCCTTGTTTAGCTGTGTTTCTTTTTCTTTGCAGGTCAATTTAATACGGTAGCAGACTAGAGTTATATAGGAGTAGGTCAGAATTGTATGCATTAACACATTGAGCCTTAGGGAAAAAGAAGAAAATCCCCCACAAGGGACGGAACATTACCAAGGAATGTGTTATGGAGCGACAACAAGAGGAATTGACGGAGTTTATATCTGATGATGACACTGCTAACCTGGATACAGCACAGGGGGATACTGGGGCACCTGCTATGGGACCAGGTAAGGGGAAGGCAGATAGGAAGTCCTCAATTGAATCTGGGAAATCTGTAGTACATAGAGTGGCCTCTACGCGGATGATGAGTCCTCTGCTTCTGAAGAGGAGACTAGTGAGTCTGAAGGGGGGTAATACCTCAACTAGCGGTGACTCATAGAATAGTGCCCAGAAATCACTTGCTACTACTTCAGTTGTCGTTGGATGAACAGCTGATCCTGTGGGTGCTACTGGATCAGCAAAAACTACTAAACCCTCGTTTGTCAATCTGCTTAGTACTAACAGAGACCTGAAAAAAGGTATGCAGCTAAGGGCATAAAAGGTGGTGGAGGAAGTAGAAATGGAACCGGAAGATATGATCAGAGTTGAAGATAATGGGGCTACTACTTAGTTGGATGTTTTATTGGCCGCTTCCCGGGAATGAAAGCCTTGGAGGATCTCGTTAGTAAATGGGGAGTGAAGTGCAAAATCTTACCTCATAACAAAGGGTGGATTATTTTTCAGTTTGATACTGAAGAAGAAAGTATATGTGTTTTGGCTGGGGGCCATATGTGCTGTTTGGGAAAACTTTACTGCTTAAGAGGCTTCCCCCTACGTTTGCATTCAATTATGAAGAATTTATGGAGGTACCAATTTGGTTGCAATTCCCAAATGTCCCACTAGAACTTTGGAACGACAAAGGTGTATCTAAGTTGGCCTCTACGGTAAGGAAACCTATCTATATGGATGGTATCACTAAATGGGGAACAGGGCTTGGTTTTGCTATAATGCAAGTGGAAATCACTATTGCAACAACACCTACTACTAATTTTTCTGTTAAGATGCTAGGAGGCTCCAGGTACTTCCAGTCGGTAATCTATAAAACGTATCCTGGATATTGTTATGCTTGTAAGAGGTTTAGGCACAACCCATTTGAATACAAGGTAGTAGGGCCGAGTGGGAAGCTGACCACTAAGGAGATAGGTAATGATCGGGGTGCGGGGACTTCTAACCTGAGGGTGGAGGCTCCCAAGAAACAGACTGAAAACATGACCACTAATAAAAAGGTGGTTACTGAACCTTTAACAGCTGATCATACTGAACAGATTTTGCCCCAGACTCTTGAAGGGGGTCGCAATATGGAATCTTCAAAGAATCTAGTTGATCTAGCTCAGACAGACACTATGAACCATCCTTCTACAGATGGAACTTCCTCAGGCACGAAGGGTCCTACAGAGAAGATCCCAATAGCGTCCACTAAAGGGAGCAGGAAGTCGAGTACAGTATCAAGCAATGGTAATCAGAATAAGGGGAAGGAGATCAATCTTTTGGACTCTATAGATTGGACAGGAACAGTAGTTCCTGCTAAGGGGGTGAAGGTTGTTGGTAAGAGTTCTGGGATGATAAAGGATTAAGATCAGGGCGTAGAATCTAGAAACCCCCTACTTCCACAGTGCCTATCAGGGTAGTTGAGGGCTCAGCAGACAACCAGATTCGAAGAGAGGGTTAAAAACTTAGGGAACTAGACAGGCAGCAAGTTCAGACCTCTAAACCACTGCACAAGGGCAAAACTGTGGCCGTATCCTCTCAAAGCTCAAAAGAAGGTTTCCCTTTAGCTAGTTAGAGTAGAACCGATATCACAGATAAAGGTAATGGGGGCTAACCGATTAAACAAGGTGCTGTAGGGAAGGAAAACAGATTGCATAATAAGGGGGCGCAACTACTTTTCGTGGACAAGGAGATACTCATACAAACAGAGGTGCTGAAACATATACGATTAAGAGCTCAGGGGGCGAGACAGTCCCCTCCTTTGTATCATGAAGTTGTTTTACTGGAACGTTCGAGGGCTAAACAAACCCTCGAAACAAAATACTGTTGCCACTCTTTTAAGGCAGCAGGGTTGTAACTTTGCTGGCTTACTGGAAACTAAACTATCAGTGGATCGACTTCACCTCTTGATGGCTAATAAATTTCCTCGCTGGCTATTCAGTCACAATTTCAACTCCATAGCAGGTGGTAAAATGTGTATTATTTGGGACCCGGTTTTCTTTCACTGTCAGGTAGTAGAAGTGGGGGATCAGTACATTCATTGTTAAGTTAAATGTTGTACTACTCAACTCTTGTTTGTAGTCTCTGTTGTGTATGGACTATACAGTGTCAACAAACGAAGGGATTTATGGCAGAGTTTAGAGAATTTGGGTACAGCCCAGGATGCATTGTGGTTTTTTATGGGTGATTTTAACTGTGCTAGTTCAGCTAGAGAAAGAATGGGCTGTCAACCCCCTTCTGCTTATCTTTTGAATGAATTTTTTAATTTCCGTATGAACCTAGGCTTGGAAGATGCTCCATACCATGGGGAATTTTTTACTTGGCATAAGAAGCAACTCTGTGCTAAACTTGATCGTGTCCTCATTAATCAAGCTTGGGGAGTCACCAGACACATATGTTCAACCCATTTCTTGGACATGCGGGTGGAATCGGACCACTGTCCCTAACTTTTACTGATTTCACTACGGGAGAAAAAGTCCTTTAAGTTCTTCAATATGTGGGTGAATAATCCTTTATATCAGAGGATATTCTAGAAAGAGGATGGGGAATACAGGTTTTTGGAACAGCCCAATATACACTTTGTACTAAATTGAAAACTCTAAAGAGACATCTTAAGGAGCTGAATCATGTTACTTATGGACATATCTCTCAAAAAGTTAGTGAAGCTTCAGCTGACTTTCAGCTAACTTACAAAACATTGCTTACTAGGCCTCATGATGTCGAGTTAGTTTAAGAAGTTACAATGAAGAGGAAAAGGGCTGATTTCCTTATAGATGCAGAAAGATCATTTTACCAACAAAAGGCCAAATGTACCCATCTCCTGGAAACTGACAGGAGCACTAAGTATTTTCATGGGGTTATGCGTGAGAGAAGAATGCAAAACCATATTCCATACCTACTGATATCCGATGGTGAAAAAACTGAATCTTGTGAGGAGGTTGCCACTTGTTTGATACAATATTTTCAAGAATTGCTTGGATCTTCCCCTACGGTAAGCAAGATGGACCCAAATGTAGTTACACAGGGACCACTGTTGGATGCCGATATGTAGGCTCAACTGATGGCCCTTATTCTGGAAACTAAAATAAAAGGAGCCTTGCATGATATTGGTTTAAAAAAATCCCAAAGGCCGGACGGTTACACATCTGCCTTCTATAAACACTCTTGGAATGTAGTAGGACAAGAGGTCACCAGGGTAGTGCAGGAGTTTTTCTTCGGGCTGTTTGCTGAAACAAATTAATCACACCATACTGGCCCTAATTCTGAATAAACAGTCAGACCTACGAGTAGAAGATTTCAGACAGCTGATGATACCATATCCTGGACTTTCCTTAGGGATATGCTAGGACTACAATTCCCCCCAATGTTTATCCAATGGATCATGGCCTGTATCACCTTAGCCACTTATTCTGTTGCTATTAATGGAACCCTCCATAGAATGTTCAAACAAAAAAGAGGTCTACGACAGGGAGACTCGATGTCCCCAGTTCTTTTCCTCTTATGCCTGGAGTATTTATCCCGGCTTTTGAAAGTGAGGACTGCTGGAAATGCTTTTAATCACCACCCGAAATGTCAGCAACTTGGCATAACACATTTTGCTGTCACGGATGATTTGATTCTCTTTTCTCGAGGGGATTATATGTCTATTCAAATACTTCTGAGAACCTTGGCTGAGCTGAATGACAATGCAGGACTTTGGGTAAACCCTACTAAGTCTGGCATTGATCTAGCTGGTGTTTTAGGATGGGAGAAAGATGACATCCTGCTGATGGTTGACTACTCCCGGGGTGACTTTCCAGTCCGATATCTTGGGGTCCCCTTAACCCCTATAAAAGTGTCAGTTGCACAGTTCTCAGTTTTATTGGACACGGTAGAATCATACATTAATGCATGGAATGGGAAAACGTTGTCATATGCGGGCCACGTGGAACTAATACGCTCAATCCTACAGGGAGTCTTATCTTTTTGGCTTCAATCATTCCCAATACTGGCTACTATTACTGAGCGACTAACCTCAATCTGTTGAATGTTCCTATAGGGTGGGTGACATTACCGGGTGACATGGGACACACTTTGTGTTCCGAAGAAGGAGGGTGGTTTGGATTTGAAAAATATCAAGACCTGGAATTCGGCACTGTTGTCTAAGGTGTTGTGGAATATCCATGCCAAGGAAGACTCCCTCTGGGTCAGATGGGTACATGCAGATTACTTGAAAGGAAGGTCAGTATGGGAATGGCAACCTCATGTACGTGATTCAGCTCTTATGAAGAGACTAGCACAAATACGAGACACTCTGCTTCTTCACATAGGAGCTCGTATGGGTATAGAACAGGGGCTACAAACCTTGTGCACTAATGGCATGCTCTCAGCACAAAAAGTATATGAATAGATACTGGTTAAGCACCTTACCAAACCGTGGATGAACTTTATTTGGAAGTGGTATATCCCTCCGAAATTTCCTTTCCTTGCCTGGATGAGCTGTGGTGATAGGCTACCTACAAAAGATCATTTACAATTCTTGGAGTTAGACCATACTTACTACTTCTGCAAAGTTGAAAGAGAAACAATTGCTCATTTATTCTTTCAGTGTCCCATAACTGGCACCATATGGAGTAATATTCGGTCTTGGCTGGGTATGAGGCGCACTATGTCCTCCCTCTCTAGTGCAATCAAATGGATCCGAAAGGAATACCCTTGAACAAGATTAAGGAGTAAAGCCACTAGATTAGCCTTACTCTGTACTCTCTATACAATTTGGAAAACTAGGAATGCGGCTTCTTTTGACTCTACTAACTTTGTGATAGTAGATGTCGTCCATAGAATCAAACTTGCTGTTTATAAAATCTTACATCGGTTATACCCAGATGACGTGATATCCTTTTGATTACCCACAGTTGCACTGCTTGATGTTCTTATAGATTGGAATCTAGATGCTGGTGGGCATACTATTGGCACACTGTTGTTAGTTTCCCAAGGGTGATGCAGCTACTGTCATCGTATGTGGAGATTGCCTAAGGTACCCAGCAGCTGGAAGAGGGGCAGTTGGGATTCCAGTCCTATAGGGCACTTTGTTATGCTGATGTTAAGGAGAGGTTCTACTTTTAGAATTTCAAACCACCTGCTATTTACTCCTGATGCTCCCACTTGTAAATGATGGGGTTGGCTTGGAGGGTGCCTCGTTGGAGGCTAGTGGGGGCATATGCTTGTATCAGTTGATGGAGAGATTGTGGCTAGTCAGCTGCACAGTTGTGGGAAGAGAGGTCTTTGTCTTGCCCAGGCGGGGATGAGGGCCACTTTATTTTCTTAACATGTTTGTTCATTTTGCAGGTAAACCATAACGGGAGTCCTTAGTCCACGTTATCAGACATTGTTGGAGCCTCTGATCTTCAGCTGAGGATGATGACAACAACATACGAAGATGACTACGACACTTGCATAACACTGTTCATATGCATGGTACTGTTCATTGCATGGTACTGTTCACGTGGTACCCTGCATGGACGAATATGGTGCTTGTATACAGGGTAGATGCTCTATGTCCTTTGCATGGAACTGTTCCCTTGGATGGAGCTGTTCACATGCGTATTATGCATGGCTGTCTTTGCTGCTTGTTTGTACATAACGATTACAACTGGAACGAACTCTTCAAGGCTACTACTATTATACAAGGTGCTACTGTTGGATGGAAGCTGCTGTGGGTACACCTCCGACGAAACTATTGTTCACCGTGGGAGATACTGTTCCCTACCGGTGACACTGTTCATCATCGGTGAAACTATTCACAGGCAGTTGTTGGAGGCAAAATATAGTGGCGGGACTCCTCTATGGCGCACTCCCACTGCTGGTTCATTTTCATTAATGTTGATTACTGCTATCAGATGCTTTCTTGTTTACTACTGACATCTGACTAACATACACCAGCTGAACCATCACCCGATAGTAGCTTATTTAGATTTTGCCTTTTACATGTGGTTTATGTAACACTATTCTAGGATTTTTTTGAGTAAATTGGGGATATTACTGGACTAGCCTCCTTTTGGATGTATTGGGATATTTGGTTAGGTGTTTTTTTGAATACATTGATGATGTGGCAGATCTTGTTGCAGGATTAGTACTTATCCTTTTGATTGTACTATGGGTCGGGGTATGGCCCTAAGGACCGTGTACATAAACATTTTTGATATAATACATTTACATTTTACCAAAAAAAAAGAAAGAGCTATCAGTAATCAGTAGTGAGTACGTGTTTTTGAGTTATTCTCTCAAGTCTGGGCGATTTTCTCCCGAATCTCCCCCTAAGCCTCGCATACTCTCAGATCTGCCTCTTCTCACACGGTGGTGTTTTCATTCGTTTAGTCGATCGTTATTGTTACTTTCTTGGGGTACATCATTGGGGTTACGCTCGTCTGAGATCTCATCTCTGGATATGCGATGCGTCATCTACGTACTGTTACTCAAGATGGAACTTGGTTTCATTTCTAACTACCCAAACATCTTCGACTCTCTTGTGACTTATGTATGTGGTATTAACTCAGTGTCTTGTGGATTTGGTTACAAACGGGACCTCTTAGGGTTAACGGTATACCAACAAGTCTGACTTCAGCTCATGCTAATTATGGTAATGGTGAGATTAGTGTTTGTGTTTTTTTGGTTGTTATCGTTTTTAGGTGACTTGGAATCTACTGGGTGTATCCAGGTATATTCAATCTGAATAACTTCTGACTAATTAAATCTCCACTGGGTTTGGAGATTGTAGGGTTCTATCGATTGTGACTCAGTTGGGTCAGGAGAGTGTGGTTTCTGGTTACCTTTTTGGCTGTGTGTTTTTTCTTTGTAGGTGAGCTGTGACCCACGACATCTGCACCCCAGCTGGGATGGGAAGTTCTAATTTTTGTGTAGCTTGCGGTGGGGTTTACAGCATCTAGTCGATTGGGAATTCGCTGCGTGTATCTAATTGTCGTTAATTTATGTTACTCCTTCTTAATTAAAATTCAGTTGGGTTAACGATTGGGGACTCTGGTTATTCTTAGGGTTGGGTTAGTTTCTTCAAGATAGGAGTGGATTCGACTGCGATTACTGTCATTTGTGATTCAGTTGGGTAGGGAGCTTGTGGTTGCTGGTTACCTTATTGGCGATGTGTTTTTTCTTTATAGGTGAACTGTGTATCACATCGTCTGAGTTTTTGTTAGCGGGGGTTGGGTGCTATGTTGCCTGGGTGAACTTTAGTGTTTCTGAGCTCTGGCCCCTTAAGGTATGGACAAACGGAAGAAAACCCCTCACAAGGGGCGTGATATAATTAAGGAATATATGCTGGGTCTGTAGAGAGAAGAATCACGGAATTTTCCTCTGACGAAGATAATGCAAGCATGGATAAGGTACAGGGTAAGAATATGGCTACTCCTGCTTCTAATAAGGGTTCTTGCATGGGGAAGGCTGATAAGAAGAGCCCAACTGGGAATGGGAAAGTTGTTGCCTACTGTGGGGGAGTACTGGAGTAATCAAATTCGGATGGAGATCATTTTGATTTTGAGGAGGAGGACAGTGAGTCTGAGGGGGATGGTAGTGCCTCGTCCAGTGAGACTACTTCTGATACTAGTGCCCAGAAAATGCCTGCTATAAGTTCTGCTCTAGTAGGCCATCAACCTTCAGTTGGTAAAGCACCTGAACTTGATGGTGTTGCTGGATCGGCAACACGTCATAAACCCTCTTTTGTTAATTTATTTAGCAAGAACAGAGACTTGAAAAAAGGAATGCAATTGAGCTCGTTTAAAGTAGAGGAGGAAGTAGCTATGGAGGAGGAAGATACGGCTAGAATTAAAGATAAATGGGGTTATTATTTGATTGGCTGTTTCACAGGCCGATTCCCCTGCATAAAAGCTTTGGAGGGCTTAGTTACCAAATGGGGGGTGAGGTGTAAAATCTTACCTCATTATATAGGCTGGGTTATCTTCCAGTTTGACACTAAAGATAACTACACAAGTGTTCTAGCAGGGGGCCCTATTTGATGTTCGGTAAAACTTTACTACTTAAAAGGCTCCCTAGTGCCTTTGCTTTCAACTACGATGAATTCATGGAGGTTCCCATCTGGTTACAATTCCCAAATGTCCCCTTGGAACTTTGGACTAAAAGAGGTTTATCTAAATTGGCTTCTAGGGGTTGGGAAACTAATATGTACGGATGATATCACTAGAGCTAGAACTCAGCTTGGATTACCGAGAATGTTAGTGGAAATCAATGTTTCTAAGCCTCCTACTACAAGTTTTTCTGTTAAGATGCCAGGAGGTTCTCACTATACACAATTGGTAGTGTATGAAACCTATCCTAGTTATTGCTATGCTTGTAAGAAGTTTGGGCGTAATCCTTTCAAGTGCAAAGTAGTAGACCAGAGCAAGAAGCTGAACAAGAAGGAGAATGGAAATGAGGGAGGAGAGGGGAGCTCTAAGCTAGGTGAAAAGGAGCCCATGTAAATACAAACCAACTTTCCCCTAATCCAGGGGTAGCCTCGAAGGTATCAATAGTTGGCAATAATGAGTAGATGCCGAAGAAGACAATAGAGGGGGGCAAGCACATGGAAAATACACCGATTCAAGAAGAAGCTATTAGGGATGATGGGTTAATTAATCAGGGACATCTAGCTATAGTTGGGACTTCCAAAAATCTATAAGGGAACAAGGGACGTAAAGCCATTAGCAGTAATGTAGAGAAGATACCGAAGGTTCCACTTAAGGGCGGCAGGAAGTTGGGGTGATGAGTTTAGTAATCAGAGCCTTCAAATTAAGGTTAAGACAGCTGAACTTCCGTAGGGGGATAAGGGTATAAGTAACAATACAGGTCAGAACGAGGACATTGTACAAACAGCAAGTTACATGGCATCGATTACTAACAAAGAAAAATCCAGTGCAGCTGGGGGTCAACATGAAAAATTAACAGAAGGGAGGGTAAACAAACTAGGGATACTGAATGGAAGGCTTTAAATAAAGGCAAAGCAGTGCAGATACAAACTACCTGCAGGCTAATTAACCAGACTGGTCCTAATTCTCGGGGATATGGAGAAATGCCACAAGAAGGGATGTTGATACTGGTATCAATAAGAGACCAGGGGGTGAGAGAGCCTCCTCCTCTGCCTCATGAAATTTCTTTGTTGGAATGTCCAAGGTCTCAATAAGACCTCGCGACAAAATACTATTGTCAAGCTTATACGACAGCAGGGTTGTAAATTGGTAGGGTTACTTGAAACAAAACTCTCGATGGATAGGCTGAGACTCATGATGGAAAATAAATTTACTGGATGGAAGTTTTGTCATAATTTTAGCTTCATATCTGGAGGGAGGATGTGTCTTATTTGGGATCCGACTTACTTTCATTGTCAAGTGTTAGCAGAGGGGGAGCAATACCTACATTGCCATGTTCACTGCTGTACTACTCATCTCAATTTTAAAGTCTCTATAGTTTATGGACTATATAGTGTGGCAAAAAGAAGGGAGTTATGGAAGAGTTTATAGGAGTTGGGTTTGGATTTGGCAGACTTGTGGCTCATTATAGGTGACTTCAACTATGTTTGTTCAGCCAGTGAATGCATATCAGCCTCCTTCAGCATTTCTTTTAAATGATCTCTTGAATTTTCATATAACATTAGGATTGGAAGATGCTCCATATCGAGGGGAGTTTTTTACATGGCATAAGAAGCATCTTTGGGCTAAACTAGACCGTGTACTTATCAACCAAGCTCGGGATCTGCTGATCGCATTTGGTCAGTCCAATTTCTAGACATGTTGGTGGATTCTGATCACTGCCCCCTGGTGGTAGCGTTTAATGAATTAACCTCTGCGAGAAAAAAGCCTTTTAAGTTTTTCAACATGTGGCTGCAACATCCTTCTTATCAGGCACTTCTAGATAGAGGCTGAGAGCAACATGTCATTAGCATAGCTTAATATATATTACGTGTTAAGCTAAAAGCTTTGAACAAACCTTTAAAGGAGCTGAATCATGAAGCATACGGGCATATATCTTAAAAAGCGAGGGAGGCCTCAGCTGAATTCTAAAATGCATATAAGACCTTACTTACTTGACCTGAAGATGTATAGTTGTGCCAGGAAGTTAATTTGAAACAAAAAATGGTAAATTTCCTTATGGATGTAGAGAGATTATTTAATCAGCAAAAGGCTAAATGTACCCATTTGTTAAAAGCCGATAAGAACACCAAATACTTCCGTAGTGTTTTGCGTAAAAGAAGATTGTAGAACCATATTTCCTACCTCATCAAAGCAAATGGCGATAACTTGTAAGGAAGTTACAGAATGTGTTGTCACTTATTACCAAGAGCAACTTGGCACTTCACACTCGGTGAGCAAACTGGACACAACTGTAGTTACTCGGGGATTGATATTGGATGCTGAAATGTAGCCTCTACTGTTGGCTCCCATCTTAGATGGTGACATAAATAGAGCATTGCAGGATTTCGGTAATGACAAGGCTCCGGGGCCAGATGGCTATACTTCAGCATTCTTTAAGCATTCATGGGATGTTGTTGGACATAAGGTCACCCATGCAGTGCAGGAATTTTTCTCAATGGGCTGCTTATTAAAACAACTCAACCACACCATCATATCCTTGATCCTGAAGAAACAAGCAAACTTGAAAGTGGAAGACTTTCGACCAATTGCATGTCTCAATGTGGTATACAAGGTAATCACCAAAATAATGGCAAAATGTATGGGTGCAGTGGTGAGCAAAACAATTGATCCAGCCCAGGTTGCATTTATCCCGGGGCGCTCTATGTTTGATAATGTTTATTTAGCTCAAGAATTGGTGAGAGGCTACACAAGGAAACGCATATCCCCCGCTGTATGCTGAAAATAGATCTAACTAAAGCTTATGATACAGTCTCGTGGGAATTTATTCAAGATATGCTGGAAGGGTTACATTTCCCTTCGAGGTTCATTAGATGGGTTATAACCTGTATAAACTCTGTCTCATATTAGATCTCTCTTAATGGTACGCTTCATGGCATGTTCAAGGGTAAAAAGGGCTTGCGTCAGGGTGCGCCCTATATCACTGGTTCCATTTCTACTATGCTTGGAGTATTTATCTTGACTGTGGAAGGTAAGAACCGATGGCACCCAATTCAATTACCACCCGAAATGTCACCACCTTGGCATAACCCAATTTGCATTTGCGGACGACCTAATGTTATTTTCTAGAGGGGATTATACCTCCACCCAAATCTTAGTGGAGGCCTTGGCCGAGTTAAATGAAGTTGCAGAACTTCGGGTGAACCCCACGAAATCTAGTGTTTATTAAAAGAAGACATTTTACAAATGGTTGCCTATACACAGGGAGAATTCCCTGTTCAGTATCTAGGAGTTCCCTTAGCCCTAATGAAGGTTTCAATTGCACAGTTTTCAGTATTGTTGGACACAGTTAAAGAATACATAAATGCATGGAATGGGAAAACTCTCTCATACGTAGGCAAAATGGAATTGATTAATTCAGTAATTCAAGGAGTTTTATCATTTTGGCTTCAATCATTCCCTATCCCGACGACTATTATCGAGCGCCTAGCCTCAATATGTCAGTTATTCCTATAGAGTGGCAGACATTACCAAGTGGCTTGGGACACCCTCTGTGCACCAAAGGAGGAGGGTGGCTTAGGTCTGAAGAATGTCAAGGTGTGGAATTCGGCCATGCTGTCTAAGGTTTTGTGGAATATCTATGATAAGGAAGACTCCCTTTGGGTAAGATGGGTGCATGCAGTCTCTTTAAAGGGTCGTTCTATATGGGATTGGCAGCCTCATGTCCGAGATTCAGCTTTTATAAAGAGACTTGCGCAGATTCGGGATACACTGATCTTTAACTTGGGTGGTCGTCTAACAGTAGTTCATAGGCTACAGAAGATGTGTATGAATGGTATACTATTATCATAGAAAATTTATAGACTGATACGAGTTAAGCACCCCACAAAGCCATGGATGAACTTTATATGGAAGCGGTACATCCCTCCCAAATTTTCATTCATTGCCTGGTTGAGTTTCCGGGATAGGCTACCTACAAAAGACAATTTGCAATTTCTAGAGCTGGACCGTACCTATTGCTTCTGCTCAGCCGAAGCTAAAACCACTTTTTCAGTGCACTTTTATAGGTGCAATATGGTGAAGCATCCATACTTGGCTAGGTATGAGGAGGACCATGTCCTCACAACCTAGCGTTATCAAATGGATATGTAAAGAATACCCTGGAGCACGATTACAAAGTAAAGCAACTAGATTGGTCCTTGTCTACTCTATATATACACTCTGGAAGACTAGGAACGTAGTTTTATTAGATTTTGCTTCGTCTGAGATTTCTGATGTAGTCCATAGGATAAAACTTGTCAAGTATAAAATTTTATATAGACTGTATCCTGATAAACTGATATCCTTTTGATTTTTGTACTGTTGTTATTCTTTTGTACTGAGTACTTGAAAAGTAGCCGAGAAGGACAGAACACATATAGGAGAATCATTTGACTGGGGTTACTGTTCACGGCAGAGGATACTACTTACTAGTTTTGGGAGTCTTCTGTTGTTGTGACCATGTGAAGAACTGTGCAGTCACTTGTTGTTTATGTCTCTTTAAGATGTCTTGGTGATAAGGAGGTGTTAGCACAATTATTAGTAAAGGCTTCTCCCAAGGAGGTCTCGGCTGATGCATAGAAAAGTTGTTTTTATTGTCGCTGGCTATTGTCTTCATCGTCTGGGCTACCGTTCATTGTCGAAGTTACTGTTCATCGCTGGAGTTACTGTTCATCATTTGGGGTTACTATTCACAGCGGTAGATGACATCTAGTTGCTGCAAGTTTGTGTGGGGCCTTGATGAATGTCTACTTCTTGCTCTTCTTAGAGCTGTCACGGAGGAGAAAAGGCGTATAGAACACTCCCAGTAGGAGCTTCAACTGGTAGTGTTTTATTTGTCTCTTGATTTTTGAAAGGAAACTTATGTATTTTTGTTACAATTTATTTTTGATTAAATTGGGGAATTTGCTTGCCTAGCCTCTTTTTAGATGTATTGAGGTACTTGGCTAATTTTCTTTGTATGTATTGGGGAAGTGGGTGTAACTGTTGTAGGATTTGGAATCATCTTTTTGATTATATCTTGATTGGGGATATTGCTGATTATTACGAGTCGGGATATGCCCCTAAGAACCTTGTACATACTCAGTTTTGGTATAATATATTTACATTTTACCAAAAAAAAGAAAGAGCTATCAATATCAGTAGGTTCGGACGTGATTTTTTCTCACCTTAGGAAATTCGCTCCTAAGTCCTGCATCTTGTTCATTCATCCTATGATTTTTCACGCAATCTTTGGGTGTAATTTTTATTCTCTACTAATTCTTGCTTATGTATCTGGTTGATTGTGGTTGTTTTGAACTTATTGGTCATGATTGTTGGACGCAACCTTACAGGCGATTTGGATTCGATATTTTTTAGGGTTTATTGGTGGTGGATGTGTGGTTTTTGTACAAGTATTCAGTGTTGTTTTCAGTTTGTATTTTGGGGGTTTACAGATTAAAAATCTTTGAATCCTGGTGTGTAGTTTGTGTTTCTGATTAAACAATTTTGCTAGGGATTTAGGGCAGATTGCATAGTCAATCGAGGCCCAATTTTGAATTGCTTTCTGTTCGAATCCTTTGGGGGTCTTGTGCTATGGGGAAAGGGAGGAATATGCCATATAATGGGAGGGACATAACGGTGGAATGTGTTTTGGGCTTGCAGGTGGTAGATGCGGAGACAAACGAAGATGTTGAGGAAGATGATATCCAGTGTGCTAATCTTTCAAATTTAGGGGATAAAATTACCCCTGGAGATCACAGGGTGCCTTCCAACCGTCCTCCAGCTCTGGGTAAGCAGCTGAGTAAGGTGGATACTCTTGGGGACTCTCATAGCAAAAAGGTTGGGATATTGAGTACAGGCAATGCTTAGGTGTACTGGACTTAACAATGGGGCTCGTAGAACCGAACTGATTAAGGGTGGCAGAGGATCAAAAGAACATATATGGAGGAATACACATGGTATAAACTCGAAAATGAGCAAAACTGTGGATGGTTTAGTGGGGCGAACTTTGACGACTGAGGCAGGGAGTAAATGTGATTTTGAAAAACAAAGGGGGAAAAAGGAAACATCTTCTTCTGAGGATGACAGTGGTGATGGGGAAGAAGGAGACAGTGACTATAATTCGCAGACAGCTTCAGCATAGGTGGAATGTGCCCAGAAGGTGTCTGACAAAATGCCAACCCCTTCAAAACCAGCCACCGAAGAAGCTCCAGTCAAACTCTCTTATGCAAGTCTCTTCAGGAACAACAGAGAACTGAAGCAAGGTATCAAATTGAATTTTTGGGATGTAGGAGATGAAGTTACCATAGAGGAAGATGATGTTGTGCCTATCGAAAAGGATTGGGGATATCGCCTTGTAGGTTGTTTCACTGGTCAGTTCCCAGGTATGAAGGCTATTGAAAACCTTATTGATAGATGGTCGGTTAAATGCAAAATTCTTCCCCATGACAAAAGCTAGATCATCTTTCAATTTGACTCAGAAGAGGATAGAACAAATGTACTTGTAGGGGCACCTTACCAACTATTTGGGAAGACTCTACTTCTGAAAATTTTATCCCCTGGCTTCACCTTTGATTACACAGACTTCATGATAGTGCCCATTTGGCTTCAGTTTTTGAATGTTCCTCTTGAGTTGTGGAATAACAGAGGACTTTCAAAACTTGGATCAAGAGTGGGGAAACCAATATGCACTGATAAGATTATTAGTAACAAATCATGTATAGGATTTGCCAGATTATTGGTTGAAGGTGATGTCTCTAAACAGCCAGTGATCAAGTTTGAAGTGAATATGCCAGGTAACACTTGATATATCCAAAAAGTTAATTTTGAAACTTTTCCAAATTGTTGCTTCTCCTGTAAGAAATTTGGGCACAATCCTTTTAAATGCAAAGTTTTGGCACGAAACAACAAAAAACAACAGAAGGATTCCTCATTCGAGGGGGGTAACTAGAATGTTGACAATAATAAAGGGCCTTCTAATGTATTGGATAATTTGAATCAAACTTCATAGGGAATAATAGAAGCGCATGACCAGTTAAAGAGCCAGGAGGGCTTTAATAATTCTACAGGTTTTAGAGGCCCACAACCTCAGAATAATGGAGGTCCAGCTAAAAAGGATAACATAAATGGTAGTAGGGTTACTCAGGTAAGACAAATTCGGGCTGAAGGCCTCAATACAAATGCCGGTGACAGACAGGGGGTTTCAACCCAAAAAGCTGCTAGTGACTACACATCTAGAGAGGAAGGAAATGGTAGTAAGGGTACTAAATCAAGTCAGATAAGGATTGAAGGTAAAACCACAGGGGTTGGTGACTGGCAGAGGGTGCAAGCTACAAACAAAAGCAAGACTTCGGGGTAAGTCCAATAAAACAGTCACTACAGGGGTCACTATTTAGGATCAAAGTGCAGCAAGAAAATTTGATAAAGGTAAGGGGATTCTGGGAATAAACAAGACAGCAGGAGGTGAAAGAACCTCCTCCTATGAGATATGAAAATTTGTTGTTGGAATGTTTGAGGCCTTAACAAGGCCTCGAGACAAAGTAGTGTTGTTAAGCTAATTAAACAACCCGATTGTAAAATAGCTTGCTTCCTTGAATCCAAATTATCTTTTGAGGGATTGAACTTGATGATGTGAAATAGATTTGCTGGCTGGGATTTTTGTCATTATTTTGATCACTTTGTAGGAGGGCGCATGTGTATAGTATGGAACCCAAATTTCTTTCATTATCTTGTGATTGACATAGGTGAGCAGCATATTCACTGTAGGGTACAATGCCGTAT
This sequence comes from Erythroxylum alaternifolium, assembly GCA_027478495.1. Taxonomy (NCBI): domain Eukaryota; kingdom Viridiplantae; phylum Streptophyta; class Magnoliopsida; order Malpighiales; family Erythroxylaceae; genus Erythroxylum; species Erythroxylum alaternifolium. The sequence continues at coordinate 12,769,348 of JANIIA010000002.1, forward strand.
AACTCAGCATACTTTCATAGTCTCCTTTGTATATGGCCTCTACAGTGTTACTAAAAGAAGATAATTGTGGCAACATTTGGTGAGGCTAGGTTCGGATTTGGCATTACCATGGAGTATTTTTGGGGACTTCAATTATGTTTGTGTTGCTAGGGAATATATAGGGTGCCAAACCCTCTCAGCTTACTTGTTAAAAGACTTGCCTGACTTCTGGATGTCCCTTGCGTTAGAGGATGCCCCCTTCAAAGGGGAATTTTTCACATGGCACAAGAAACAACTATGGCAAAATTAGACAGAGTGCTTATTAACTCAACTTAAAGTTCAGCTGGATTGGCCTGTTCTGTGCAATTCCCTATAATGGTAGAATGCAACCCACTGGAACCTAAAGGCAAAACACCTTTCAAAATTTTCAACATGTGGCTCCAACACCCCCATTTCTAGGATATCCTATATAGCTGCTGGGAGAAGCAAATTATGGGGACAAATCAATATATTCTCTGCATGAAATTGAAGATACTCAAATATCCCCTGAAGGTACTGAATGCAGAAGCTTATGGGCATATTATTGATAAGACGAAAAAGGTGATAAAAGCATTTTCGGGTGCTTATAAGGCCTCACTTACTCGGCCTGAAGATATTGAGCCGCAGCAAAAAATGGATGTGAAGAGGAAGCAAGCTAAGTTTTTGTTAAATGCAGAACAGAAGTTCTTTTAGCAAAAAGCCAAATGCACTCACCTCCTTGAAGCAGATAAAAACACAAAGTACTTTTATGTTGTAGCCCGTAAAAGAGGGTTGCAAAATGTTATCTCTCACCTTGTCAAAGAGGATGGTTCTTTGACTCACTCCATGAAAGAGGTTGAAAATTGTGTTCTCAACTACTACAAAGGGCTGCTTGGCTCTTCTCATGCTATTAGCCGTACAGATTATAATATGGTGGGATGTAGTCCGATTCTTTATGCAAAGGCATATGAACTGTTAATGGCACCGATTAGGGATGTGGAGATAAAATAGGATTTGTTTGATATAGGTAATGTTAAAGCTCTAGGGCCAGACGGTTATACTTCAACTTTCTTCAAAACACACTAGACAGTGGTTGGACATGACTTAATCTGAGCAGTGAAGGAGTTCTTTGATACGGGCATAATGCTTAAATAGATAAACCATATTATCCTTACCCTCATACCGAAAAAGAAGGCAGACTTGAAAGTATCCAATTTTAGACCAATTGGTTGCATGAATGTAGTGTACAAGATCATCACAAAAATCTTAGTGAACAGTATGGCTCTGATTGTGGGGAACATAGTGGATTCAGCTTAAGCAATGTTTGTTCCAGGGAGATCTATGCTTGATAACATTTTTCTTACACAGGAGCTTGTGCGGGGCTATACTAGGAAGCGCATTTCCCCTTAGTGCATGCATAAAGTTGATCTTACTAAAGCCTATGACACAGTGGAATGGGACTTACTAGAAGAAATGATGAAAGGGTTGGGATTTCCAAGATCTTTTATTCGATGGATTATAGAATGTGTATCCACCGCTTCCTACTCGGTTTTGGTTAATGGCATTCTTCATGGCATGTTTAGAGGTAAACAGGGGCTAAGGCAAGGTGATCCCATGTCTCCAACTCTCTTTCTTTTGTGTTTGGAATACCTCTCAAGGTTGATTAAAGTAAGAACCTCCAATTCACTCTTCAATTATCATCTGAAGTGTCAAAATCTAAGCATCACACACTTTGCTTTTTCGGATGATCTTATGCTATTTTCACGAGGTGACTATGATTCCATTCACATTTTATTGAACACTTTGGCTGAACTGGAGCATGTATCAGGGTTGAGGGTTCATCCCTCTAAGTCAAATGTGTACCTAGCAGGAGTACAAGGATGGATGAGAGATGAAATTCTGTAGATGGTGGAGTATCCAATTGGGGACTTTCTAGTTCGATACCTAAGGACTCCCTTGGCACCTATGAAGGTCTCAGTAGCACAATACTCAATCCTTATTAAATCCTTGGAGGCTTATATTAATAATTGGAATGGGAAGTCCCTATCTTATGTAGGTAGGATTAATTTGATTAATTCAGTGATTCAAGGTGTACTTTTATTTTGGCTCCAGTCTTTCCCAATTCTAGCTACTATCTTGGAGAGGTAAACCTCCATGTGTAGATTGTTCTTGTGGGGAGGAAAACATTTTAGAGTGGCATGGGATAACATATGTGTTCCCAAAGAGGAGGGAGGATTGGGTTTGAAAATTTGCAAACTATGGAATTTAGCTTTACTTTCTAAGGTGTTATGGAATATCCACTCTAAAGCTGACTCTCTCTGGGTAAGATGGGTACATGAAATATAATTAAAAGGTTCCACAGTATGGGATTGGGAACCTCATAACCATGACTCTCCCCTTATGAAGAAACTTGCTATGATCCGTGATATACTGGTGGAGAAATTGGAGGGCCGAAGGTAAGTGGAAGGTGGGTTGCAAAATTTATGCACAATTGGTACTCTTTCTTCACAGAAAATCTATGAATTGATACGAATTAAGCATCATAAAAGACCATGGATGTCTTTTATTTAGAAACAGTACATCCCCCTTAAATTTTCTATCATAGCATGGCTAAGCCTATGAAATAGGCTACCAACCAAAGATAACTTGTTATTTATGGAAACTGACAGAACTTGTTACATGAGTAATTTCGATATGGAAACAATTGACCACCTCTTCTTCAGGTGCTCTTTCACAGGTGAAGTTTAGCGAGGAATTTGGGAGTGGTTAGGTATGACTCGAACTATGTCTACTTTACATAGTGCCATTAAGTGGATTGAGAATTATTACACAGTAGTGTGTCTACGAAACACAGTTCCAAGAATGGCTATCGTCTATACCATGTATATGCTTTGGAAGATTAGAAATGCAATGCAGTTAGATTTTGCTTCTTTTATGAGCTATGATGTAATTTTTAAGATAAAAATAGTCATGTATAAGATCTTGTATAGACTGTATCCCTCTACTATGATCACTTTTTAATCTTTTGATTGTTTTGGTTACTCATTATGGTCAGGGTATACCCCATTGACCATGTACTAATTTAGCTAGATGGGATTGTACTGGAGACAGGGATGGCCTTGACATCTGTGTATATTCGGGGTGTGCCCTAACCATTCTATTGTATTTGATCTTTATTGTTGACTATTTTGGTTACTACTACTAGTCGGGGTATGCCGTATTGACCGTGTGCCTGATTTTAGCTAGATGGGATTATGCTGGGGATAGGGACGACCCTAACTTCTGCATATGGTCGGGATATGCCCTAACCATTCTATTGTACCTGAACTTCATTGTTTTTAAGTGTATTGTGAACAAGGTTGACATTGATTGATTAAGGTCGGAATATGCCCCAATGACTGTGTACTTACAGGTTGATGATTATATTGGCAAGCTATGACTTTGCCCTCCACATATTGCTTCTTTGATTTTACTTGACTATATTATGGACAGGAAGGATTTTGTTTGCTGAGGGTCGGGGTATGCACCAAGGACCGTGTATATGTTATTTTTTGATCTAATACCTTTACCTTTGATAAAAAAAGAGCTATCAGTGTTCGATCGTGAGCTTCCTCACCTTAGGAGAACTTCCTCCTAAGTCCCGAACACTCCTCAATCAGCCTACATCTTTCTTGCATTTTTATGTGTTTAATTTAAGTGGTTTGAGTTGTGTTTCTGGTGTCCGATTTGAAGATACTGTGCTTGTGTATTTTACTAGATTTTGGGTGAAACTTTTCAATCGATTTGGGAGAGGTTTTTAGGGCACCTTATTTTTTGGTGTTTGTCCCTGTTGATTTGTTTACATTTGTCTAGATTATTCATCTCCTTGCAATGTGAGTTTACTTGGTTATCTGGTTGCGATTTGTTGGTTATGTTTCCAAGGTTGAACTGTATAGATTGTTGGGACGATTTTGGGGTAACTTTGTTAGGGTCTTTCGGGGCTCCTATGATATAGGGAAATGGCATAAGATGCCAAGAAAGGGAAGGGATATTACAGCTGAATGCGTATTAGGGTTGCAGTATCCTTTGAGTGAGGCTGACGGGGGTGATGAATGTCAAGCAGCTCGGGTAAACGCTCAACCGATTAGGGGATAAGGGACATACAGTCTTATGATGGAGATAATAGAGTGGTTTCCAGTCGAGTTTTAGCGTAAGGCAAGAAGGGTGGAAATGGGGCTACTACAGAAGGTTCCCGAAGTAGTCACACTGGTAAGGGGGACTTAATTTTGAAGTCGGGTGGAGTAGGTCAGGGCGAAGGAGATACGAATACATCATCTTCGGATGATGAACAATGTGATTTGGATGAGAATGGCAGTGAATCTAGTAAATCTGATGCAAGCTCTAAGGAGGAATAGAGTGCTCAATAGGTGACTGACGAAATGCCAGAGGCAACAATTCTGGACAGACATACGGAGACAATCAAACTATCTTCAGTAAGCGCAAGAGGGGAGAACAGAACCCGACAGGTGATTGACAAAATGTCTTAACCAACTCGGCCTGCCAGACCAGCAACATATACAAAACCTTCTTTTGCTAGCTTGTTTAGCAACAACCGAGAGCTTAATCAGGGGCTACAACTAGAATATGTAGCAGTGGAGGATAAGGTAGTCATGGAGGATATGGATGTTGTAACATCCCCTCACCAATTGCTAGTGAACAGTGACATATGCATGCATTATACATGCACATGCATAGTAGATAAGT
>JANIIA010000002.1:12774187-12786252 GCA_027478495.1 Erythroxylum alaternifolium
TTATTAAAATTAAATTAATTAGAATTAGAATTTGATTTTAATTATAATTAAAGAAATTTAATTTTAATAAAAGACTCGTATGATTTTTCTATTTAAATGAGAAGAGCTTTTAGAAGCTAGCACTTTTTGTCTTCTTCCTTTCAAAGTAGTTTGAGAATTGCTCTGAGAATACTATTAAAGGTCGGACACTTGAACAGTTCGTGATTGATCAATCGGAAAAAGTTCCAAAGATTTTTCAATAGGAAAGCAAATAAGATATGATTTTTAAATCGTTTTATGATTAATTCAAATTTATTTAATTATCAGGATATACTTAGAATCTATAAAATTTTTATTTTCTATTGCGTCCATCCATAATTCCATCACGATTCTAACAAAGTTATCATTGAACTAATTATAGAACAAAGTGTTTTCAGATGGGTACCAGTGGCTTCCTGATTGCTCGTCACAGAAAAGACATGTCGTAGTAACCACAACCAGGTACTCGGACTTACCAATAAGCAAAACCAATGAATATTTAACCAAATCGTTCAATAAGCCAATGGTTGAGTACTGACTGCTTGTCTGGTAAATTGCTCTATAAGTTTAGTCTAATGGTCCCACCGCTAATAAGCCAATCGGAACGCTGGAGACATTATGGTTCATGGAGTACAGTTCAATTCTGGACACCATGTGGGCTTTTATCATAAAAGGATGAGAAATCAGAGATTAGGATGAACTATTCAATGACATCATGAGTGAACTTCAGTAATATCTGTAAAATGGAATGATAGCTAGATCCCCCATGGTGACCTCTGACGTCCGTTAAAAGGTTTTTGTTGCAGAATTGCAAAATTGAGCAACGGAGATCAACTCAAATACCATGTCGTCATTTCAAAGAAAATGAAATGTGAGGTTCAGTGGTGGCATCCAATTTCCATTGGTCTAATGAGGAAAGGAAATTTGGATTGTAAATTTGGTACTTTGTGATATATAAAACTTGTACTCCATGAAAGAAGCGAAATTCCACATAGCTGTTGCATGAGGAACCTGCCACTACTAACCAACACAAGAACAACAGTTTCAGTAAACGTGAAGAAACCAAAAGGCACAAAATGGAGACTCAGGACACTGCATGAGGAGTGTTGTACCACTGTTTGGACCACAAGAAGTGGGACAAGTATACCACCAAGGTGATGCGTCCTTTTGAAACGAAACTGCTAGAAAAGGAAGAATAAACTTGGGGTGGATAAGGATCCATGAACGAGGTGGGTTAGCAGCAACTACGTTTTTCACTTTGACCTTTTCTGTCCTTTACTTAATATCGGTCAGACTAGTTAGCATTATCTCTTTCTCTCAAGCATCTTAAATATCATGACGAAGCAAGCCTGTCCTGTTATCAAACAACCAAGTTTCCACTACCAGTCAATTTGGAGGGCAAGTAGTTTTGATGTGACCCAGTAAAGAGGGGAAAGATGACAGAAAATGAAACGCAAGAGGCCAGGAGAAGATGATAAACAAATGAATATATATATGGTACAGAATAAGAATCCCCTCAGTCAAAATCCACGCCAAACCTTATCATCAATCAATAATTAATGCAACTGACTATGACAAGGGAGTTGTTAATCAAGTTCTGATTTGAGGAACGGTATATTCGAATACATGATCATTCTGCTTTAGCGTCTCTTTGATTTTTCTTTCTCTTAGTATCTCTATCCCTTTGCACGGTTTATAATTTAATAACCATGGTTGCTGTATAACCTCATAACTAATGCAGTTGTCCAGCTTATTTCTCTCATCAATACTATCGTAGAAAGTTAAAAGGACAAGTTCCATCGTGAACAAAATTCATAATGGCGACGGTAGAAATTTATTCAAGCAAGTGGAGAATTTAATGCTTGAGAATTTGATGCAAGTAAAATCTCTTGCATAGGAGGGGAATAGAAGCAAGTGGCACTGCACTGCAACACTGCCTAAAAGACAAAGGTCAGTGTACTGTACGTGTTGGACAATACATAGTGAGCTGTATGAAGAAGGCACAAGTTTTTGAGTCCCCACCCTTCTTGCACATTCCGTTAGAGCCAGGATTGAATGCGTGAAAGGAGTTGTTGAATGCGGCGTAATGGTAGAAAACATCTGGTGTGGAAGAATTTAAAAAGCTAACGAGCTTTGTTGGACTTGCACTGTGAATTCCTCTGCTAGGATGCTGCAGGTATCAGCCAGAACTTGGAGCTCAGGTGCGTATAACCACTTTGGAATATTAGGCTAACATGATTTCTTTACGAGATACCTTCCAGGAATTTATAAAGAACTAGATGCATAACTCGATCCAGGATATTAAAAATAAAATTCTTTAAACTAATAAATTTTTGACCGTTTTATGATGTATAGCATTCCAAGCAGAAACAAGAAGGGAATGGACGTTTTGTATTCAGCCAAATCGGAGAACTGCTGAACTGGTTAGAAATAGAATCTTGTTTCAGCTAACAAAAGAGGGGCCGTCTGATGCAATCTCTTGGGAAGTGATCACAAGCATTCATTGTCGATGTCGCACTGAAATTGCGGATTCTCACAAGCAAATTGGAACAATCAAGCTTTTAGTTTAATCCAGGAATGAATGAAACGAAAGAAAGACATGTTAAATTACTATTTTCCAGGTTCTACCAAGTGTAATCCCAAAAGCTCGCATATATGAAAATGAAAATGAAAATACAGATTAATCCAAAATTTTTAATTCAGATATCAGAATACAGTCGAACTAAACTCAAGGAATCAAAGGGTGTGCTCAAACGCCACTCCTTTTGCTTTTTGCTGAGTGGCCTTCCCTTCCCAGCCTTTTCTCTATTTACTCGCACATTTGCCAAACCCCAACTGCATGATTTTGCTTCCATGTCAATAGAGATGAGACTGAAAACGCCATCACTTTCTGAGGATAAATTCAATGCATCTCCCTCATTGACATATTTCACGTACAAAGGCCTATCCTTGAATCGATCCAGCTCTTCTGGAATCTTAACCACCCTTTCAACTCCGGGAGATGATACCTGAGGTTAACATACACTTTCAGACCTTAGCAAATTAATGCTAGTATCATACAAGTATCAATTGTAAAGCATTGCTATGTTAAACCACATGTACCTATCGATGAAAAAGCAGGGATCAACCTAAGGACCAGAAGCCATACATAACATAACATTTGAAAATAACATGAGAAAAGGGGAAAGAGAAAGAGATCCTTTTGGCATCACCAAATTCATCCATGATTAGAAGAAGTCATGGTCCTTCTCCGCACTAACTAGTTCTGAAGACAAATTAAGTGCGTAGAGAACTAGTTACAAAAGCTTCACCTCCAGAGTTATATTGTCAGGAATAGTTTTAGCAAGCCCTGCTTCATCCAACCGAATTCTATAGGTTGTTGAAAAAGCTTCAATATCTTCCATGTTTGGGGAGCCAGACCTTCGATGTTGTGAATTAAACCCAAAAAGTTATCAGCAGAAGGATAACGACTTACGGAGAAGAAAAAGAAAAAGAAACAGATAATAGAAAAGACTGCCAGAAACAATGAAGAAAGGAAATATGTATCCAAATAAAAGACACTGTAGTAGATATAGAAATGCCTTCGCCACAGCGTATTTTTAAGGACTAGTGAATGTTTAGACTAGCTATAAGTTGGTTGCTAGACAAACTTTGTCTAATTTACACACATTGTCTAAGTTAGGGAAGTGAATTTCTAAGGTTCAAGTAGATGCCTAAGATAGTTTTGATCGTCTGAAGAATAGAATCTACATATACAAACAACATCGAGAAAGATTTTTAACATGCTGAAATTTATCCAAACAACCAAATATAATTATCAATCCAGGTAGAACTGCACCTCAAGGTTCTGAGATTGTTAACGCTCAATATCAGAAAAGGAACAAGAGAGAGTTTGTGACAAAGAGAGGAACAATTGGAAGCAAATAACATATTCCCTTGAAACAAATACCATGTTAGTAAGAAAAAAAGCGAAAGCAATCTAACCTGCAAGTTACGAACTATGCTTTTAGAAATAATTTGTGTAGCATCAAAGTCAACTTCTAGATCTTTTCCATCATCAAAAGAATTATAGGAAGGAAAAAAAAATAGAACTTCAGACATTGTTTTGACATTTTGATTACAAGATATGGATCCAAGACCCATTTGGTAGAAGATGAGAACAGATAGCATCTCAACAAAGCTTTTAGGATGTGATGCAATAGACAACAAAAATCTTAAATTTAGAGAGATAATTGAACAATCACTAGTTTCATGATTAGAAGTTACAATAACTCAACAAGAATTCTTTCCGCCTGATCCCTGTCTATAATTTACAGCATTTGTATTATCATGATATATCAACAATTTAAGAACTTTATTTGAAACACTATCTAAATTCTCAAAAGAGCATAATCATGTAGGGGATTGATGAGAACAGACATCAGTCATCGATGCAAATGCAATTAGATATTCTTACTTATTAGTAAGCCTTTCAATCCGCACTTGAATGGTGGAATTTGACAATGTCTTAAAAGCATATAGTTTCAGCTCACCATCAAAGGACGAGCAAACTTCTTCTGCTATTGCTAATGCTTCTTTGTCCCACCATGTCCCAGCAAGGGCAATTCCACCTCCTCCAGCTCCATCCCCAACCTTCATGAAGGGATGAAAAATATGTGACCGTACTATCCAATTATACCTATAAGACTAAGGACACAAGAAACACTCATAGAAGCTTACATAGAGCTCTGCTTCATCTTCCAGTAACTCATCGTCGAAATCATCATCATCACCGTCCATCAATGTCTCTATGTGATCAAGAGTTCACTTAGAAGGCTGGCATATTACTGTAAAAGTGTAAAACAAGTGCGAAAGAGAGGAAAGTAGCATCACAGAGACTGCATGGTTCAGCCATTAGTTCGGCAAGTAAAATAATCCTTAAGGATCCATATTAGCAAGTTATATCATTTGAACATAATTAGGTGATATATAGTATAATGTGGATTCACATTCCTAATGGATCACGATATGGTTTTTGATGAATTAGAAAATCTATATAAGATTAAACTTGCTTGTTTAAAACGTGGAATACAAATACTCAACTGGGTTTGCTGACAATCAAAGGAAAAAGGTTTGCAGCCTAACCAATAAGCTCATTAGCTAATATTTTAATGAGAAACGCCAAAATGACGATAACAAAACTTCAATGGTAAGCAGTTGCTGATAAGTTGGACGCTCCTAATTCCTTAAGATCAACATAAACAATAGTACGATGCGAAATTTATTAATGTTTCATGTCAAAAACTAATTACTTTGCCCCCTTAACTACGTTAGAACTATCTGAATTCTTTCTTTCATCCTCCAAACTTTCCGAAAACTAAAATTAACAACTTTTAGCAACTTAACTGTATTAACTATCTTAAGAAAAATAAATAAATTCCATGGAAAGATATCAGATTCTTTTCATCAGTCAAAATACAAAGTGTGAACATAAAACCAGAAAGAGAATGGAAGAAAATAACTTTACGCACGCGGTAAAGAGAATAAAGAGGACAGCCAATGAAAGTACCATCTTCAAAGTCATCAAAAAGAAGCAGCTCTTCTTCTTCATCGTCATTATGAAAAGATACTTCTTCAACTAATGAAGGGTCGAGAATTGGGTCAGTCTGCGATTTTCTTTCCCTGGCACGAAGTAGACAAGGCTTAACTGGAATTTGATGAGCCGGGCATGTCCAAAACGGAAATCGGTAGATAAGGTTTCGAATAGAAGGCCTAAAGGAGAAAGCATTCACTGTTGGAACCGAGACTACACCAACTCCGGAGTTCCAACTTGATACTAACTCCATAATTTTGAGCTCTAGAGAAACCAAAAATAAATAAATAAAAACAAAGAAAGAATTGAACTTAAACTTTTTGGGATTTCCTATTGAAGTGAATACGAAAAATGAATGCAAATTGCCCGGAGACGGAGAAATGGTTCTGTTGCCTCTTACAGCGGGTGGCAAGAGATGGTTGCGGTGGAGCTGCAGACAGCTCGGCGCAATTTCTAGTTCGTGACTCGGGGGCTAAACGTCGTCGTCCGTGAGAACTTTCTAGCTTCTAATTAGAAAACCTAAATAATTTGTAATTGAATTACTATAAAATTTCAAAAATAATAATTATTTTTATTATTACTACTCAATGGTTTATTTATAATTATTTTTATAAAAGATTCAATAAAATCTTAAAATATATTTATAACAAATTAAATATCCAATAATAAAATGAGCTTTAATATTTTAATCACTTAATTTTAAACTAATATTTAGTCGAATACTCTTTCAAAAATTGTATGTGATATAAATTTTACAGAAAAAACAAATATATTTACCGAAAAAAGAATTATAAGCTTAATTTTTCTTTTATTAGAAAATAAAAATATTTATATTTTATAGTAATTTTGGGTAATTAAAATTCTTTATAAAAAGTTTAGTAATTTTGATTAGGTTCCATAACTTTTCACTGTATAATTCCAAAAAAAGATAAACTTGTTTAATCAAAATTAAAATTTGAATATTTTCATTTAAAATATAACAATTGATTACTTTTCTAAAATTCATATATTGAAAATTCAAAAACATGAACATACAAATTCTAATAAATTAGACTTTAACCTTTGTCTTGTATCACTTATATTTAAGAATAATAAAATTATAATTATTTGGGGCCTAAAATTTTATAATTAATTTATTACAGAATAATAATATTCTTATTTTTAAAGTTTAATTTAGAATAGGTTTCCATAACCTTTTTATTATTTTTTAATAAAACATTTGAATTTCAATCAAGATGTGTTATGCTTCTTTGAAAAAATATTTCTTAGACTTTACGACTAATTCTTAAAATTATTCGTTTATTATTTTCTTTTTGAAATTCTAATAATTTCAATTAAAGAATCAAAAACTTATTTAGACCTTAAATTTGAATTTAGGCCTGAATCTAAATTCTAACAAATTAAACTTTGTGTGTAACTTTTGACAACTAGTAAATATCTTACATCACATTTACTTTAGCAACAAAATAAAATTATGATTACTTTAGCTTATTAGATGTTACAATATACAAGTTTAATAGATATTATATAGAATAGATACATCTTTTCTCTATCACAACCTAATTTTTCGATAAACTTTATTCATTATATCTTTAATCCAAGGGTTAAAAATTAAATTAATGTCCTTAAGTTCAAATACGTAAATATTTATTAAAAGTAATGAAATTAAATTTTAAAATGATTTATATTCTAAAATTATTGGATAACTATACAATTTTAAACATAAAAGTAATGAATTTATTACAAAACTATTTTATTTTCAATTCAAGTAAATTTGAAATAATTGGGTGATTCTTAATCTAAATATCATTTGTATTGGTCCACGTAAAATTACCAACACTTAACTAATTTTCTTCCAAAGCCATTTTGTACACGAAAATTTCTGTATCACTTCAAAACAATTAGATCAATTGCATTGAGACTTCTTTTATCAAAGAACAGCTATTTATTGTAAAAATATTTTGCACGCGCTGTAATATTTGTCAAAATTGCATTGCTTGCATTGATCATTTCAACAAGTGTGAGAAGCAAGTGAAACAGCGCAGCTGATTATGTGACAATTTTGTCATATATAATCTTCACCATTAAATCTCATAAATGCTAGATGAAAGAAAAGAACCCCATGAATCTGTTGATACCATTTCCCATAGGACATTAACTATTTGGCAATATTTGTGAAATTCGATTCGTGTATACTAAAGTATTAAAGAATAATCAATTACAAAGATGCAAGAGACTGAGTGGTGATAATGGACGGTGGTGAAGTAGCAGTTGAATTATCTGTCCAGTTCTTTTCACCCCAGTGCCATAGCATGCTTTCCCAGAAACAGAACTCCTCGAAGCAAGTTTCCAAACGTTTGTCTTTTATCTTAATCTTCCAATGCCCATCAGTATAATTGGCGTTCTCAGCTTGTCTCCGATCCCACTCTAATGCTGCCTTCTGCTTCGACCTAAGCAAGCAGTACTTATGTAGGTTTTCTGGCATGGCATCATGCACCTTCCACCATGTTTTGTGAGCAACATCACTAGCGAACTCCTGCAGAATGTCCACATTCCAGTTGCAGTCGTAGTCCCTGAAGCACAACCATGGTTTATAACCCAAATAGTGGATAACATAAAGGATTGGAGGATCAGCTCCAAAGAGATGAGTTTTCATCTGTTTCTTCTCTTCCTCATCACCCTCCCAATAGTGTTTCAAGAAGTTCATGTGTTTAGGGATACGGTGCCACCATGTGAAGATCTCGTTCAAATACCCCTGGTCCCCGCCATTGTAGGACTCAATCTCATTTATGTGATCCATTAACAACTGAAATGTACAATTTGATGGTTCAATTACCATTACACCCGAGTTGAACAGGGTAGCATTATTCCCTATAGCAGTTATCTCAGGCATCTCAAACAAGAAATCAATATTTCTCAGTATAAGCAGATCTGCATCGATGAATATAATCTTGTCATACTCTGTCAACTGCCACAGACGAAACTTGCTGTAGTTCCATTCATTATAAGCATCTTTTTCAGCTTTTGGGTTTCTAATTCTTTTGATTATATGAACTTTCCAACCTGCAGCCTCTAAACCTCCCCTATGATACTCACTAATTGAGTCATCAACCAGTATGACAAGATCACGGGTTGAACCAGACATGCGAATGCTTTGAGCAGCCACAATGGCTCCACAAACATACACATGTGCAGAGTGCAAGATTGTTGCATAAGCTTCTCTGTTGGCTCGTCCTGAGTAGAAATATTCTGTTCGGAAAATATTCAGTAAGATTGACTTCTGAGTTTTACTTCATAAAACCAGAACACTTCAAAATCAGGATCACACAACTCAATGTTTCTCAAATAGTTTAACTGATCATTCAAGATGCACTATGCTTTTGGATCTACACACCCAAAGAAGTAGCCAAATACCTCAGATTACTACTTTCATCCACATGATCAAGCAGATAAGTGTTAATTTAACTTGCTAAGAAAAGCTAATCTCACTAAGGACAAAGGACCTATTGCAGCATAAAGCCCCAAGGGACAAAATCAAGACCAATCAGATTCCAATGTACAACAAGAAGAGATGAAATAACGGGGAAAAGGTACCAAATAAAATATAAGGAGAATTGATAAAAGTGTATTGACTGACCTTTAGCTTTCATTGGAACTGCAAGTTCACACGACCCTGCTGGGAGTTGTAGCTTTGCTCTCAATGTATTGAGATCAGGTTCATACAACCAGACATTGCCTTCATGGAAAATAAGTTCCTTGCAGGTGAACAAATTCGGGGTTGGTAGGCAATCAGTCACCAAGAGCACACGCACTGGACGATAGCTTTTAGCTGAAGCAGCAACCCCTGCTGCAGCTAACTGCAAGTGTAAACGGGCTACATCTCTTGACCATCTTCCTGCGTTGTTGCATGGAAGCTTGACAGCAATAAGATCAATCCGTGGTTTTCCAGGAACTTTAACACTGGGTAAAGAAGGACAAGTTGGAACCTCGAATGCTTCATCTTCATCTATCCATTCAGGGTATAGGGATTCCCACGTTATATTTTTTGCTGCATGCTTGAGGTTCAGAACAACATGCTCAATATCTGGTAGGAACTGGCCCCAGTTATCAATCTCACTGGAATTAAAATTTAACAAGCCAATTCCTTGATAGTCTTTAGTGTCATTAAGTCTGTCGATAATATCGGAAATCTGGTCCCAATCAACCTCAGAAGTTGAGGTATAACGAGGATCCGAAGCAACAGCATCCCTCACAAAACTCGCCCTGATTGCATCGAAATTTCAATTTCAACATAACACGAAGATACGAAAAATAACAATTCCATCATGCCTTGTATCTAGAATTCATTCAGAAGACTCGTCAAAATTACAAGATATGCGCATACTCCTATAGTTATAGGCAAAGGGTAAGAACTAATTGGAAACCCCACTGCAGAAAGAAAAGAAAAAAAAAAAAAGAAACAATTGACAAGTGAAATTTAGAAGAATGTAAATATAGCGAACCGGGCAAGGGAAGAGGAAGGATGATCTGCAACGTAGACAGGTGGAGAATGGTAGAGCGTAACTAAAGTCCCCAATGCAATGATTAGGAGCACAAGCTTCAAAGTAGAAATCTTGCAAATAAGATTCTTATATTGAAAAGGAAACTGAATGGCCTTTTCAACATCTCTAAGATCCCTATCTCTTAACGACCTCCTTCCGCCATCTTCACTGTATGTCAGAATTGCATAATCAAGTACTTATACAACAAGAAACAAAAGTGAAATCGTAAACTAGGTCAAGATCAGATCACTGAAACAAAACAACTGAAAATAACAAAAAAGAGAGAGAAGAGAGGGACGGACAAAGTATTAGAAGTAGACGAAGTGAGTCGGTGTCTGGGCTCAACAGAACTGGGGGAGGTGGCGCCTCTCATTGTTCGATGAATGTTGCGTGCTTTCTACTTCTATCTCATTTTTTTCACCTGCTCATTGTTGACGTTATTATTTCGCAACCAAACTTCAATTTTCTACCCTGACTTAGAGAGAGAATCGCGGGTCTCTGGGAATAAATGAGCTGTGGAAATCTGAACCCTTTAGATTCTCTTTCTGGTTAATTCGGTATTATTTGGGAGGCAGAGCGAGGCTGCGAGAGGGCCGGTGGCACTTTAAGACACAAGAAAATCAGACGACTTTGATTTTGCTGCAACTTCTCCATGTTTTAATCTGTATTTTACATTTAACATAAAACATATTAAAAATTTTCTCTCTAGCGAAGGGCTCAACGTGCCTTTTTATTAATCTTATACAAATTAGATTTAGTTACTTGAATGACAGAGACAGAGGAGCATTTGGGTAAGTCAAGGTAAGTTGGGGTTTGGTGGGGGTGAGCTATTCAAATGAAAGGGTAGAAGTTTATATTTACTAAACATCACGGTTCGTGGATAATGGATTGGTGGAAGTCTTTGATATGATGATGAAAGCATAGAATAAATATAATCGCGGTTACGAGCATTATTATGCAACTGGGGATCATACCCAATCCGGTGGGTACAAGGGACCACCAAAACATAATAACTCTTTCTAATTTTTAAATTCAACAAAAATTCGTACAGTTGATTTTTTATTTTCATAATTTATGAAACTATATAAATTGAATTTCATTTTTCTGTCATAATATTATTAATTAAGTGATAATATTAATTACTCATAATAATAACAATAATTTATTTTAAATTTTAAAATAAAAATACTTTAAACTTGATAATTATCTAATAAGTATACCAAATTCCAAAAATACATAAAATGTTAATAATTATTATTAATTTTAAATATTTAATTATAAATAAATTAACAATTAAAATATATTTTAATAAATAAATATTATTTCATAATAAAATTACAATTTATTATTTATTCTTAAAGAAAAATATTGTCAATTTATTAATAAATAATTTAGAAGAGACTCAAATAAAATTAATTATTGAACTAATATTTTATTATTAATTGCAAAAAGAGATAATGATTTTTTAACTTTGTCTTAATATTAATTTTGGTGCCCAAAATTTTAAAACTATTTGTTAGTTGCGCAAATAATTTGAAAATCATAAGGTTATTGCCTTCATTAGTCATTTCTTACGGGAGTGCCAAATCAATGGTACCGTCGATGCAGCACAACTATGACATGGATGATACGATTGTCTAGAGGTTATTTGGTTAGTGGGTATATAAAAAAAAAATAAATATAGAATAAAAATTAAGTTTAGTAAAGAATTATAATTATAGAATAATTATTTTGATTACCTATTTTAAGTAATACTCCATTCTTTTCTTAATCTAGAGGAATGTGTATCATCGTTATGTAAGAGTGTGCTTGTTACAATTAATTAAAATATAACGAATTAAAATATATTTATTAATTAATTAAAATATTGTAATTAATTAATTATAATATTATAATATAATAATTAAAATATCATTAATAATTAATTAGCTACA
>JANIIA010000002.1:12859959-12878104 GCA_027478495.1 Erythroxylum alaternifolium
CGGCCTTATAATGGGAGGCATGGGTCTATTATTGTGTCCCATAGTCAAATCCATCATAGTCAACTCCCTTCTCTCTTCAGGACGTGCTATCAGCACCTTATCGTGTTGTTCCATCTCTACAAATTGCTCTTCTCTAATCCTTTCTAATGTGTTACTACTCTGAGCCAATCGAGTTTCCTTACGTAACTTGCAAGCAGTTTTTTCAATCTCAGTATCTAGTAGAAAATTCTCGAGCTGTTGACCACGAGTGAGCATAACAAAAATGGAACAAATAAAAAACAAATAATAATAGAACTAAGAATGGATAATAAAACACACCGAAATAAAGAAATCAAGCAAACAACTAAAATACGCAAGACAATTAAATTAAACAATGAAAAATTACTCGTACGATCAAGAATTGATTAATTTGAAAATAAAACAAACTAAAGTAAGCAAATCAAGGAAATATGAAAAATGCAAGGTGTGAATTAAAACAACTAGATTTAATCAAATGATAGAAATTGATTAAGGTATCGGATTTCAATTAGATTGGACACTAAAAATTGTAACAGTGGATTGATCTAGGAATTACTTCACTAAAGCAAGTCAAACCAATGTTCATGGGGATTTGCTTTTCTTCTAAATCCGAGTCACCCACTTGGTTCATAAATAATTCGGAATAAAAGGTGTTCAATTTAAGAAGCCTAAAACTAAGTTCGTTAATCGTAGGTATCCTCGCACAAGAAAAAAAACGAAAAGAACAAGAGAGTTAGGGAGAGATTATTATACGTTAACTGTTGGAGAGGAGTTAAGAGAGTCAATCCCTCACTAACACACAGCCCTCACTAAAGACTCTCTACTAACTCACGTTGAGGCAAGCAACTGGTGGCTAAGAAACAAAAATCACGTTGAAGCATCTATGTCCAAGCAACTGGTGGAGATATAGAAAAAAGGACAGCTAGGAGAAAAAAACTTAAGAGTTCTACTCCATCAACCACTGAACATACAACCATCACTCACGTTATATAAAAACTAGAAAAATACTCTCCACTCACGTTGAAGCTACTGGTTGCAAGATGACGTCAGCAGCTGTGGCAAGAGGTGAACAACAAAGCAGCAGGTGGAGAGAGGACAGGATGAAGATAGTTGTTAAAGCAAGAGGATTTATGAGTGGCTTAAGGAAAAACACGTTAAAGAGACCAAGTTGACGCAGCTGGATGCATGACTAAGTTGAAGCAGTTGCGTGGAAACCAAACAATGAAGCAAGTGGCAGCATAAAAAGAGAAGAACGTTGCAGCATTTGGAGGAGAAAAAAGTTACAGCTCTCTCACTAAAGACTCTCCACTCACACAACATTGAGCTGGTGTCTTGGGGAGTATGTGAAGCAGCTGGTAGAGACACAAAAATAAAGCAGGAGGTGGCAAGCTACGAAGGAAGGAACTGGTGGAGAGAACGTGGAAGAGCTGGAGAAAATTAACAATGTGGAAGAGAAGGCTACAAAGTTGACAACTGCATTAAAAGAGGAGAGTAGCGTTATAGTGAAAGAAGAGAAAAAGCTAGTGGCATGAGAAAATTCATATGTAAAAAAGGGGGTTTTTTAATTTGTTTTTTTCTTTATTTATTTTAATTGTGTGGATTTAATCAATGCAAACATATATTATGACCATGATTTATGTTACATTGATGATATGTGTGAGTAAGTTTTTCTTTTCGGTTAAAGTTAAGATTGATATTGGATTAGGATAATTTTTATGGTATTGATTTTTTCTTGACTAAATGCATATTTAGTCCTAATTTATCTTGATCACCTAGATTAAGACCTTAGATGATTGAATGCCACAACTTATGGGATTTAATTTGTCAAAAAATTAATCAAGCAAGATACTTAATACTAAAGTGTAGACCAACCTCAGGATCTTGTGTAAGGATACCTAGGATTAACAAACTTAGTTTTAGGCTTCTTGAATTGAACGCCTTTTATTCCGAATTATCTATGAACCAAGTGGGTGACTCGGATTTAGAAGAGAAGGGAATCCCCATGAACATTGGGTTTGACTTGCTTTAGTGAAGTAATTCCTAGATCTATCCACCGTTAAAATTTTTAGTGTCTAATCCAATTGAAATCCGATACCTTAACCGATTTCTGTCATTTGATTAAATCTAGTCGTTTCAATTCATACCTTGCATTTTTCATATTTCCTTGATTTGCTTACTTTAATTTGTTTTATTTTCAAATCAATTAATTCTTGATCGTCCAAGTAATTTTTCATCGTTTAATTTAATTGTCTTACGTGTTGAAATTCCCTTGGGTACGATATCCGGTTCTTATTGTTTTATATTACTTGTCGACGGGGTACGCTTGCCTCTAATTGGTCTAGATAGAATTCAATTTATATATTGTTCTGTTTAGACCGCAACACCAAACCTTATAAATTACATAAGTTTTTATTATTTTAGACATTGGAAAATGTTTGGAAGTTCTATAAACACTTTTTTAAAAATAGTTTGTAAGCATTCATTATTGCATTTTGAATTAAATGAGCCTTTAAGTTATCAAAGTGATCATACAAGATGTTTTAAGTTATAAACTCATTTGTGCATAAGGTTACTATTTACCTAGGAGAAAGGAGAAGAGTTGCTTTTTAATCATGAAAAAATATGATTATTATAAACCTTATTTAAGAAAAAAAGATTTAGTGAAATTCTAAAAACTACCTTCAAAAGTGGATATAGGTCAGAGTTATTTATTAAACCACTATAGATTGGTTTACCTTTCTTCTTTTTTATACTCTTTAAATTATTCTTTAATTATATGTTTGATTTAAATTAAGCTATTTATTTATTTCATCATATTTTGTCCTTATTCAATTTGATTAATTAGATAAAAATAATTACTTAAATTCAACATACCCAATTCACGTCCTTTTTCTTAAGTGCCATTAGCGACCAACTTCTTGAACAAGCACTTGCCCTGCCAAGAATGGATATATTGAAATAATGTTCCATTTTCTTATGTATTTTATTTCATTTTAATGATAAATTACATTATCTCACATATTTTTTAGTTTTTTTTCAAGTGATTATGTAAAATAGATCATTGGATTATAATATTCAAGAATTGGAGGCTATTCAAATAAAAGTCAAGAAGTTACAATTCTTATATGAATAAGGTTTGAACCATTCGTATATGTGAACTCGTGTATTAGATAAAGTAAGAGCAAGAAGTCCCATCACCTAAGCCAAGATCGTATATGAGATCAATACTCAAGTATAAAGGAAAAAGTGAGATCCATAGTTAAGATACTCAACTTTTTCAAAGCCATGTATTCATTTTAAGGGAATAGTGAGATTTATGGCACGACCATGTATATCACTTAGAGAATTCAGTAAATCCCATATTCTAAGCCATGGTCATAGGGAAAACCACGTCCAAAGTGGGTCAAAAACATAAGTAAAGATAAAAACTATAATTTTTGATAGATCTAGGACACTTTAGCTTCCTTGTTAGATAATGCGATCGGTAGATACAACTTTTCTTCCTAAAAGCTAAGGTTAGTTGTCTAATGGCCTTTATAACCCTCAGGAAGTCTAATTTTAAGATCTTTCTATTATAGAATGAAGATCATGTAACATTTTAATGAATTAACTTGTTATTGGATATCGCAAGTTCATTTAAATCTATTTTATAGTGGCTTCTTATTATTTTCTTTGGATTTTCTTATTTCGATTATGTTTAGTGGCTCGATATATTTTTTTATATTTCTATAGGCAAAATGTGGTGATTTATTTTTTATGATTAATTAAATTTAATTTATGATATGAATTATATTTTCGAATTGCCTTTAATGGTCTTAAAGTTGATTTATTTAGTTGTTTTATAAATCTAATTTAAATTCACCAATGGATAGCTTAAGAGAGCCTACTTATGGCTAGATCGTGGCTTAAGTAAAAAGGATTAAACGGGGTGCTTAAGAGAGACCTATATGATCTTTATGGCTTTAGAATAAAGCTATTCATAGGATTTCACAAATCTTGATGCATTCAAATGAGTGTCAACATTGGTAGAGATAAAGGTTAATCAATTGGAGAGTGGATGATTATAATTTGAGAGATGACAGTTTTAGTGATTAATAAATCATATCAGTCTAGAGAATATATCGTATCCAGGTTAATTGAATTAAGAAGATAAACATAATAGTAATTAAAGTTCTATTTTAAAAATATTTTTTAAATGATATATCGTTTGGCTAATTATCCTATTCTTTTGGTTATTCTCTAGAAATAGGGTTAGACTTAAGTTTTGGTTTATTTATCATTTGATTTTCAATATTGATTCTTTATGGGATTCAACTCCTACTCACCATTATATTACTTACTAGAGATAGATGCACTTGCCTAAATTATGAGTGATATATTTGGGATAGGGAACTTTAATAACAACTGGATATACACTCCACACTAGCTGGCACAAAGTTTTTAACGTGTCATTGTTAGGAAAGCAATTGGTTTAAGGGACTCATTTGCGACTTTTCTACTCTTGTATATTTTTCTTATTTTTCTATTAGTTTCCTTTATATTTTATATTTTATTATATTTTAAATTTTTGTTATCTGTTGTTTATGATGTAAGTTAGGCATATGACCAAAAGTAGACATTCTTTCTTTCTTGAAGAAGATCTAAAGCTCAAAGGGATGTTAAAAAGAAATTTAAAGGAATGTACTAAGTAAAAACACATAGCTACTTTGTAATATAACTTAAAAGTATGGAATAAGAAAGGAGAACTATGATGAAGTATGACAAACTATCCCTATTGGGATGAAGGCCAAAAATCAATGAAAAATACTTTGATCATGCCCATTATATTATAAATGCTTCAGCAAAGCATACAATTTAATGGATTACTTAAATATGTGACTTTTTTTAGATATGTGATACATCTAAAATCAATAGGGAAATTGAAGATGTCCATTAGGATGATGGATCAGGTAATGCAATATTAAAGACGCTATTGGCTAGATCATTTAACATTTAAGATAAACTTGTGGAGAAAGTTGTGTCATTTAATTTTGTTACAGAAATTAATTGATCATTCCCTGTGGATTCGATCTTGACTCACTATAACTACAAATTTTAGTGTGCAGAGTTAGTAAATTTTACAATGTACTCGACACGCGGTGTCAAGTTTTGGTGTCATCGCTGGGGAGTGTGGTAGTTTAATTTTTGTATTTGATTTTACTTGGTGTTTTGTCAATATATTTGTTTATAATCATTCTTTTTGTTAATTTTTAATTTTTAATTGTTTGTTAGTGTTGGTGCATAGTAGTGACTAGATCTCCTCGTAGAGAAATTAGCAACTTGATCCAGAGATTAAGAGAACATTATTGAGTTTGCATAGGAAAGCAAGGTCAACTTTAGTAGATGAATTGGAATTAGAATCTAAAGACATGATGGCAAATTTCAGAACTTTAAGAGAGTTGGCAGCACCCGATTTAACTTAAAGATCATTAGGCATAACATTTCTGAATTTTGCTGAACATGTTACATTTGAGTTAAATTATGGATTAATTCATTTATTGCCTAACTTTCATATTCTTGCAGGTGAGGATGCACACAAACATCTTAAGCAACTTGATGTGGTGTATTTAAGCATGAAGCCTTCCAAGATGACGAATGAGCAGATCATATTGAGAGCCTTCCCATTCTCACTCAAAGATGTAGCAAAAGATTAGATGTTTGATTTACCAACGGGGAGTATAAATACTTTTTTGAAAATAAAGAAATTGTTCTTAGAGAAATATTTTTCAGCCTCAAAGATGACAAGTATTCGGAAGGAGATATATGGCATCAAGCAGTATAATGGAGAATCTTTTTACAAGTAATGGGAGCAGTTGAAGAAGTTATGTGTCAGTTTTCTGCACCACAATATACTAGAGAAACTTCTCATCCAATATTTCTATAAAGGACTGTACCGAATGAGAGGAGTTTGGTTGATGCAACGAGTGATGGGGAACTTTGCAAGAAGACTCCCATTAAAACCAGGATATTACTTGAGCAAATGACTGTTAACACCCAACAATTTGGAACTTGTAATGATGTTCAAAGAGTAAACAAGGTAAGTGCTTCATCCATTGAACATCATTTAGATGAACTAGCAATCTTTTGTGAGACAGATTACAGTTGGACAGGCACAAGTGAAATTGTGCGGAATATGTTCAAATATGAGCCGTCTAACTGATGAGCACCTGACATTACAAGAAGGAAGTATGGAGTACATGAATGCTATAGGAGGAAATTTCTTGAATCACTATAACCCATACTCACAGAAATATAACCAAGCCTAGAGGGACCATCCTAACTTAAGTTATGGAGGGAACAGGTAGTAAAATTACTTCCAAAATCGGTTACGAGCACAACAATTTCAACCAAGGGCACAAGGAGCACAAAGATCTCGTCTTTCCAGGTCAAGTAATTCTATGGAAGAATTGATAAAAACTCTTACTACTAACAATCTTCAATTTCAACAGAAACTGTAGTAATAGTTGCAACAATTCCAAAAAGAGATAAAAATGAGCATACAAAATTTGGAAAATCAAATGGGTTATAAGGTAGTGAGAATAAACTGTATCAAATCGCAAATTGAAGGAAAGCTGCCATCATAACTCGAGGTGAAGCTGAAGAATGTCAGTGCCATAACCCTGAGGGGAGGAGAGTAGATTGAGAGTTCTAAGAGAACCCCATCAAAGATTGCTACCAAGGAAGAGATTGAGAAGGGATTGAAAAAGGAAAAAATATATCATTGAGTACGAAGGTTAACTTCCCTCTACCTTTTCCAAGCAGATTAACAAGACTAAACAAGGAGGAGAAGGACAAAGAGATATTGGAGACTTTTCGAAAGGTGGAAATCAATATACCTTTGCTCAAAACAATCAAGCAAGTACCAAGGTATGCCAAATTCCTTAAAGAACTATGTACATATAAGAGGAAACTGAGGCGTGATGAGAAAGTGATGATGGGTGAGAATGTGTCAATGGTATTCAGAAAGAAGATGTCTCTAAAATATTAAGGTCCAGGTATATTTACCATTCCTTGCAAAATTGGTAATATTGTGATCAATAGAGCTATGCTAGATTTGGGTGCTTCCATTAATGTGATGCCTCGTTCGATTTATGCTTCTTTGAATTTGGGTCCATTAAAAAAAAAGAGTGTAATCAGACAATTAGTTGACTGCACTAATGCTTATCCTAATGGTGTGATTGAGGTTATTTTGGTACAGGTAAATAAGTTAGTGTTTCTTGTAGATTTCAATGTTGTGGATATAAATGATGACACCTCATGTAATCCAATACCTATCTTGGTGGGGAGACCATTTCCTAATATAGCTCAAACTAAGATAGATGTTTTTGAGGGCACCCTCACAATGGAATTTGATGGGAAGTGATTCATTTGAATATTTTTGATGCCATGAAACATCCTAATGATGATCATTATGTTTTTCTGTTGATGTGATTGATCCTTTGGTATAGGAAATGTTTAAATTAAGTTGCAAGGAATATTTGGAAATGGTTTTAACTGAGGAAATGGAAGTAGAAGTCAACATAGATGTTGAGATGGGAGAAGAGCTTATAGAAATGACAGTTGTCTTGGACTCATTAGAAAGCTCTCCAAAATGGTATGATTTGGCCTCTATACAACTTCCTGAAGCTCACCAAAAGTTCTTACCTTCTAATGTGCAGATACCAAAATTGGAATTGAAGCCACTCCCTACACATCTAAAGTATGCCTATCTGGTAGATAAGCAGATTCTCCCTGTTATCATTTCAACAAAGTTAACTTCTTAGACGCTAGTTTAAATGCTGAGTGAGCATAAGAAGGCCACTAGGTGGACTATCACAGATATCCAAGGGATAAGCAGTTCTATATGCATGCACCGCATTTTATTGGAGGAAGATGCAAAATCCACAAGGCAAGCTCAGGGTAGACTGAATCCTCCAATGATGGAAGTTGTGAAGAAGGAGGTGTTGAAGCTTATCAATGCTAGGGTTATCAACCCGATTTTTAATAGTAAGTGGGTAAGTCCTATCCAGGTGGTTCCAAAGAAGTCTAGAATCACCATTGTGTCAAACTAGGAAGGTGAGTTGGTTCCCACCTGAGTGCAAACCGGGTGGCGAGTATGTATTTATTATAGAAAGTTAAATTCTGCTACTCATATTCTCCTTCCTTTTATTGATTAGATGCTTGAGAGATTGGCTAGTTATGACTATTCTTACTTTTTAGATGGCTTTCCAAGTTATCTTCAGATCCCGTTCGCACCGAAAGATCAGGAGATGACCATATTTACATGCACATTCGATACATTTGACTACCAAAGGATGCCATTCGGATTATGTAATGCACCCACCATATTCCAAAGGTATATAGTAAGCATTTTTTCTGAATATGTTAAGAAGATTATCAAGGTATTTATGGATGATTTTAGTGTTTATGGATCTTCTTTTGATAAATTTCTTGAGAATCTTGCCATTATCTTGGAACGATGTATAGAAACTAACCTTACGTTGAACTTGGAAAAAATAACATTTTATGGTGGATCAAGGTATAGTTTTAGGCCATGTGATATCTGCTAAGAGTATTGAAGTAGACAAGTCCAAAGGTAATCTTATTTCTTCTTTACCTTACCCCTCTATTGTGGGGGAAGTCCATTCTTTTATTAGGTATGCAGGTTTTTATCGAAGGTTCATTAAGGACTTTTCAAAGATAGCTGCACCACTATGCAAGCTTCTTCAACAAGATGTCTCCTTTAAGTTTAACGAGAAGTGAAATGAAGCATTTAACAAACTTAAGGAGCTTTTGACGTCCCCACTGGTGATTCAATCGCTAGATTGGAACCTCCCCTTCGAGATCACGTGTGATGTGAGTGATTATCCAATAGGGGTGGTTCTAGGAAATAGAGTGGGAAAAGCTTACATGCCATCTACTATGCTTCAAAGACTCTAAACCCAGCTCAACTGAATCATTCCACTACTAAAAAAGAACTGTTATCTATGGTTCTTTCTTTGGAAAATTTTCGATCGTATTTGTTTGGTGCTAAAGAGATTGCTTATTCTGACCATGCAGCTTTACGATACTTGCTCACAAAGAAAGAAACAAAGTCGAGGCTGATCAGATGGATTCTCCTCCTTCAAGAATTTGACTTGGAGATTAAAGATAAAAAGGGGTCAGAAAACATGGTGGCAGACCATCTCAACCATTTGATAAAGGAAGAAGATGATGTCCCTCAACGAGAAACCTTTCCGGATGAGCAATTATTTTCTACCGATGCAACACCACCATGGTATATGGACATTGTCAATGTTTTAGTTACTAACGAATTACCTGTTAGTTTTTCAAAGGCTCAGAGGGATAATCTACAGAGTGAAGTGAAGTATTAGGTATGGGATGACCCGTATCTTTAGAGACACTGTGCAGATCAAGTTGTCAAGAGGTGTTTATTAAAAAATGAATCATCATCAATTTTAGCCTTCTACCGTTCATACGCTTGTGGACGTCATTTTGGAGTGAAAAGGACAGCTCATAAATTTTTGGAGAGCAGCTTCTACTAGCTAACATTGTTCATAGATGCATATGCCTTCTACAAATCTTATGATAAATGTCAACAGTCAGGTAACCTATCCCCTAAAGATAATTTGCCACAAACTCCTTTGCTTTTCTATGAAATTTTTGATGTCTGAGGCATTAATTTTATGGGACCTTTCCTTCCATCGTTTGGCTTTACTTATATATTGCTTGCATTTTATTATGTTTCTAAATGGGTGGAAGCCAAAGCCACTAAGAATAACGATGCAAGGGTTGTTACAAATTTTGTAAGGCTAATATTCTTTCTATGTTCAGGATACCAAAAGCCATTATTAGCGATAGAGGAACTCACTTCTGCAACAAGGTGATGAAAGCAATGTTCAGAAAATTATCACATCACGTACAAAGTTTCTACTACTTACCATCCCCAAACTAATATGCAAGCTGAAGTCTTAAATTAAAAAATTAAGTTAATTATGGAGAAAACTGTGCAGCCCAGTAGGAAGGATTGAAGTGTAAGACTGGAAGGTGCACTATGGGCTTATAGGATGACTTATAAAACACCAATTAGGATGTCGTCATATAGGCTAGTGTTTGGAGAGTCATGTCATCTTCTGGTGGAATTACAACATAAGGCATATTGGGTTATCAGAAGATGCAACATGAACTTGGATGATGCGAGAGTGCATAGGAAGTTACAGCTTTAAGAGTTGGAAGAGATGAGGAATAAGTCATATCAAAATGCATTGATATATAAGGAGAGGATGAAAGCTTTTCATGATAAGATAATTTCTAGGAAAAGCTTCTCAGTGGGCTAGAAAGTGTTATTATATCACTCCAAACTCAAACTCTTTTTAGGTAAGTTGCGTTCCCGTTGAGTCGGTCCGTTTGTCATCACTCATGTCTTTCCTTTTAGTGCAGTGGAGATACAAAGCCTCAAAACTGACAAGATATTCAGAAGGAATGGCCGTCACTTAAAGTTGTATTGTGAGGGCTTCCAAATGGAGGATTTGGAGGTGTTGATGTTGGAAGATGTGACTGGTGTCACTTGAAGCACACTACTGAAGATCAAGCCAATGACGTTAAACAAAGGTGCTACTTGGGAGGCAACCCAGGGAGTTAATTTCTGTCTTTTACATTTTCGTATTTGCTATTTTTATTAACTACTCCACTTCTTGAATTTGATTTTACATTGAGGAAAATGTAAGTTTTAAGTGTGGAGGTAGGGTAAATTAGTTTTCATGCATGTCTTTTAGCCTAATTATAGCTTATGTGACTTCTTAGGCTATTTTCAAAATCAAACGCGCAAAATCAAAAAAAAATTTATTTTTTATTGCTTTAAAGATTATTTAGTAATGTGAGTTGATTATTAAAATCAATAGCAAAATTTGGCATGTACTTTTGCTCTTATGATTTGTTAATGTGCATTATTCTTAGAAGAGCAATGACTAGTGGTAAACAAAAACCAGTGAGCTTTTGAGTCGTATTAGACTGACACATCTATATCAGTCTCACTGTTTTGTTTGTTATGTGTGAACTTCATGACATTTACATCCTTACTTTGCGTTAATTTTCTATTCAAGACCACATTTTTATCTCATGCATTTTATGAAAATGATTAGGCATTCTTTGTTAATTACGAGCTACATTGGCCAAATAGCCTACCCAACTATGTGAATTTTCCTTTGCAAACCCCCTTTGAACTTTATTATCCTTTTCTTTTGTATAAACCACATTACATGCACCTAACCAAATGCCCTACCCAAGTCTTAAAGCTAGTGGAGCATTTATTAATTCTTGATTAATGTAATTGTACAAAAGCCTAAGTGTGGGGGTATGCACACATATGGGTTGGTCATATTTGTTAAAATTCCATGTTATGAATTATATGTTGACATAGCTTCTATCACTTCTACTTTTGGAAAAAAAGGAAAACAAGAAAAAAAGAAGAAAAAAATGAGAGTTTGAATAAAAAGTATCAAGGAGGAAATATAATTGATGTGAAAAGTTGTTAATTAATAGTTTATCCTCCTTAAGTTATATTGATTGGGTGTTTCAATATATTGCATATGAGGCAGATGTTGTTTTAGATTAAGCACTTTTTGTGTCATGCTAATATGGATTATCGTGCGAGAGCTAAATTGAGTTGTGAAACATAGTCGTTGCATCCTTTATGGCTGATAGTACCCAGTTTTGAATGAATGTTAACTTGCACATTTGATATCTCGTTAAGTATTACTTTTACTTCACTAGCTTGATGGATTTTATGCTACATTACCTAAAATACATCTCACCTTATCCTTACCCACATTACAACCCTAGAAAGGTCCTTTGATTCATGATTATGTATGTGACTTTTAGTAGTGGAGAAATGAAATGATATGCAAAGTTATGGATTATTATGATCATGAATGGTGTTTGAGTATACCCAAGGAAATATCTTATTTAAACACTTTTTGTCCAAGTCTACCTCTAAATCACTCAGTTTCTAAGGGTGGTGAATATTAATTGATCATGAGTACAATCTTTAAATGTTGAGTTTTCACTATAGGTTTTGAAAGTCATTCATCTTTACTTGTGGTTATCTATTATCAAGAAATGTTAAAAATGAGTAAAAATTTTAGTTTGTGATTTTGATTTTGATGATTTGCCTGAGGAGGGTCAAAGGCTAAGCATGAGGGAACTTTATATGTGTCTAAATTTTGATTCATTTGATATGCTACAGTTAGTGATTAATGCCTTAGAAATGTTTAAAATACTTTGACTCATAAGTGATTTTAAGCACAATTCAGAATAAAAGAAGTTAAAGTGAGTCAAAAGCATGATATATGAGCCATTTTCCAAAGATCAATATTTACTTGTCTTCAAAGAGTAAGAAGAAAAAAATTTAAAAGACAAGAGGAAGATAAGAAAAATGGAACACAAAGAAGAAGAATAATAGAAAGTATGTGACATGTGGAAGCACAAAACAATCAGCAAAGTCAAGGCTAAAAAGGTTCAACTTATCACATTTACTGTGATTTTTAAAAGTTGGATTACTTTCAATGTTGTGAGCAGTGATCATGTGCAATACTTCCATACATATTGAGAAAAATCATGTGCACAGAGGGTCCCCTTATCTAATCCCTTTCTCTCATTGGAACAAAGGATTTTTTCCTATTTATAACCATATTATATAAAGATGTTGAAACACATTGCATCACCCAAGTTATGAATTTATCTAGGAATATGAATGTTTTAATAGTTAATAAGAAAAATCTCATTTAATAAAATCAAATGCTTTTAAAATCTATTTTCATTACGCATGTTTTACTAGTGCCTTTCCTCATATATCCTTAGAACAATTTTTGAGATAATAAAACATTTCCCTCAATGCATCTGCCTTTTGTGTATTCACTTTTGGTTCCACTAATTGTGATTTCCATTACTAGTTTTAATTGTACAAAGATGTTTGATATAAGTTTATATATTGTGTTAAAACATGATATAAGTTTGTAATCATTCACTTTACTTAGATTAGGGTTTTTTGTCACTTGACAGATGTGAGTTTTGTTGATTTCCTTCAAGAGCATCCTATTATTAAAGAATTCAATCACTACTTTGTAGTCATGCTCACTTATCGAATTTTAGGCTTGCTTGAAGAAGTAGGCATTTAAGCCATCTGAACTACGTGTTTTGTTAGGATTGAGCTTCTATTAGGCTAGATCAATGTCTTTTATGAAAGCTAACTTTATAAGTTTATCAGCTTGAGTGAAGTTTAAGGAAGGTTTTACAAATGGAGATATATCTCTCATAGAAGTTTTGTTGTCACATTTCCCTAGAATTACACTAAAGTGTTAATAGATTAATCCCTTTAGCTCCTTTCAATCCCATATCTTTTCCCCTATTTCATTTTTTAATCAATCATTCAAATTTTGGTTCCTTTTACTTTGAATAGATTTTAAGTAAAAGGCATTTCACTTATCTCCTTTCTGCAGCCATATGGATTTCTGCCTGAATATGAAGCTATAGACTTCAAAAGCTTTTGTATTGTTTTCATGGAATGTTGTCTCTTCCTTTATCAGATTTTCATTTCATGGAACTATTTATAAATTAGTTTGAACTTTTAAGAATTTTTCCTAACATATTTGTGATAAAGATTAAAACTTGTCATATGATTCAAAGGATGTCAGTCTCAAATCTGTCTTGAGAATACAATTCTTCCTACTCCTCTTCTCGGTGTAGTTCCTTACTAGTTCTTATAAAACATTATGTTGTCACCCATGTTTCTTCTTGGAATATAGGCTCCCTAGCATTAATTGATAAACCTTATTATCACTGCTCTTAACCTGTCAGCTACTATCTTCAAAATGATTTTTTAAATCATATTGCAACATACTATTGGTCAAAATTTTGAGAATGTTTTTTACTCTCCACCCTTAGGTACAAATGTTACCCTTGAAAAACTCAAGAATTACATCAACTAACATTCGTTTTGTGATTAACTAGGTTTTAGTGAAGAAGTTACCATTGAATCCATCTGGGTCAGGGGCCTTATGAGGGTTCAATAACTTCAGAGACTTCTCAATTTCTACACTAGTGATTGATTTGCTAAAACTTTCCACCTCTTCAGATGAGAATGTCCCTTTAAATTTTTCTTGTAATAAGGAACTTCAAGAACATGAATTAGTAGGTCATTTATCAGTTTAGAGAAGTAACGACAATGCGTCGTAACACTAGTTAAAATAAAATATCTAAACTACTACTATAATAGTGGTGAGTCTAGGTCGATCCTATAGAGAGTGTGTGTAAAGTTGTTGAAATGAAATTAATCGGTGTTTAGGTTGAGGGGGTTTTGGATTTTGAAATAAGAAAATAAAATAAACTAGACTAACAAAAACAAATTAAAGCAAACATGCAAAAAATGATAAAAGTAAGTAATTTTGTAGGGACCCGGTTCTTTGGTTTAATCTCAACCTACACCTTAAGCATATTTAACTGACTTTTATTATCAATCCTCTCGTAGCAACTATTAATCGTAGTTTAATAATTAATCTGAGTTTTCCCTTAGGTTTTGTTTAATCAAGATATAATCGTTAATTAAACCTAACTATTAGATAAACTAGGATACGATCTCTAGATTTAATTAGGCAGTAGCATTATGAATTAGGAAAACTGATTAATCAAGGAAATAACCACATATGATGCATCATTTAACCCAGGTCATGTTATCCTTATTACAAATTACTAGTCGCTACATATGAATTTCAACATAACAATAATGGATTATACCGAAATTCTACCAATGGGTTTGTAAATAAAGGATTCAATGAACACATTAAAATCATCCTTTCATAATACCCAATGGGTTCACACACAAATAACCGAACAATAAAAAAAATCTAATTATCCATACAACCCAAATCAATTAACATAGGATAACACAATCAATTACTAATGAAATAAAGAAACAACAAAAATAGTAAAATACTCGTCGTCGATGTATCCTCCAAATTGGCGTCAAGACATCTAGCCCTCCATAGGTCTCTGAAGAAAATGCTTCAGTCCTATGAAAATTGTCCTACTCGAAGCCCCGTGCAGCGCCTCCACTCTTCTATTTTCTCTCTAACCTCGCTACTGTTCATTGATGTGACGAATTAACATTGTGGTCCACTGCTCCTATACATGTTTTAAGCCCTTCGCTTCTTTATGCGTTTTCATTTAAAACACATCCAAAATGTTTGTGTTTTTGATGTCTACAAGAATCACAGACATGGTCTACGTAAAATGAAGATATTGTCTGTGTTTTGTTTCTCTGCTATCCTCCTGCACTGTTATTTTAGTGCTCTCTGCCTTGGATGTTGCATTGTCATTTTCTGCTCTTACTTGGCCTTTGCACTGCACATCTTGCCGCATGGGTATTTATTTCTTCTTACTGTCATTTCATGTTGTTTCTTTCAGCTGCTTTGTCTTCATTTAATTCCATAAAACAAGTTGCATGAGCATTAAATTAACGTAAATTGCATGTAAAAATCCATGCATAATCATGCAACTCACGTTCTTTGCATTTTGTGCTTTCATTTTTCTTATCTTCTCCTTGTCTTTTAATTTTTTTCTTCTTGTTCCAAAAAAACAAGTGAAAATTAACCTTTGGAAAACGATCGAAATATCATACTTTCAACTCACTTTAGCTCCATCACTTCCAAATTATGCCTAAAACAACATATGAGCTAAAGTGAGTTTCTTAAGTAATTTTATGTCAATAATCACTAAATGTTAAGGAATAAATTCATAATTAATTAAGTACCTATCAATTTCCCCCATGTTTAGCTTTTGGATATCCTCAGGCAAAATTTTAAAATTAAGCTCATAGACCCAAAAATATTGACTCATTTCCCATATGTTCCAAGAATAAATTAACATTCCAAGCTTTTACTCATAATCAATCAACATTCATCATCTTCAAAAAATGAGCAATCTAACGGTAAACTCAAAAAATGTGTTTAACTAAAATATATCCACAGGTACACTCAACACCATTCATGATCATGTCATTCCATAACTTTGCATATCATTTCATTTCTCCACCACTAATGTTCACATACAAAATCATAGATCAAAGGAATTTTCAAACTTGAAATGTGGGCAAAGGTAAGGTGAGATGTATTTGTGTCAAGTAGTATGAAAGTCATTAAAGCTAGTGAAACAAATGCAACACTCAATATGGCATCAAGTGTACAAGTTAACACTTATTAAAACTAGGTACTATTAGCTATGACAAATGCAACATTTATAGGTCACAACTCATTTCAGCTCTGACACAGAAACCATATGAAGAATACACCAATTCGAAGGAATCACTCATACAATTTATGCCAACAACACATTGAAACCATAAGAGTGAACCTTTTAAGTCAACATCTACCTCATATTCAACGTACTCAAATAATACATTCACTACAACTCTAGGAAGATGCATTAATTATGAATAACTTTGCAAACTCATATGCACTTCCTCCTTGATAAATTTATTTAAACAAAAAAAATTTCATTTTTCTTCTTTTTCTTTCTTTCTTTCATTTTCATTTTCTTTTCTTTTCTTTTCTTGTGCTTTTCTCTTTTCTTTCTTTCTTTTTCTTTTTTTAACATTAAAAGAAACTACATTAATATGGGAAGTTCAATGATAAGACATAACAAAACATCCTAACATTAACCAACCCACATATATGTACACCCCACACTTACACTTTTGTACATCCATAAGCTCACAAATCACAAATGCTCCACTAGCTTTATTACTTAGGTAGGACAATTGGTTAAGTTTATAAGCATAAAATGTGGTTAATACAAAAAGAAAGGTATAAAACTCAAAGGGGATTAACAAAGAAAAAACTATGTAATAGGGTAGGCTATTTGGCTAATGTAGTTTGGAAAAACAAATAATGCCCAATCATTTCCATGTTAATGCATATGATACAAATATGGTCTCAAATAGAAATTCAAAGCAAAATCAGGACGTACATGTTATCAAGGTCACACATTATCAAAAGACAATGAGACTAAAATGAAGGTGTTAGTCTAATAAGGCTCAAAATCTCACCGGCTTTGTCTACTACTAGTCATTACTCTTCTAAAAATAATGCATATCGACCAATCATAAGAGTAAAAGTACATGCTAAAGTTACTATGAAATTCTCTAGTCAATTCATTATCTACTCATGAATATATAATCCTAGGAGTAATAGAAAATGAGAAAATATTTGTTTCATTTGTTTTATTCTTTCTCTCATTTTGATTATATAAGAAAACTTAAAACAAGTAAAACAAACAAATTAAAAAAAACACATACATATAAAAAGTAATGCGGAAATGTAAAGAAAAAAATTTACTTCCCTTGGGTGCCTCCCAAGAAACGCCTTAATTTAGGGTCTCGCTGGCTCAACTCCATACTTTCCTCATATGACAAAATTATGATCTTCTGGTACTACAGTTAGTGCCACTTCCACACAGGGTTGTTCCAGATTAGGCCTTAGTTAATTATCATCCCCCATTCAGCATCTTTTCTATCCTCAGATTCTCAATCTCAACTAAGTTCATACACTCCAGAAATATTTCGAACATTTCTTTGCCTTTTTCTTCTTCATTTAATTCCTCTAATCTGTTAGGTAAACTTAAAGAATCAGTCTCAACAATAATTATGAACTTAGTTTTTACCTCCAAACTAAAAGATATGTCTTATTATGCTTCGAGCTCCTCCTCTGCTTCTTCTACACAAGCAACTTCTTGAGTAATGGTCTCAAAATTCTCAAGCTCCTCATCACTCTGTAAGGTTTTCGCACTAATGTCCATTGGTATACCTTAGGCTAATATAGCTGCTACTCTTCCATTTGTGATTCTAAGTAGTCGATCCTCGATGCCATCTCACCCATTTGGTTGCCAAGTTATGGTTTCTAGACATTCTATGTGTAACACCCACATATCCCCTAGGAGGAAATGCAGATGCTACACAAAACAGAACCAAAGTAATCCATTACATACTAAAGCATTTCTAGAAACTCAAGGAGCATACATTTCATTCATCATTGATTGGGTCATACTCAAAACATAACAT
>JANIIA010000002.1:13015740-13028852 GCA_027478495.1 Erythroxylum alaternifolium
ATAATTGTATGATGATGATTGTCTTTGTTTATATTAATTGTGGTTATTATTTATATGTAAAATATTTAAAAATTATTTTTATTTCATATTAATTGTCATTATTATTTATTATTAAGATTTTTGAAAGCATGCTTAATGTAAATAGTAAACTAGTAAAGTATACAGTACAACTGTACAATATATCAATATGGACTATTTTGCAAATTTTAAAAATTTTAGGGACTATTTCATAAATTTAAAAAATTACCCGAAACGGTATCCGGTACAGTCTGGTACCGGTACAGTTCTGTTCCAGAACTCAATCCAGTACCGAGCGTGGTACGGTATTCATAACTTTGGTTTGAATCTTGTGATGTCCTTATTGTTGTTACTAAACAATACAGTAGAAAGATTATCTCAATATAACTGAATGGGTCTGACAATTGAATCAACCATAGAAACTTAGAAATTAAGTTTCTAAGCTAAACTACTTGTGAAGCAGCCTCGTAACATATTATAAACTCTACATGCATAGTCGAAGAAGTTACTAATATCTACTTGATACTCTTTCACGAAACAACACCATCTGTTAGCATAAAAAATACACCTTAATGTGGACTTTCTGTCATCTGGACATGTAGCAAAATCTAAATCTGTATAGCTAGTAGGGTCCAAATTGTTGATTTCATATATATCAACATATAATTCTTAGTTTCTTTAAGATACCTTAAAACTCATTTAACTACATTCTAGTGGTCTATTCCTAGTTAGCTAGATACCTACCCAATAGTCTAATAACAAATATGATGTTCGGTCTAGTGCATATTTGGGAAAACAATTTTAACGTCTATCTAATGTAGCTCCTTATCAGAATGAGCTACAATTGTTATGATCACTCTAAATGCATTCTTGGAGGATACCAAAGAAAATGTGACATTAAATTCAATCTCTTCTTTTAGAGTGAACCCTCTGGTCAACTTTATCTTAGGATTCCTTCTTGGTCTTGTAAATCCATTTACAACTGACAGGCTTACATTTATGAGGTAAATCCATAAGCTCTTAAACATAATAATGCTTTATGCACTGCATCTTGTCCCTTATAGCATCCTACCACAAATATGCCTATGGTCCCAAAATAGCTTCTATAAAAGTAATTGGATTAACTACGTATTCAATGTCATTGTCTTGTTCACCCAAATATATTATGTATTTAGATGACATTACAATCTTTTAACTTAAGTGGATCTTTTTAACTAAATTGGTTAGTAGGTTCATGTATCTCAGGAATCTCAGTATGTACATGTATGGGTTCTTATTCCTGTACTAGTATGGTACTGACCTGGATCCACTAGTTTTGACTGAATGAGTGACATATAGGATGTAACTATAGTATCCACCCTTCTATCATGTAAAAGATGGGAGGGACTACCCTTAAAATAGACATTATGTTCCATAAACTTAGCTATTTGTGACTCCACTATTATAGATCCTCTATCTTTATAGTAAAACTTGTATCCCCTAGAGTGGTCTGGATATCCTGTAAAGTAACAACGAGTGAAATGAGAATGCAACTTATCTTTATAAGAATCGTATAAGTGCACCTCAACAGGTTAGCCTTTTACATGAAGATAACTGAGGCTAGGTTTCCATCATTTCCATATTTCAAAAGGCATTTTTGGCATTAATTTGTTTATGACCCTATTAAGTATGTATAAAGCAATCTTTATTGCTTCACCCCAAAGGTAATTAGGTAAGTTAGTCCTGCTCTGCATTGATCTTATCATATCCTTTAAGGTGCGATTTCACCTTTCCACCATGCCATTTTGTTCGAGACTACCTAACATAGTGAACTGACCCACTATACTAAATGATTCCAAATAATTGGCAAACGAACCTTGTTCTTATCTAGAAACCCTATTTTTACCATAATACTCTCCTCTATGGTCAACTTTGACAATCTTGATTGATTTTTTCCAATTGGTTCTCAACATCAGTCTTAAAAATCTTAAATTTATCAATAAATTTAGACTTTTTTTAAAGTAAGAATACATATCCATGATGGGAATATTTATCAACAAATATTAGAAAGTATATTGAATTCATATTGTAGCTATATAGGGGCCACGTATATTAGAATGTATGAGTTCTGAAATGCTAGAAGCATGAATTGATTATTTTTTCTTTGTTTTGGTTAACTTCTCTTACAACAACCAAGACATGTTTCCAGATCATCATAATATATAATTAGACTAATGTTATCCATTACCAATGTCTCAACTCTATCTCTATAAATGTGGCCCAATCTCTTATGTCACAACATGTTTGACTTTTTCTTTATTAACACTTTCAACTTGTTTGGCAATATACAAAGAAGCATAAATCCCATTAGGGATAACACATATTCTATATAAACTATATGATAAGAAGGTAGCACTAATAGGCTTTGCATCAAAAGATAACTTTACAACCAAAATTTTAATTACAAAAATATAACCTTTGTTTATCCAAAACACATACATAAATCAAATTTCATCTAAAAGATGGTACATAAAAGGTGTCATATAATATAATACAAGATTTAAACAAACATCCCTTATAGAGACTATATCAACTTCTTCTTTATTCTCTACCATCAATTTTTCCTCATCTCTATTCGGCTTTCTCTTTTGTACAAATCCCTACATCATGGAAACAACATTATTACAGGCTCCATTATTTAGCTGCCAAAAAATTGATGTGGCTATAACAACATTAGACTCATGTATCATACAATCCAAAGAGTCACTTGATAACTCTTACCTTTTTTCCAAGTTCTATATTTTTACCACTCCAGCTTCTTATGTCCCTTCTTCTTATACAAACATGTTATATTCATACTCTTTACAACATCTATAGGAACTTTAACAATACTGGATTGATCAACATCTATATGTGGAGGAAATTTAGGTTGCTTACATTTAAATTTATAGGGATTTACCTTTTCCCCATAATTGCTATTAAAGTTTCTTTATTGGTGTTTTTCAACTTCTTTTCATCAGCAACATAATGGGTGATCAATGAATTTATGTGTCAAACTTCATCTTGGGAGTTACATGTTGTAACCAAAGTACCGTACTCCAATGGAAGAGTATTTAAGGCATGATGAATAATACAAGCATCAAGAATATAAATATTTAACACCTTTAGCTTGTTTTCAAGGTGAACGTCCTAATTAGGTAATCGCTCACTCCCTTTACTCTTGTATATCTCATAGAGTATAATTCCTTTAATAAGGTGCATATCTGAGCATTAGAAAATACCTTATACCTCTAAAATACATTATTGAGGAAATCTTTTGCTATGTTTGCCTTTGGAAGTCCACTCAATAAATGGCTTTTTATGGTCAAATAACACATCCTAGTTAACCTTTCTAGAACTAAATATGTTGTTCTCTTAGCCTCTAAACTGATAGATGTACGTATTGACAGTCTACCCTTGATTATGCCCATATTGATATTCACCATCTCTAAAGTAAACTCTACATCTTGTTTCCCTTTCTTAAAATTGAAATCAATTAGGGTTTCAATTGTGACACTATTACTGTATACAGAGACGGTGACTACAAAATTGATAATGTAAATGATCAACATACATGTAGAATAATAATGATACTGAATGCTATAAAACAGTATTTGAAATGAGCATTTTATCTTATATATAATGGAACACTTATGGACTAAATACATAATACATATAGATAAGATCTCTATATAAAAGTGATCAAAGTATATACTATTAACTTTTATGATTGTACCATCTATTACCGAATAGATCACTTCAGTAATAACTATCCTCCATTAAATGCATTTATGTACATATCAAAACCTCATATAAGGCCAATACATATGGCTAAAATAACCAAATACAATAATAGAGACATCCCCCAATATAAAAGTAGAACAATCATAATACCAACTTGAAAGGCTACTATGCTGACTATGTTTTTATTAGTACCTAAACTGATCTATAGGCACAAGAGATACACATGTATATTACCCTCACATCCATCAATATGGGCATAAATACATGACAACTTACCACTAATTAATGCAAAATCCTTAAGCACATTCTCACTGTCACGTATTAGTACTGAAAACATTATCAACAAACTTTATATGAGAATTTATCATAAAGAAAATCTTAATAAAATGATAATCATGCAATACATAATAACACATACACCATATGATATGTCAAAATCACATATATTTCCTTTATTTTAAGTCAATTTCATGACAAATTCACCCAATTATGGCTTTGTTAACTTTCTTAAAAAAATTTTAAAGATAAACCTTATTTATTACTAATGTAATAAATTTAGAAAATTAAAAAACTCATTTTATAAAGTCATAGGATCCTAAAAATTTACCCAAAAGAACTTAAATACTGTTTTGTGAATGATGAGAAATTCGATTTTTTTATCCTATAGTGTGTTGATGTCAGCAGCGCATAAATTGCACGTGCTAGCCTCACACAAAAATTGAATGTGTTAGGTGCATGTTGGTTACATGCCATATGCACAAAAACACATGCCATGACACACGCTTGATGCGCATAACACTTTATGGTGCTGCAGTACACGTGCCTTACACATAGAAATGCGCCTACCATCTCATGGTGCATTTAAAGCACGTGCCACGATGCCTAAATAGGCTCAACACCTCTGGCACGTGTGCTGCATATGCCAGGCACGCGTCCAGTTCTTGATGCCTATATGCACTAGCTGTCTATCATGTGTGTGGCACATGTGTTAGAAAATGTCCCGAGCTTCACCTAGGTGATTCTTTATACCGCATTCTTCATGTCGAAAAAAGAAAAAGTGATTTTCATTAACTTTTTAGGTATTTTTCCTTGGAAAAACATTCAAAGATCATTTTTAGGCCTGTTTTTCAGCTCTACACTTGCTCAAAATTAATTCAAACAACAATTATGCAGTTTATTCAAGCAAAACACATATTAATTTCTTCAATTTCCTTAAGGAAAAATTTGAAATCTTTATTCAAATTTATACAATTATGGAACTGTTCTGATTCCATATGTTAATCATAACACAAACCTTAATTATTGACCCAAGATCGACTATGAGCTTGTATAAATGGAGAAAATGTTTTTTCTATTCATTTCTTGATGAACAAGCTACTCAAAGTATGGACAATTTGTTGAAACTTTTGATCAACCTTTACAAAGATTGTATAACTTTATGTTGTTAACATTTTTCTATGCTTTTCTTAATGCATGAGCCTCTTAACGAGTCAGAGAAATTGCACGTTTATGAACTTACTTAAGCAAGCAGCAAGAGATCTTAATAGTTATTTATAATTACCTTATTCTTCCTCTCCATAATAAGCCCAATAAATAATCGACCCATACTAATTAGAGCTTATTTTTTATTGGACTTTAGTCTATTTAACCAAATCTTTTATTAAGCTTATTTATTATCTTTAGTCTATATCAATTTTGATTTTTTAAACTTTAATTTTATAAAACTCGTAATTAATAATTATCTAATTGGAATTTAAAAAATTCCAAGAGGCACAAGTGAGAAATGAAATGTAGGTACTCTTGAAGCTTTGTCTTAGTTGATGCTGAACTAGGGAGCAATGAAAAGACATACGGTTGGTTACTACAACCATTTAACTTCCATACCTTACAGTAATATTACATTAAAATAGTAATGCATACATGATGAACGATATATGCATCTCTTAGAACACCTCTAGGTTCACGATTGTGAAAATTTTACAAGTATGTGCATAGCTTGCATGTTGAAAGTGATTATCGGTCGAATGCTTTGTAGGGTTTCCATAACGTAGTCTTTGGTGATGGTGAAGTTATGAGATGCTCAAACTTGCCTTGCTTTGGATGAAATTGTCCTTGTTGCTAACCTTGGTTTCTTGGTCCAATAGTCACAGAAATTTTTGGTTTTTTCATATTCTCTTTATCATGAAACATCATTTTTTGGTGAAACCACCCAGTATTTGGTGCCATATGGGCAACTGACTAATCCAAATTCGAGTCAAGTAGGACCCTTTTAGGCTACAAAGCTCTCCCTCACGAGTTTTTAAAGCGCCTCCATTCCTAAGACTCGAACTCGAGACCTTGGTTAAGGATGGAGGTGTAATATCCCATTATCCCATGACAGGGTTAGAACCCTAGGATATTGTACACGAGAGATTATTGAGAATTTAGTGGTATATTTCATGCATCATATGGCATACACATACATGTGAATAATGTTCACACTCATTAAAATGATTGTATATGCATTTATTGACATTTTCTGGGTATAAGTGATTTTTAATGTGATTAAAATATGAATTGTGAATTATTGTCTTAAAAATTGAATTGGTGTGTATTAGAATTGATTTCGCATTGTTGTTGACATTTCGGATATTTTGGAAATTTATAAAAAATTTGAAGTATTTTAGACTAGGAAAAATGTAGAAATAAAAGACAAATGGAAGTGTGACAATTGGACAAATTACTAATATGACAAGTGGAGCAATTAGTAAGTGACATTTGGTTGTCACATATGAAGACATGTAGGTTGCTTTAGTAAAGGGCAAGTATCACACTTGCATGTGTGACATGTGGCCATTGCAAACCAAGACACCTTGCATTCAAAGAGTTAGGCAAGTGATGACTCATCTTCACCTTTGAAGTTTCTTTCTCTCTACACTTTGCACTCTCTACATCGAAACTCTCTCTTACTCCCACAAACTCCTGGATTTTGTTTTAATTTAGATCATCATCACTTAACATCTTTGCATGATGCTGCATCAAGGAAGTTAGATTCTGCTATCTTTTCTGCTATTGTCTTCTTGGTATTAAGATTTTAACCTTGATCTTGGAAGTGAAAATCAAGTAAGTCATGCTTTAAGTTTTATAGTAGTGTAAATGACATTTTGATGAGATTTCCATATTTATAAATGGATGCATGAATGAGTGGTGTATATTTTCATGCTTATGGATTGATGCATGCGTGAATGGTGTGGATGCATGTGTGGGTGGTGAAGGAAGAAGCAAATTCGTGATATGATGATTGGAGTTAAATGAAGAGTAGGGAAATGTAGAAATTATAACATGTAAAAGTATGAGTTACGTTATGTTTTAGGTTGTGATTATTCATGAATTTGTGATTTGTAACTAGAGATTTTCTAAATTAAAAAATTAGGTTTTACTAAATCATCAACTTGAGATGATAGAGAAATGATAGGGTTATGGCAATGAAGTGTTCTGGAGTATGATATATGCAGTGTTTTTTTGAATATACATCTGTATTTTGGACATAACTTGATCTGTGAATATCCAAATTATATGGATTTTGATTTAGAGTAAACTATAAACATATGGCTACATTTTTCATAAGGAATCAAATTTGTATTCTATCCTTAAGGGTCTTGAAATTTATCTCTAAGTTGAGTTCTGGCATAGGTTGCAGCACTACTCTTGACAAAAATCGTGTCCTGTTTTTATTGAATAAACTGTATTGATTTAGGCTGAATCAAACAAAGTTTTCCTCAGAAAAGTTGTAACTTATTCTCTTATCTTTCTGTAAGTATAAACTTTTTAATTTTTTAATAGCGGAATTGACAGATATGAGTTTTACAAGTTGGAGTGCACTAATTCTTCAATCATGCACTAGCTGAAATTTCGAATGTACACAGTCTGCAGTATTTTGAGCATAACTCATGGAAACATGAACCAAATTGAATGATTTTTGTTTTGTTTGAAACTTAAGGCATAGGTTTGGTTTGGAGGAGCGGTGGCGGTTGACAACCTGCTGAAATCAACTTGCTGAAATAATAAGTACTTATTTTCAATAAGTACTTATGTGTTTGAGATTACTGTTTTGGTAACTGCTAAAATATGGAAATAGATGTTTGGTAAGTGCAGTTGCGGTTACTGAAAAGAGATAAAATGACTAAAAAGTCCATTGATTTAATAAACTATTAATTATTGTATAAATTATTAAAAAATATATTATTGATCATATAAATTTAAAATTATAAACAATAAAATATTAAATTAAAATAAGAAAATATAAATAAAATAAATTTATTAAATAAAATATTTCATCAAAATATATTATTAGTCATATTAATTAAGAATATAACAGAAAATAATACTTGTAGTGAAGGTTATTAATGGAAAGTAAAATTTTTACCGCAGAAGCAGTTTCCTACCGTAACCCTCTTTCTGCTTATTGATTTCTGCAGTGGTACAGCACTTTTCTCCAACCTCTAGTTGTTTACCGCAGATTTAAACATGTGACTGCGGTGAATAAGTACTTATCTCCACCGCTCCGCAAATCCAAACGCAGTCATAAAGTAACATTTTATCAGAAGAAATTATTGTCTCAAAACGTCATTTTCTAGGTTATAATAGCCATACAAATCAAACCTGAAATCTGTCTGAGAAAATCAAGGAAAAGTTGGTTAAGTGTGTGATAAGATTGTTTGATGCATTATGAATGAGGTAGGCAATGCTGAATTAACTGAGTAGAGGTTTGAGAGTTTAACGCAATCAATTTGTTCATTGAATTTAATTGATGTTGAATTAAAGGGTTAAGGTGAGTAAAGTGTATTTTGGAGTAAAGAATGCTTGGAAGAGTTGTAAATTGCTTCTAAAGTATATCAAAGAAACATACCGAGAATTTGTCATTGAACATGCATATTACATGATACATTTACAAATGTAATGATTGATTATTCATATGAAAATGCACACGAGTGACATATAAATGTATGTGTTTGCATATAGAAGAACACGTTGAGCGACCGCTTTCAAATATTGTCGGGACGTCAAGGCAATAAGCTAAAGGGAGCATTGTGAGTAACCTAAGATGGTCTTACATTAAATTATTGTTGTTTACATTCTGTGTTGAATGTATTAATTATGTAAAATTGGTTATCTGAGGAGTTCTACATTCGAGACTATACTGGAAGTGATACTTGAATGTGAATATGATTGACTATATGTTCTCAACTTATATGTTGAATGCCAGACCAAGTCCAAAGATCATTTTGAATGAAAAATGTGAATGCAAAAGCAGTGTACTGAATATGATAATTGGAAATATGAAATGCACTTATTATATGAATGCATGAAATATAAAAGCAGTTGTGATCAGAGTCGCTAATGAAAAAGAACTTAAAGCTCAGACATCTATAGTAAAAGCCTATGACTCAATTTGTATGATAGAGCCTAGTATCCACAATGGATACGGGACATTATGATAGAGCCCAGTATCCACAATGGATACGGGACAGTGAAAAAGGTACTTGGTCACAACAACATAATTAAATGAAGTTGAGTCTTATAAATATTGCATATACATATGATATGAATAAATTGAATGGTTGCAATGTTTTGAGGACTTTTATTATATAATATGTGTGATTGATTATCAATGATTATAATTTGCATGATCGCAATGAAATGATGAATTGTATGGATTTTGAAATGTGGAAAATTATGAACAAAGTATTTCGTGATATCACATGATGATAATTGTGATGATGTGGATTATATGTTAGCATGAATTGTTGTGTTTCATGACAAGAGTGAACCATCGAGGATGG
Organism: Erythroxylum alaternifolium; assembly: GCA_027478495.1. Taxonomy (NCBI): domain Eukaryota; kingdom Viridiplantae; phylum Streptophyta; class Magnoliopsida; order Malpighiales; family Erythroxylaceae; genus Erythroxylum; species Erythroxylum alaternifolium. The sequence goes on from JANIIA010000002.1 coordinate 13,025,343, forward strand.
TTACTCAACTGAGTTCGCAAAACTCAACCAAATTGTAACGTTGGCATTTTCAGGTTCGAGAGAGCGACGACAGCTTCTAAGACTGCTTAGAAGGGATTTTGTACAACTTTTAGATAGAAGACATGGCTCAAAGGTCGGTCAGCTAGGACTGAAGGATTAGTTTTAATTTATGTTTAATCTTTATGTATGTAGCATACTCTGTAAACAAAGCTATGACTATGATAGGTTGATATTGTATAAACTTGGATGATGGATATATGGTTTATGAAATGAAATGAGAAAATTTTGGATGTTAGACATTGTTTTGTTTATGAATTTAGTTATGATGCCATGAGATACATTGAAAGTGAAATAGTTAGTACGCCATATCTATCAAGCATGTGCACGTGTGTTCGAAGGGCGTACGGACACGTGTCGAATGCATGTGTCGGATGGAAGTAGGGTGTTACAGTTGGTGGTATCAGAGCATGGTTGGGTTCCATAGGGATATGTAAGAATGTTAGGCATGAAACATTGTGAGAATTTAGGATGGTAATTGAAGTTCTTGTCTTTTATAGGTGATCAGCTGACCTAGGATCAGAACTAGCTAGCAGAGAGTTGTTTGTGTTTCGACCTGAGGGTATGCCTTCGAGAATTCCCGAGAGAAGGAAAAGGAGGTACAATAAATTACGAAAGCAAGAGGCTGTGGACTTCTACAGAAGTACATACCCTGCAGAGGCTGAGGGATGGCTAGAAAGAACAGAGAGAGTATTTGATCAGATGGATTGTGAGACGGACAAGAGGTTTGACTACGTTGTTTCTCTATTACAAGGCCCAGCTTATCAATGGTGGAAAACTATTCCAGGCAGTATCATCAGGCCTTGTAGTCTGAGATAAGAAGACTTCCTGAGGGTCTTTAAGGAAAATTACATGCCCAAGATCTGCATGGACAGGAAGATGAAGGGATTTATGGATCTGAAGCAGGGCAGATTGTCTATGGTAGAATATGAGGTTAAGTTCAATGAGCTGATGGGATATATTATTGCCTTGATTCCTACTGAAGAAGACAAGTGCAGGAGATTTGAAGACGGACTAAACATGGGAATCTGAACAAGGTTAGTTATTTCTAAACTGGGTAGTTTTATAGAACTACGAGTTGCCTCGATCTGTATTGAGTAGTTGTTGAAGGAAAATCAGTCTGGGTGCAGATCGGAGTCTAGACAGAAAAGGCCTAATAAATCTCAAGGTGGTTATGGCGGAAGGTTCAGCAAGCGTCAGAACCGATCTTTTAGACCATTGACTGGATCAAGACAATCAGGGTTCAGACAGAGGGGTAGTTTTGTTCAGTCTGACAATAGTAGAGGTGTAGTATCAAGTCAGTTACCGAATTTTGAGCATTATGGGAAAAAGCACAGTGGTGAATGCTGGAGGTTGACAGGAGCCTGCCTTCGGTGCGACTCATTTGAACATCAGGCCAGGGACTGCTCTGTTGTGTTTGGAGCACAATCTGGTAGGAGAGGAAGTGTGGCAACAGAAACTACAGTTCAACATAGCCGAGTTAGTGGGTTTGGAAAGAGAGGCCATTGTAGAGGCCGAATGAGTTCTGGGAGTGCTACTGGTAGGACTGAGGTGCGGAGCAATCAACAGCAATCTCAAGCCCGAGTCTATGCCATGATAAGAGAAAAGACTCAAGAGTCTCCAGATGTCATTGCAGGTGTGTTACTCATATTTACATTTGAGGCTTATGCATTGCTAAATCCTGGATTTATGCATTCTTTGATTGCACCGCATATAGCATCTAGGTTGCATTGTGATAGAGAGTTATTGAGATGTGGATTACAAGAGAGTACACCGATAGGTAGTACTACTGTGATAGGAGAAGTTTGCAAGAGGTGTTTGATTTGAATTGATCAGGCAGACTTGATTGTGTTACCGCTAAAGGAAATAGATGTTATCCTAGGCATTGATTGACTCACTGCTCATAGGACCATCATGAATTGTTATAATAAGGAGGTAATATTTGAATCTCTAATTAGCCGAGAGTAGTGTTTAGAGGTATTAGCCAAGTAGTGCCAGCCAGGTTGATTTCATTTGTGAGTGCCTTGAGATTGATGCATGGAGGATGTGAGGCTTATTTGGCCTACATCATTGATAACCGAACCGAGCAAGATATGCAGGACATTCCTGTGGTTAGGGATTTCCTGGATGTGTTTCCCGTAGAGTTACTTAGTTTACCTCCAGACCAGAAAACAGAGTTCATAGTTGATCTAGTTCGAAGTGAGGCTCTTATATCTATTCATATAGGATGACACCTATAGAACTGAAGAAGTTGAAGACTCAGTTATAGGAGTTGCTGGATAAGGGATTATTAGACCAAGTGTTTTACCCTGGGAGCTCTAGTTTTATTTGTGAAGAAGAAAGATGGAACGTTGAGACTGTGCATTGATTATAGGCAACTGAATCGGGTCACAGTAAAGAACAAGTACCCGTTACCTAGAATCGATGATTTGTTTGACCAGTTATAGGGAGCTCATATGTTCACCAAGCTGGATTTGAGGTCGTCTAGGTATTATCAACTGAAGATAACAGAGGTTGATATACCGAAGAGTGCTTTCAGGAGCAGGTGTGGGCATCATGAGTTTTTAATAATGTTATTTGGGTTGACTAATGCCCCAGCTGCATTTATGGCATTAATGAATAAGGTGTTTAAGCCCTACTTGGATCACTTTATAATAGTATTTATCGATGACATTTTAGGGTATTCAAAGAGCAGAGAAGAGCATGCTGAGCACTTAAGAGTGATACTACAGATTATGAGGGAGAAACAAATATATGCTAAATTTAGTAAATAAGAGTTTTGGTTGGATCAAGTAGTATTTTTGGGTCATATAGTAAATGAGCAAGGTATTTAAGTAGATCCAATGAAGATAGAGGCAGTAATGAAATGGGAGGCTTTGAAGAATTTGTCTAAAATTCAGAGTTTCTTAGGATTAGCCTGATATTACCAGAGGTTTATCAAAGGTTTTCTTTGATCTCAGCCCTCTGACTAAACTTCTGAGGAAGAATGCGGTCTTTATATGGAATGATGAGTGTCAGAGAAGTTTAGAGGAACTGAAACATTGGTTGATTACAGTGCCTGTGTTGACTATTCCATTAGAAACTGGTGGTTATGTAGTATATAGTTATGCTTCGCATCAAGGATTGGGATGTGTGTTAATGTAGTATGGTAAGGTGATAGGCTATGCATCGAGATAATTAAGGTCTCATGAGATGAACTACCTGATACATGATTTAGAGCTTGCAACGGTAGTCTTTGCTCTAAAGATATAGAGACATTATTTATATGGAGAGACATTCCAGATATACACTGATCATAAGAGTTTGAGATACGATAACATTAATTATTTCTTTTTTCATATTAATTTTTTACATTAATTTGATAACTATTATTACGTCAACAATATTTATCAAATATGTTTCCTTTTGTTACAGAAAGAATTTTTTTGGGATCCTGAATTGGACGATATCATA
>JANIIA010000002.1:13028952-13053043 GCA_027478495.1 Erythroxylum alaternifolium
GCTTCTGCTGGCTTAATGGGTTGTAAACCTGCGTCTACTCCTTTACAAAAGGGATTAATCGTGGCAACGTCGGATGGTTCTCTCCTCGATGATCCACAACCGTATAGACAGCTGGTTGGGCAGTTGTTATATTTGGGATATACACGCCCAGATATAAATTTTTCTATTCATCAGTTAAGCCAATTTGTTCATGCACCTACGGAGATTCATTGGAAGGCAGCTTTACATGTTTTGCGTTATCTGAAGGGTTGTCCATCTTTGGGATTGTTTTATCCTGTTGATAACTCTTTTGTTCTTCGGGCGTTTTGTGATGCCGATTGGGGGGCTTGCCTTGATACTAGACGATCAGTTTCTGGCTTTTGTATTTTTCTGGGTTCCTCTCTGATTTCTTGGAAATCCAAGAAGCAAGCTACTGTGTCTAAATCTTCTGTTGAGGCAGAGTATAAGAGCATGAGTTCGGTTGTTTGTGAGCTTCTTTGGATATCTTATATTTTGCAGGATTTTCGTATACCTGTTGCTCTTCCTATCTCCTTGCGGTGTGATAATCAGGCTGCACTCCATATTGCTGCCAATCCGGTGTTCCATGAGCGGACCAAGCATTTGGATATTGACTTCCATATTGTTCGGGAGCAGCTGAAACAGGGGTTCCTTTCCTTACTCCATACTTCTTCCTCTACACAACTTGCAGATTTTTTTACCAAGTCTCTTTCAGCTCCGACGTTTCAAGCTTTTCTCGTTAAGTTGGGCCTGCGTGATTTCTTACAAGCTCCAACTTGAGGGGGGGATGAAGAATTATTTGTAACGTTAGCTTTTATCGTTATCGTTCCTGTTAGTGAAGATAGTTACAGTTAGTTTAGTTAGTTAACTAGCAGCTTTATTTTCAGCTTAAGCAGTGTATATAAGACTGGAGAATATATTTTTTACCCTAGAAGTGAATACACAGAAAGTTCCCGCATTTCGTCTCTTTCACACGATAGTAGATTTGTTCAATCTTAACATTGTTAAAATAGTATTCACTAGCTAATGTTACTAAAATAATACTTGTCATGCTAAAAGTGGTAATAGAAATAACGATATGGTATATTATTTAGATGGTTTGTGAAACGTTTAAGCAAAAATTACACTTTTAATAAATATTTAAAAAATTATTTTAAAGATTACGTCAATATCTAATAAGTCTGTTGTCTAATTATGACATATCATAAGTTAAACGTATAATAAAAATTGTCAAAAACTTAATAAATATTTAAGATGTTACTAGTATTATTTTAAAAATATTAAAGTATAACATAAAAATATAAATAACGATAAATAGTAACTTAAATTATTTAAAGAACGTTACCATACTCTTCGTACCTTTTGTCTTTCCTATCCACGGACATTCCAGAATTTGCTGACGCTATTTTGATTAAACAATTTAATTTGAACTAAAATTAAACTCTGCAAGAAATTTCCACGAAGTTTCCTAGTTGGTCCTCCACAAGCTTTCAAGTTTCGTCTATATCACCATGACATGCCCGCCATGGGGGCCTACTTTAATTGCCTCAATCCCCTGACTTCTCAACTCTCATTGCTCGTATTTCGGTTCAATTTCTGTTTCTCGTACAATGAGATATACGTTAACCTAAAGCATTAGTCTTAAGGTGGTACTTATCACTTACCCCTTTCCTTTAACCCAGGCTTATTACTTATTAGTAATACTTCGTATTAGCAAGCAACAGCATCTACGAATGGTTAATTAAACTTGGTGTATATGCGTACGCCTCTATATGTTTACGAAAGCTCACTATGATTTAAGTGATATGCAATTTCTAGTCCTACTACCGTAGATGGCGCATGCTGATAAAGCCTAAACTCAACGATCTTTTCAACAGTCCTATAACCGATGACCCAGAGCTTCATTTTACTTCTTTCTCCGACGATTTAGCTATTTTGTCCACTACATTTGTCATCACTCAATCATACACATATACCCCTCTCCCGTTTTCATGTTCCCTGCTGGTTAAGAAAACAAAGAGTTGCGAGTTTCATATATGGGATTGCACATAGTAGCACTAGCCAAAGTCGGCCTCCTGTCGCGATCCTACTCTCCTTCTCCGTTTTTGTGTAGCTTGATATGCTGTTTTGTGATTAAACTCTCCTTCAAGCTAAAGATGATTCCTCAAGCTTGCAGTAACGTGTTCCATGCATCAACGCTCTTTGTCTTCCAATTGAGCCAAATTGCCTTCGACTCTGAAGAAGCTCGTGACAACAACACCAGTAGATGGGGAAGAGTTAGGAGGTTGGTTTACCAGAGGATGGCTCCATCTGGGTGGTCGCCGGCCACACAATCTGATGAGGATAGCTTCCATACCCTGTTCACGCTTTCACTTTAATCACCTTGTTTCCTTGTTAACTGGCCACAATTTCAGGTTGATGATTTAAAGAGGTTTTCATTATCTGTGGCTTTTTGGTGTGGTTTAACTGTTATTCATAAATTCCATCATCAATAACCAGTCGAGATAAGCATTTTATTTAGAACATTAACTACCGATTAACACCTCCAATCTTTGGCATAAGATTTTGGTACATTCTCTCTTTTTTGAACACCACCCTATCATTATCAATAAAAATAAATATTGTGCAAGAAAGGAAGTTTATCATAAAAGATAACACACACACCCATGGCTATTCTCGCCAATCTTCCCATATGTTATATGCTTTATAACATGTTCTATCCTAAGGGATAGAAAGGGATAATTGTATCATTTTAAGGATGTGATGAACTATAATTTAATGGGCTAAAATATAGTTATTAGAGTACTACCATGTGCCTCAAATGCAATTAGTATATTATTAATCATTCTATTATAGTTATTAAACATATATTAGGCAATTCGATAAATGGTTGTGAATATGAAATTATTGTTATGATTATATTAGTCCATATATTTCTAACATTCTCCCACTTGGACAATATAATCAAACCATCATACCAATCTCTATCATCCAAAGGTAGTTAAATAAATCATATGCAATATCATATCGACATGATATATTTACTACATATCATTAGGTCCTAGAGATGTTCAAATACAATAATAACCATTAAAACAATATGTATGTAGTACAACAACTAAGATTATACATTTGTCTCCTTTTGTACCTGTCATTTCGTCAAACTACATATATACGTCAACATATATATGTCAATATTAACAAGAAGTGACTGCAAACATCATTATGCATATTTCATATACATAAGTCATAAAAAATCCGTACAAAGTACTAAATATTCAATACAAAATAGCAGACTCCCACTACTCTTATCAAGCTAGGCTCCTAACAATCCCATACGGAAGACGTGTTCTGCAAACACACATATAGGTAAGCCTTTTCTAAGTGGATCTACTAACATGCTAGTTGTAAGAGTATACTTAACAGTAATGAGGGATTCAACGACTTTTTCTTTAACAAAGTAGTACTTTATATCAATATGCTTTAAGCGAGAAGTACTTCTAGTGTTCTTAGATAAAGCTACAGCTGTGAAGTTATCACACTAAAATTTCAGCGAACTTGAAATAAAGTCTACAATACCCAATGTTGAAATAAAATTCCGTTGCCATATTGCTTGACAAGTTGCCTCATAGCATATATACTTTGCCTCTAGGGTAGAGGATGCTGTGAGTGTCTGTTTGACACTTTTCTACGATACAGCTCCTCCAGCCATCATAAAGATGTAGCATAAATTGGACTTTTTTATCTTCCACACATCCTCCATAATCAGTGTCACTGAACCCGACTATATCAAGAGTGTCAGTTTGCCAATAAGTCAACATATGATCCTTGCTACCCTGAAGATACCTCATGACATTCTTAGCCGCTTTCCAATGGCTAAGTTCAGGATCACTTAAGTATCTTCCCAACACACGTACAACAAAAACAATATCAAGGCGTGTGCATACTTGAGCATACTTCAGACTACTTACAAGTGATGCATAAGGAACGACTTTCATTTCATCTCTCTCTTTATCATTTTGTGCACATTGGGCCTTTGAGAATTTGTCACCCTTCACTATTGGTGCCTTTCCAGGAGAACAAGAGCACATATTGAATCTTTTCAAGATTCGATCAATGTAAGTCTTTTGAGACAGTCGAAGAATCCCATTAGCTCTATCTCGAAGAATCTAAATTCCAAGTAGATAAGAGGTCTCACCAAGATCTTTCATATCAAAATGGCTAAATAATAGTTGTTTTGTCTCAAATAATAGATCAGTATCATTAGAAGCAAGTAAAATTTCATCAACATACAGTACCAAAAAAATGAAACTACTCCCACTAAACTTCATATATATATATTGATCAACTACATTCTCCTTAAATCGATTTGCAGTGACAACCATATCAAACTTAAGACACCACTGCCTTAATGCTTGTTTTAACCCATGGATAGACTTCTTAATCTTGCAAACCATGTGTTCTTTACCAGTCATCTCGAAAACAACTAGTTAAGTCATATAAACATCTTCATACAGATCTTCATTAAAAAAGTTGGTCCTCACATCTATTTGATTGAGTTCCAAATCAAAATGAGCAACTATAGGCTTGATGATTCACAGTGAATCTTTGGTAGAAATTGGTGAGAAGGTTTCTTTGAAATCAATCTCTTATCTCTGGTTATAACCTTTAGCCACAAGTATAGTCTTATACCTTTCCACCTGTTCACTTGAGTCATGTTTAGTTTTGTAAACCCACTTGCACCTAATGAGTTTGCAACCTTTAGGTAGTTCAACCAACTCCCAAACTCCATTTTGTGACATGGAACTCAACTTATCTTCCATCGCATTCATCCACAACACAAATTGAGGACTATTCATGGCTTCGTGATAATTGATTGGTTCAGTATTATCTCCCACATCAAACTCATGCTCCTGCAAATAGACAATATAGTCATCAGGAATGGCAGATCTATATGTTCTTTGTGATCTCTTGACAACAACTTCATCATCCCCAGTATTAATGACTTCATCCTATCCTTGATTCTGAGCTTCGTCATAAGATTCTAGTGGAATCTATTCAATCATAAGGTCATCAGTAAGAGCAGAAGCAACGGGTATAGGGATTAGATTACATTCTTACCTGAATACAAATTCTCTTGACTCTTGACTTGAACCAAATGCATCTTTAGAATAGACTGCTTTATCTGATTATATAATTCTGGTCATGTGAGATGGGCAATAGAATCTAGAACCCTTTGATTCGAAAATGTAGCCTACAAAGTAGCCACTAATAGTTTTTAGATCAAGCTTCTTAGATTGTAAATTATAGGGCTTTACTTCTGATTTGCATCCCTAAACATGAAAATGGCACAAGCTTGGTTTCTTACTTGACCATAACTCATATGGAGTCTTTGGAACTAACTTGCTAGGTACTTAATTCAAGATATAAGCAGTTGTCTTCAACGATCACGCCACAAAAATTCTGGGAAACTAGAATGAATCAACATACACCGCAACATATCAAGAAATGTGAGGTTTCTTCTTTCAGCGATTCCATTTTACTGAAGTGTTCCTGGCATTGTATATTTTGCTTCAATACCACATTCTTGCAAATATGTAGCAAAAGGCTATGGATTCCTTCCACTCTCATCATAACGCCCATAATACTCTCCACCTTTGTCAAAATTAACTACCTTGATTTTCTTCCCCTTTTGAAGCCCAACATTTGTCTTAAAAATCTTAAACGCCTCCAAAGATTCAGATTTTTCATGAATGAGCTCCATATAACTATACTGGGAAAAATCATCAATAAAAGTGATGAAATATTTATAACCACCCATAGCAGGTGGAATAAATGGCCCATATATGTCAGTATGAATCAACTCTAACAATTTTGAGCACTTGCCTGCTTTTCTTTTTCTAATCTTGGCGGTTAACTTTCCTTTAATACAATCAACACAGGCAGTGAAATCTGAAAAATCAAGATCCTGAAGCATATTATCTTTTACCAATCTCTCTATTCTGTCCTTAAAAATACGTCCTAAATGTTTACGCCATAACATAGAAGATCTTAAATCTAACCTGATACGTTTGGAACCAACAATAGTATTAAGAGAAGAGGAAGAAGCAACAGTAACAACATCATTCAACTCAAGTTTATATAAATTTTTACATAAAATTCCATTTCCCACCAAAAGAGAGTTACGATACAAAGTTAGTTTTTCAGTTCCAAAAAGAAGACTATAACTTAGTATATTTAAAATGGATACAAAAATCAAATTCCTCCTAATAAAGGGTAAATAAGTGACATCACGTAACACTAAAAGATGTCCCATATACACATGTCGTTCAGAAATAGTCGGCCTTCTTCCGCTTGTCATTTTCTGCAAAGAATTCGTAATGTGAATTTTTGCTCTAGTATCTAACCACCAAGTATTTGAGGGCACATTAATAATATTGGACTTTAAACAAAGCATCATAAGACAATTACCTTTCTTCTCTATGTGAGCTCTGAGCTTTCGACAATCAACTTTCTTGTGCCTAAAATTTTGACAAAAGTTGTACTTCCCTTTGAAAAGTTTATTCTTCTGACTAACAAAAGATGAGCCCGCCTATCCACTTCCTTTACGACTAACAACTTTCTTCTTGAAAGGCTTTTGGTCACTTGAGCTATTAGAAGTGAACTTTCTCTTTTGAGAATTGTTATGGTTTGTCATCATGGAGATACTTCTTGCCCTTCCCTTTTTCATGTCATCCTCTTCCTTAGCAAGAATAGTAGTCATCTCCTCAACAATCCATTGCTCTTTTTGAGCATTATAACTTGATCTGATCGAATCAAATTCTAAAGGAAGAGTCTCCATCACAAACCATACCATGTAATCCTCACCAAGGTCCATATCTATAGCCTTAAGCTTATGATAATAACCTATGAGCTTGTCGATGTGAGCTCTAATGTCACTTGCACCATCGTAAATAGTGTGATGAAGCATGTTTAAGTACTCATTCTCATTCTTTGAGAACTTGTTATACTTCTTCTTAATGGCAGCAAGAAAATCCTATGCATTATTAGCCTCGGGAATACTATCACAAATGGATTCATCCATGTGATACCTCATAATCATCAAACAACATCAGTTAAAGTATTCCCACTCCTCACAGGATTTCTTATCCTTCTCAGTAGCATTATCAGCAGGTTTAGGTGGTGTATCAATTCTCAAGGCCAATTCCATTTGCATGATAGTCAAATTCATCATGAGAAATTTAACCCACTGCTTATGGTTCGTTCCATTCAGTGTCAAGATGGCAGAAACTCTCGGATTGCTTAAAGCTGAATAAGAACCAATAGCAATAACCATGATATGCATGCTAAAATAGAATTATGCAATTTGTGCTCTTTTTCTCAAAATTAATTATATCATTCATGCTAGAGTTCCTTAAACAAATATAGAACTCATTCACGGGTAAGAACAATTTATTAAATATTCCAACCAAATCATCAATATACTATCGAAAGGATAGAAAAATTGTGCGGTTTATAATATTTCAATAAAATTTCTTCACCATATTAAGCATCCTACTAAGTAGTAATTATCGATAGGGTAATTAATTTCCCGTATGGATCTTAATGTTATTTTGGAGGAAATACACAAAATTTTAAACATATATTAATATTTTAAAAAAATCGTCATTGTAAATAGTTTAACACGCTCAATTTTATGACAAATAAAAATAAGCATTCACTATTGTCAACAAATAATCATATTTATGCCACAATAAGATTAAAAACAATTAGAATTATCAAATAAAAAAACATTGATTAATCTTGTTCATAAACATATAAAAAGATAGAATAAAAAATGGAGCAAAATGATGAAAATTGGTCCAAAAAAGACCTTTTACTCGCCCCGACGTGTTACTATACATAATTTTTTTAAGTTTTTAATATTTAAAAAATTATATATATTATATTATTAACAGGGTCTGGAACGACGCCGTATGGGTCTTCCTTGACCTTGAGCCAGTCCTCGGGCTGACCCCCCTGAAACTTCCTCTCCAACCTCACATTTCTGAAGATATTTGAGGGGTTTTCTTCCATTTTTATGCTCTATAGATTTCCAATACTCATTTCAGCCAAAAGTACTCCAAAACCCGAAAGTTTCTAAAACCATTTTGGCTTTTAACCAAACTCCGAAATTTCAAAAATCTAACCCAAAAATTGTAATTCATTTGCCCAAAACAAAGTTAAAAGGCAGTAATAACAACCAAGAACAGTTTCTACACCTTCAATGCATCATTTCGAAGTCATTTATGTCGAAAAAAGATTTGAAAAAAAACGAGTTTATACTCAAAAATAAGCCTTAAAATCAAGTGACTATAGAGCTTTGATACTAATTGTTATTCATAAATGCAGTTATCAATAACCACAATACCAAGATTTACATTTTATTTAGAGCATTAACTACACAATAAATTAACATAACTTCAATGTTGGGCATAAAATTTTGATGCATTCTTTCCATTGTAGATACCACAATCTATTAATATTCAACAATTTTTGTGCAAGAAAGAAAATTTATAGTAGAAGACCTAACTTTCTCTACACACCACGGCAACCACAGATAAAACTCACCATATGTTATATTTATAACATGTTCTATCTTGAGGGATAGAAGGAGACTAATTGTGTCATTTTAAAGATGTGATGAACCATAGTTTAATGCGCTAACATATAGTTATGAAGATACTACCATACGCTTTAAATGTAATTAATAAATTATTAATCATCTCATTATTGTTATTAAATATACATTAAATAATTTGATTAATAATTGTGAATATAGAATTAATGTTGTGATTATATTAGTCCATACATTTCTAAGAAGAATTGGAGGAGAGGAGCGACCAAGTCCTAACGATGAGAATACTATTATCTTGACTTGCATTCTTGAAGGATGTGTGTCGTTAGAGAGAGTAGTTTGTCTACTGCAAAGGAAGCCACGCCAGTTAAACCACCAGATTCCTGACAAAACCACGCCATATACATTGAATCCAATCCAATTTGGTACCAACGCAATTCGTGTTGTTCTTGATCGACTCGAAATTCACTCTGTTAACTTCTTGTCCAAGTCAGACATACTGGTATTCCTTCCCTGCCCTTAATCTCATCTTATCAATGATGTAGAAAAATCTCATCAAATTGACATCAGTCGCAATGGTGATCGTATTGGACCATTCGGTATTGCATAAACCTGATCTGCTTTTATGCTATTATTTGTCCATGTCTGGGGCACCCTCCTCCGCAGCAATAATAATTAAAAAAAAGTTAATTGCTTTCAGATACTCTTCCGTTGTTCTTTGGACATCCGTTTACATTTAGGACGCATCCAAGAGGTTGGCTTGGCTGTGAACACTGAATGCTATTGACCTGCGCAACCAGCTTTTTAACTTTTACAGTGAAAGCTCAAGAGAAGCGACGTTGTTGTGCATCCATCTCTTGGGTTTGTATCGGCCATTTCATTAATTTAAATGACTACAACCTATGCTTGGTTCAAAGTCGGCAATTTCGTAACTTGCTCCATATCATAGTCTACATATATCTAAGGATTCCCATCCCAATAAGCAAGAAAAAGGCTAAAAACAACTGGGTTCAGGTAACTTGAAGCTGTTGCGCACCAAAAGAACATTGTTTGCTAAACGAGAAACTGTCGAAGAAGTAAGGAGGTGAAATGTGTTTGTGTGCTTGTATAGGGTTGCTTTTCTTTTACTGGCTTTTCAAGAGAGAAACCAAAACAGATAAAACGGAGATTGAAAGACAGTCGAAGAGGCTCAAGCTTGATTACTGTGGTATTACTGCTAGAGCAGGTTAAGGGCTTACCGTATTGGGTGGGTTCTTAGCTTGCTAAAATGGTCCATTGGAGAAGAACCCAGTGGGCTTATTGAGGCCGAGTAACCCTCAATTAATGCTGCTTTTTCTTCTTCTTCTTCGATCAACTCAATTGTGTTTTCTGTTTCTTTTTCTTTTTTTTCTATTAAGCAGTCAAAGTTCATCGCTCTCCCACCTGCTCGTTCATGATTTCGCCATACCAAGATTCACAATCTCTACTTTTTATTGTTATGAGCGTGAAATCGCATCTGGATATGCTTGATTTCTCTTTATCGTAAGCTGGAGATCCAGTATCATGAACATATATGCGAACAGTCCCAAGTCTTATATTGCGTATACAAAAGGAGACTTTGATCTAGAATCTGGAAGACAACTCAAGCGACCCCGAAAATCAAAACGCTCCCATTTCTCGTCTCCTCTCAAAATGATTGAATACATTGGTAACCGCCTTCGCTACTATTACAAACTACATCCTATTCTCGTCTTCTTTATTTCCTTATGTTTTGGGATCACAATTCTAACCATCTTCTCCCTATATGAAAGTCGTTACCGAAATATAACTGAATATAGAAAAAGTGACATAGGTTTTGAAGATTACCCATTTTCCAAGCTTAGGAACCTTGTGATGGTTGCTGGGCATTCGGTGTATACGAGTAGTAGTTGTGGGAAAGTTGAAAATGAGGAGTCTTGGTTTTTGGAGTCTTATCAGAAGCATCCTGGTCAAGCTTCTACTTTTGTAAGTCATATACAAAACGGGGTTGCAACTGCTGCAAAGGACGATAGTGCTCTGCTTTTGTTTAGTGGGGGTGAGACGAGAAAAGATGCCGGACCTCGTAGTGAGGCTCAGAGTTATTGGACTGTTGCTGAATCTAAAGGATGGTTTGGTAAGTTTCTTTTGCTTCTCTTTAAATTTCTGCTGCTTTGTTTCGAGCATTTGCTCCTAAATTGGTGGTTTTGTTTGTTTGAATGTAAAATTGAAGATCTACGTGGAGTACAAATTTTATCACATTACTTGTTGTCCTGGAATTGGTTTGATGCATTACGTTCTAACTGATTGCTTGTGGATTTAAACTCCTAAGAGGTTATCCGACTTCATTTATAAGTTTGTTTTTCTAATTTTATACTTGGATATAATTTATGTTTTATCTTAGCATCCGGCAGTAAGAGAGAAACCTGAAGAAGTATTCCAAAGAACCAAGCCTGTTCATATAATATGTAACCGTATTTTATGATAACAAAATTCAGTGCGCATCCTTCTGTAAATCCTGTTCTTAAAATGGCATTTGTGATTTTGTCCTAGGAAACAAAATTTGATATCATAGACCGAAGGTCAACATCCAATGGTTTATACATACTTCTCGTTTATGTTTAAGATTGATCATCTTCGTCACCATACTGTCAACTCCATAGACGATAATGTAAGAGCTGGTAAAGTTTTTCTTATCTTATGCACTTTAGAGGCTTGCTCTTGCTATGATGACAGATTCTAATCTCTAGCTATCTTGTGCCTACGGCCTTTCTTCTTGTATGGATAATCTCGAGCTTGATCACTCGTCCTTAAGACCCATGGGCCATTATCAAACTTGTTTAGATGCTAAAACTTTACATTCATGGTTCCTTTATATTGGACATTACACTAGTTTACTTGGTGGAAACAATAATTGATTTTAGTCGTTTAGCCGGACCCTCACTTGTTCCACAGCTTAAGTTTGTTTTTGCATCTAATTTGCTGACTGACTGCAAAATATCTCCAGTTTGGTGTTTTTTTTTTTACGTTGTGCTTCCCTGTTATTGTGATTCGATGTTGTGTTTTAGCTCATAAGCGGTAAGTAAAAAAGTTTGATATGTTGTGGTTTACCTATTGCAGGAACCAAATTCTAAATGCCTAAACTTGTTTGTTATCAGTAACTGATTTGGATTTGGGCAATTTAGAAGTTGGTTCCAGCAACATCAATTTGTTTACGTTCAATGTATGAACAGTGAAAGTGTGCTTCGGCTCCTGAAAATGGCATTCTTGAAGTCCTTTTAAACTGTATGTTGTTAAAATTTTCCGTTATGAATGTGTGATTATCAGGCAATCAGGAAAGTGTTAGATGGAGGGCATTGACAGAAGAGCATGCAAGAGATAGCTTTGAGAATCTACTCTTTAGTGTTTGTCGATTCAGAGAGCTTACAGGCACATATCCACACAACATAACTGTAAGTCCATTTTGTAGATACAATTATACAAGTAAAAGATATCAAGAAATATTGACGCCAGCAATTATAATGGGTGTAATTGTAATGACACTAAAAGGCGATGCAGTGATGTTGAGTGCAGATCCTGCTATTTTCGTTCTCATACACAATGGAAGGAAAATAACAAACAGACAATGTTTTTACTCCTAAGGCAGGTTGTAAGTTATGATTTCAAGGAGGAAAGATTTGCGCACTTGCATCGCTCTGCGATAGGGTTTCCAGAGTGGAGGTTCTTTTTCTCAGGCACTCCAGCCGCAACAACCTCAGGCTCCAAGGAAGCAGCGTTGAAAGGTGAGGCATCAGTGAGGGCTCAGTTTCAACAGGATCCATATGGGTGTCGAGGTTCACTTAGTCGTAAAAAACTTGGGCGTGATCCTTTCCATCGGTCAATCCCTTATCCTAAGGGTTGTCCTGAACTTGAAGGTTTATTCAGATACTGTGGAGAAGCTCCTTATCCAGCTTCCCTTCCTTGGATGTAGTATTGTTATTTGTTACCATAATAATGGATTACTCACTTTGTGAAGATAAATGTACTTCCAACATTTTCTACCTTAAAATGATGGAATTACCAATTAAACGTAAAATGGTCTTCAGGTACTGCAGGCGTAACTAGCACACGGCTACGCGTCAGGTTTAAACATTGCATATTAGGATTAATTGGTTTTCCTCTTCCAACTGGTTGGTTAGCAACTTTTCCTAATTGTGACTGAATTAAGACCGACCTTAGCAACGACACGGCATTCGGCTATTTGGAGAAATCGGAATGTTGCTTCATCTGGAGGCATCAATCTAGTTGAATTTTTTCCAATTTGCAACTTGGAAACGGATCAAATCATTAAATTTGAGCTCCTAAAAGGAACCAACCGCAAGGGCCATGAAAAGGCAGGGTTTAAGTTGAATGAGCAAATCAAAGTTGACATGATAAACTTTTCACTTGAAATAAAGATGTGTGGAAAATACGGAAAACTTGAAAAGTTTATATTAAAAAGAAAATGAAGGAAGAGAAAAGGGAATAGGAAGGGAAAATGAAAGAGAGGAACCATCAGAAACCAAAATCAATCCCCATTAGCGATTATGCTGTACGGTCCGCATCATGGCTGGGCTTAATACTAAACCCGCATCACTTGGTTCCTCATCGCTATGTGAATTTATTCACCGTTGAAAAAACACAAAGAAAAAGAGGAGGAAAGGGGAGAGGAGGCTCAGATCTGAAATGGGTAAGTGAGAATTATCAGCACATACATATATATAGATACTAAGAGTGGTGCATGACTTTCTCCATTTCCTCATCACTGCCTCCACCTCCTACAAAAACCTTAATACCAAACGTCAAAACATATTTTCAGTCTCATTCCCCCGACGACGCTACTCTTTAAGAATGTACGTGCATATATATAGAGTTAACAGAGAGAGAACGCGCACGCAGAAATCACAATTCACAAAACCCTAATCCGACACCTTTTGGGCGTAAATTTCCACTCCCTATGAGCCCATGCAAAGTGGGGCCTCTAGCCCAATTAAAGTCTCCTCCTTAAGCCACTTCATGCTAAAATCCAGTCAATCTGACACGACTATCCTCAATTACCATATCCATTTCTCGCTTAAATTTCATAATATATTATATATTTGTATGTATGGATAGCATAAAATTCTTAGTACGCACGACAAGGCCTGCATATGAGCGGATATGGTGTCTTCTTGTGTTAGTACCCTAAGGCCTAACTGCAAAAACAATGAAGACAGGCAGTCATCCAACTTCCCTGATCTGTGCATTACCAGAAAGAATGTCTACATCACCCTATTCTTTCATAACTTCTTGTTATATCACATGCCGACTTTGTTGCTAATTAGCTCATACAAACTACCACGAACTAGCGGATTACATTAAACATTTTCAGTTCCATTTCTCCTCCACACAAAATCTTGTTCCAATACCCATGACAAGTTTTGTTTCATCTGATTTAGATTCCCAGTCTATAAGATATGCGCACACCATATCTGAGGCAGGCAGACTCGTCCCTTCAGCAAGCAAATGGAACTCAATACAACTAGACTTCAACCTCGTTCCTCAGTCAAACACTAACTATTTTTCAATCTCCTCTCAGTATTCTAAGTCCTACGACTATGAACTTGTCATTACGGATAAAAAGTACTTCAAGCGCTTTGTGTACATTTCAGTCACCATAGTGTTGGCTATCTTAGCAATTGCTCTATTATTACACTTTTTGCCCCAGAGCCGCAGGCACTCTTCATCTTCAAGGAATCTTACACTAGCATTAAGTCAAGCGCTGATGTTTTTTGATGCACAAAAGTGTATGATTCTGTGCCATTTTTAATTCCAAGTGAATTTGGATTTGGTCCTTTTAACTCACTCCACAAGTTCTTTTTGCAGCCGGGAATTTTCCAAGCAGTACTCCAGTGAGATTTCGAGGAAATTCAGGTTTGCAGGATGGGAATTTGAGCAGTCCTGCTGCTGACCTTGTGGGTGGATTTTATGATTCTGGAAATAACATGAAGTTCAGTTTTACCTCAGCATACACCGTAACTCTCTTGAGTTGGAGTGTGATTGAATACCATGAAAAATATGCTGCAATAGGTGAACTTGATCATGTCAAGGACATTATTAGATGGGGTAGTGATTATTTGCTAAAGGTCTTCCCTCACAATTCAACTTTAGGTCCCATTCCACTGTACTCTCAGGCAAGACACATCATAAACTCTCCATCATGATCAGTGTCTCATCTATTATTACATGGGGACTTCAGAAGAAAATCTTCCTTTCTGATTTCAGGTTGGAACTGGTGGTAATGACACCGAACCATATAATGATATGAGCTGTTGGCAAAGGCCTGAACACATGGAATATCCAAGACCTGTATCCTCTTGCGACAGTACAGCTTCTGATCTTGCGGGAGAGATTATGGCAGCTTTATCATCGGCAGCGATAGTGTTCAAAGATGATGCTGATTACTCTGGTACATTAATAAGGGCAGCAGAGAAGTTATTTGGGCTTGCAACTAAAAATGACACTGGTCACATGCAAGGACCTTATACTGCAGTTGAAAACTGTGGTGGGAAGGCAAGAAAGTTCTATAACTCATCAGGCTTTATGGATGAGCTGGTGTGGGGAGGAACCTGGTTGTTCTTTGCCACTGGAAATACTTCCTATCTAGGATATGCTACAGGGAACTTTACTGCCGCAGAAGCAGTGGAAGGGTTATCAGAAAAAGGATTTTTCTATTGGAATAACAAGCTTCCAGCTACTGCGGTACTATTTCAAAAATTTGCCTATTTTCACAAAAGAGATTAATTTCCATAAGCAGTTGTTTTTACAATAATCTTGAGAACACTCTGCAGGTTTTGCTTGCAAGACTTCGATCCTTTCGTGATCTTGGCTATCCTTATGAGCCTGGTTTCAAATCTTCATCAAACATGGCCAACTCAATTGTGTGTTCTTATGCTTCTGACGGAGTCTCCAACAGAACTCCTGGTATATACATACACACACACACACACACACACATACATACATAAACATATATATATATGTATATATTATGCATGTAAACAGGCAAAGCAAATAGCATGAGAACAAATGGTGGTTAGCAATATTGCTCAGACATTGCTTATTCAAAGATGTACTCTCAAATTTTGCTCGACACAGGTGGATTGATCCTGTTGGACCCTGGTCATGGTGAATCACTCCAGTTTGCTGCAACGGCATCATTTTTGATTAAATTGTACAGTGACTATCTTCAACTTCTAGGAAGTACTGAAGTAAGTTGCGGAGGTGACAGCTTGTCACTGGAAAGTATGAGGAAGTTCTCCAGGTTTCAGGCAAGCATTTCTTTTTTAAAAGCAATGCGAAAGTTGAATATTTCAGGTTCTAGAAATGCAAATGTTCTTAAACGTTGTAATTTCTTATCAGGTTAGATACATATTAGGAGATAATCCTATGAAGATGAGTTACATGGTTGGATTTGGAAACAAGTATCCAACCCATGTTCACCACAGAGCTGCCTCAATCCCTTGGGACGGAAGATATTACTCTTGTGAGGCTGGGCAAGGCTGGTTATTTTCTAAAGATCCAAATCCCAACATTCTTTATGGAGCAATGGTTTCAGGCCCTGACCAGTTTGACAATTTCTTAGATAAAAGGGAGCAACCATGGTTCACTGAGCCAACCATAGCGAGCAATGCAGGTCTGGTGGCAGCACTTATCGCGCTTCATGATCCACCTCGCAAGTCTAAATCAAATGGAATATCAGTGGGGATAGACGCGGACAACATCTTTGAAAAATGTTGTTGCTGTTCGCCAAGAGCAAAAAGAAACAAAATGCATTGATACAAGTTGTGGAGATGTATTCCAAGCTGTCGACTTTAATTGATTGTTTTTCTATACAACAGATGTTTCTGACTACAAGAAAGAAACTCTAGGCTGCATCACAAGCGCATAGAACTTGTGCAGCTGTACGCAAAACTCATTTCTTACATGGGGCAGAAAACTAATGTCTTAAAGCTGAGTAAGCTGTTCCCTTTGTACAGTTTTTTCCTTTCACTTTCTCTCTTCATTTTCTCCTCAGGTAGACTTTAATCTATCCACACCGTATGATATCTGAAATAAAATTAGCACTAACGAATTCATATTCAACCAATATATAGCAAAAAGGTAAACAGTAACATGCGTGTACTATCAACAAACATGAACTTGGCCTCACCATAGCAGAGTGAATCTCCTCTAGGATAGGCATGAGTAATGAGATGAAGGTCTGCATATCCTCGTTAAGGGTTGCACAGTGTTCTTCTTTCGACATGAGGAGACTCAGGAAGGTTTTGCTGTCAGGAACTAATTTAAGACCCACCTGCAATCACTATTTGTGAATTTAATATTCAACAAACATTTAAGTTTCTACATGTATGATTAGGAATCAACTTAAGTTGCATGAACTTTTTTTTAGAAAGTCAATTGCTAATTGATATACTTCTTAGATGACACGATTTCAAAAAGCTTATTGAAAGCAATTTTATGTCTCCTTATACATTTTGTTTGAAGAACTTGGAGCAATTGATAAGCCAAGAAGAAAGAGAAAAACAGGGTGATTACTCTGAAAGCAGCTGATGAAATCCATCGATGCCATGGCTTTAAAGTCATGTTGTAAGCTTCTTCCACAGCTTGCTCCATGTTTTGACCACGATCCTTCACCATTCTTTGCAACAAAGCAACTGTAAAATCCAAAGATCTACAGAGCAAATATATAGTTAACTTGATATAAACAACATAAAACCAGGTGATCCTGGATGATGAATAACTAATATTGGTCATGGTTGACAGCCAGGTGCTTGTAAAATACCAATCAACATGTCTTTAGTTCTATCGTTGAACGATTCACATGTTACAATTTTGGGAAGGATCAATTTACTCAGATTGTTCTGTTACAGTCATAATGGTAGAAACCAATGTGCATAATGAACCAGTGTTCTTTGTTTGTAGGTTGAATATACTTCACAAGAAAGAAAGAATTCAGGCCATGTTGGTCTTTTGATAGAAGAAGAGGTAACATCATCGTAGAAACCAATAATTGGAAAAGGTCAAGACTTTTTCGTCATTATCCGTCATTGAATAAGCGAGTTAGTGTCATCTACAGTAGCTGCATTATTTAGATCACTAATTCTTCATTGTAAGTGAAGTTAGCTCATCCATCCTTGTATTCGCCAAAAACAGAAGGGTTCCTCCTATGTTACAAGTTGGATTGCTGAGATATAAGATAAGGGAATTGATAGGATCAAAGTTACCAACAGGTCTAGAAGATGATAGTCCCCTACGTTCTTTACTTACCTGGTAAGCCAAACTATGGCTTTACTACAGCTGTTGCCCTTTCTGGTATTGCCTTCAACCATCTCTTTCTTCAAAATCTCAACCATATTTGCATATATTGAAGAATCAGAGTCACAAAGCACCTCCAATCTCTGTAAATTAAAGAAAAAATTATAAGCCAAAGAGAAAACGGATAGGGGGTTAAGGAGAAAGAACTAAAGTCAGATGGGAACCAAAATAGCCATAATCTGGTAAGTGTTATGAAGCTTAAGAACGCCGGTTTGTAAAAATATCATGGGGGCATTTTTATTCATGACAGAACTTGAAGGCCATTGCCATGGAGATATTTAAGAAACGGAAAAGTAAGCCACTTCTACTGCTCCTAAATTTCATTAATTTACCTGTATATTCTGATCAATGTCTTGTCTCAAAACTGCCATTGTTGGGCCTATCTTATCTTCACCAGGACAAAAGCAAAGTAATAGAGAGTCAAACTAATGCTCTAACTGAACACTCAGTGATAGTTCATGAGACCAGAATAAAATTTACCTAGAACTTGAATGACCAAGCTGCAAACATGCAAAAAGGGCCTAGTTGGTATATGCGCAGCATCAGAATTACCAGCAGGTTTCAGTTTCACCAAAGAGAGCTCGTCAATGGCAGACTTTAACTCTGATCCTTTCTCCATATGATCTCTTCTCCTTTTCATTGTAGGGGAATCTTGGGTTCCTACTACAATTTATAGGTCAACGTAGGATATCTGAGAAACAATAGATGTTAATAAAAGAACAAAACTTCCCAACCTAAGCTTGTGTTTGAGATTCTGTGGTTATCTTATGAGTGACAGTACTGGAAAACTAGAATTGTTTTCACCTAAGAATTTCTGATTGGGAAACATGTCAGTTTCAGTAGTTTGAGCTCCAGCTTCATAATTTAAGCCAAATAATTACATTATCCTTTTCCTACAACCATTGATGACGAGATCTGGTTGACATTCGGGTAATTTATCTCCTACCCTCTCACCTCAACTATTATTCAAAGATGTAATCTTGCGTGAGCACGATTAATCTCAGCCATCCATTATATTTTATTCTCCTCTTAAGTCTTCATACTTTCCTGCCTGGCAATACTTATCCTAAGTGCTGGACGGGGTTAATAGTTCAAAGAGAGTTTGCAGCAGCTTATCATCATTGAAGTCACGGATTGTGTAGCAATAATTGCATGTTTTGGCTGCATACTGAAGTGGGATCATTTAACGATAACTATCTGATAGATCCTCTCTTTACTTGACAAAAACTGAATGCTTGTTAAGATTCAGTTATACCACCACTAAACAGGGATGGATCTTTATCCAACGAACAAACAGAAAGTCATACACCAAATCCTTAGAACCATTTTTCCCCTGTTTTTGTCTTAACGAAATTACTATTCAGCGCCATACGGTTGGGTTAACTTGGTTGGCTTAAATAGGATTTCAAAGTTCAATTTTGTGACTAATGGAACCCAGTTTCTAAACATCTCTATGTTTAGACTTATGAAAATAGATAAAAGATATAATGAAGTTCATTAAAGGTATAAGACCTGGACCTTCCCGTGATTTCACTTAGTTTTTTAAATATTATTACTTTTAAATTAAGTAAACATTTTATAATATGTAAGTTACCATCCACGTACACACACACATATATAAATATATAAGAAAATTATCTGATATATAAATAAATATAAAATCTCTAAAAAACATATGTATCATATATTAATCAAATCACTTAGATTTGATTGTAATCCAGCAAAAAAATCTTCGTTTAGTACTTTTTTATACTTTTCTGAAGATTATCATCAACTCTTTTAAGTGAAAATCATCATATGTTTATACAATGTCAAGATGTTAATTGATTATCAACAATTAACAATTGAAAAGTCACATCTCAAACCCAATATGTATTTTCTTTTATTTTTATCTCTCACTCACATATGATGAGTTTTGGTAATACAATTTGTACATGTTCTTATACTTGTCCAATAACCTATTAACCTATGCGACCAGCATAAGACGATAGCTTATGGTCATATATCTATTAAGAGTATATGATCTCACGATTGATGAATTGATCATTAAGTAGATTTTGTATGTTATACCCTCTGTAATATCTCACATTTAATCTCCTTTGATCTCATTCATTTAATTTTGTTATAAATGTATACAAATCTCCTGCTAAGAGTTGGTAGCCAACTTTGAATATAGAATTTTTCTAATGTGAGTTACCAATCAAAATGACCTTCCTCTATTATAACTTCTCTTGAATTGAAAATAATTTGCTTGCCTAGAATTGTCCTATATGATCACGTTAAACTTAAATCTTTTAGTAACATTCTAAAATAGTAAACCTTAAATTTAATTCTTAAGAATTAAACAAAGGTCATAAGAGTATGTTAAGAGGTTCAATTAACCTCTAAGGTCTCACATAATATAAGTTGAGATCTTTTGACAAACATTAATCCCTTTTATGGTTGTTTCTGCACACACCGTAAGAGTTATATGCTCAGTATTAACTCCTACTAATATGGAGCGTATGTCTTTTATAAACACAATATCGTATAGATGTTGGTTCATACATACATACTTATTGTATAACTTAAGCTCACTTGTCTAACATTAATTTTATCTTTCCAAACTTTCATATGGTAACTTAAGACAAATATGCTGACCATATGATCACTCCAAACCAATTTCCTTTTGACTTATCATCTAAGACGGCATTCACGATTTAAGTTTCTTGCCTTAGATCTTAATTAGCACCTTCATAATAAACCTAAAACATGTCTCCTCTCTAGTCATCAGAAATACTGAAGTCAATTACTTGTGAGAAGGTTAATCTTTTATCTATCCGACATACTCTTTGATTCATAAGAAAAATATGTTATATAAAATAAAAATATTTCATAATCAAGTATTAAATATTTCTTATTACTTAATAAACAATGTCCACTTATATATGTATTTATATATGACGATATATTAAATGAACATATATGGAGAAATGTTAATCAATTACATTTCAATATCTACTTAATCTCAAGGATTTCATATTGCCAATATATGTATCTTAGGAAATTGGTTTTGTCATTAGTTTGCCGCCATATCTCGTGCACATATATACTTCATCTTCACTTCTCCTTATGCAACTATATCTTTCACGTAATTGTACTTAGTATCTATACGCTTACTTTCATAAATAAATTTAGGGTCTTTTGTATAAGTGATTACTACTTAATTGTTATAGTTGATTTTTACATGGATCATTCTCACTTTAAGTGACACCTAAACTAACCAAGAATCATTTATGCTACTTGGCTTCTCAAATTGTTGCTAAAAATGCTATATATTCAGCTTTCATCGTGGATAAAGCAATATATGATTGTTTTATACTTTTTCCATAATATAACACCGTTGTTACATAAGAAAACAAATCCAGAGGTAGATTTTCTCTCATCTAAATTTCTTCCCCAGCCTGAATATGTATACCTTTGTATACGTAGATGGTTGCTTTTATAATATAATGCATAATCAACATTACCTTTTAGATACCTTAATATTCTCTTTACTGCTTTCCAATGTGTTTGTCCGAGATTGGAATGATATCTACTCAATATTCCAACAATGTAACAAATATCTAGTTAGAGTACACATCATGCATATATACTTCCAACTACACTAGAATAGGAAATTTTCTTCATTTGTTTCCTTTCTTATGGCGTAGTTGGACAAAACTCCTTGCTGAGACCTTCACCTTTAACAATAGGATTATTTATTGGTTTGCAATCCTACATACATAATCCTTCTAAAATCTTTTAAATATAAGTTGCTTAAGAAAATGATAGTAATCTTTTTAAATGATTTCTTGAAATCTTAACTTCAAGAATGTGTGCAACTTCACCCATGACTTTCATCTTAAATTTAGATGACAACCTATCTTTAACTTGCTTATCAAACTCACATTCATTACTAACAATTAAAATGTCATCTATATGTAAAGATAAAATCGCATTTTTATCTTTAGATCTCTTAGTATATACACAGTGGTCTTTATTAAACTTATAAAAATTATATGAAATGATTACATTATGAAAACGAATATATCACTATATAGAAGATTACTTTAAACTATGAATCGATTTCAATAATTGACACAATTCATGTTATTAGCCTAACTTTATGGGTTATTCCATATAGTTTTTTCTTGTAATTCTCTATTTAAAAAAGCAGTATTTACATCCATTTGATGTAATTCAAGATCAAAATTGGCTATTATAGCCAATATTATGGGATTTGAAGCAAACCTAACAATAGGTGAAATTTTCATCATAATCGATTCTCTCCTATTGTGTATATCCTTTTGCCACAAGGCATACTTTATATCATTCGATATGGCCATCAACATTTCATTTTATTTGAGAACTTATTGGTTCCTAATAGCTTTTGCACCCATTAAGGAGCTCAACCAGATCTTATACTTGATTTAAGCTTAAAGAATTTATCTCTTCTTTCATTGCTTCATCCATTCTTCTTTAGTAGGACCATTAAAAGCCTTGTATACATTCCTTGGCTCATCATCTTCTTATGGGATAATCATGTGAATTTCTCTTTCTATTTTAAAATGATGTCAGGGAATCATGCCACGATTACTTAAGCGTAAACGTGGTTCACGAGACACATATTCATTAGCATTTGGATTACTCCTACTCGAATCAAATATGATAGATAAACTTTCAATGGGTTGTAATCTTAATTGTCCTTGAATTAATTATTCAAGTTCTATACTACTCCTACTCAAATAAAGTCCTTATTCATGATTCCCAATAATAGAATCATTCTGATCAAGAGTTTCATATGAAAATAGGTCTTTTCACCTTGCTTTTGAAAGTCATTCTCTTAAAACGTGACATCTTGTAATTTAAATTCAGTTAATCCTTCATTACCTTATTTAGCTATAAACACATATCCCTTTGAGTTTTTAGAGTATGCAATAAAGATACTTTTCTTCCTTATTAGGCCTATTTTCTCATATTTATTAGAGAGATTATGAACGTAGGTAGCATATCCCCATAGTCTTATTTATTCCATATTGGGTTTCCTTTTATCCACAACTCATAAAAAGTGTTCATATATGATTTTGTGGGCACTTGATTAAGTGCATAGGCGTCTGCAAGCAATGTATCACCCCAATAAGTGATTGGTAGATTTGTTTGTGTCATCATAGGCCTTCACATTTCCCGTAGCATTGCATTACGTCTTTCTGTAATGCTATTTTGTTGTGGGTTTAAGGAACAGTTAATTATCTTTCTATTCCTTTTTCATTACAAAACATCTTGAACTTATCAGACAACTATTCTTATCCTTGATTAATTTTTAATAATTTTATTATCTTATCTAATTGATTCTCTACCAAATTCATATACTTTATGAAATAATTTAATGCTTCTGATTTGTGAGAAATCAAATAGACATGACCATAATGAGTATAGTCTAAGTAAAAAAGTTATGAAGTATATAGCCTTATATTGTTGCCTTACATTTAGTAGACTACAGATGTCTAATTGAATCAATTGCAAAAGATAGGAAGCTTATGTTCCATTTCTAATGGCCTTTGCGCCATTTTACTAAACAGACAATATCCACAAATAGATAAATCTAGTTGATATAAATCACTTAAGAGACCTTCTTTAGATGATCGACTTATTTAATATTTGAACGATATAACATAATCTAGTGTGCCACAAAATTGCATCATTATTGGAATTACTAGATGATGTTAAAAGAATAACTTATATTACTATTTGAATAAACAACATCTAAAATAATAAAACCATGACCATAAAAATATGTGTCAGATATAAATTCATACCACAACTATGGAAATTTACATTAAAACCAAGACTGATCAAAACTAACACAGAAATAAGATTTTGTTGAATCTTTGGAGCATACGACACTTCATGTAGAATTAAGGATTGACCACCACGTATCTCTAATTTACATGTTCAAATCCTTTGTACAGCAACCCTTAAGTTATCTCTTACATAAATCTATCATGTTTTATATTATATTTTCTACAATTCCATGAAGGCATTTTTATCCTTCGTTATATGGTTAGTAGCTTTCACATCTACAATTCA
>JANIIA010000002.1:13092323-13104430 GCA_027478495.1 Erythroxylum alaternifolium
TCCTCATCCAATCAAAATCCAACCTTCAATCCCCACACACCCATATGCAAAACCCAATTAATTCTCTAACATCATGCAGTACCTTGACTTTTATTTACGCACCCTGCACCAAATAAGAACACTACACACTCACACACACAAAATTCGTAGATGATGTATTTTTCAAGCAACACACCCAACTCCTACTTCACTACTGTCAGTCTAATATGTTATATATTTTCTAAAACAACACAACCACGTGTTATGTTTGGCAGAAAACTCTTCATATGTACAGGTAAAAAATACCACAATACCCTTAAACAATTCTTCACTACCAACTTCTATACAAGATAGAATTTTATTCTATCTATAGCATTATCCAACTGATATTTGAATTCAAGTTGATAAATAAATGCCAATTTAAAAAATATGCTAAAATAAAAATAAACTAGATCTATTTAACATATATCTAATAGGTACAATTCAATCGTATCTTTTCATAGAGCAAAAGTATGCTTTCTTGAAAGAAACTTTTGCATCTAATTTGTGGAATGCGTTGGAAGGAAAATTCTTGAAGAAAAGTAGTCAGAATAAGCTTCATATAAAGAAAAGACTATTTCATTTCTCTTATGTTCCAGTTACCAATATAAATGATCACATCACTAGTTTTAATCAGTTAGTTACTAATTTAATGAATTTGGATGTGATATTTAAAGATGAAGATCTAGCTTTGATGTTGTTGGGATCTCTTCTTAGGGAGATTAAGTTTCTTGAAACTACTCTACTTCATGGGAAGGTTGATATGTCTTTTAGTGAAGTTACAGTTGCTTTGTACAGTTATGAATTGAGAAAGAAGATGAAGGAAGAACGTACAAGTAGAGAAGTAGAATCTTTAGTAATCAAAGGTTGTTCGTAGAGCTAGACTAAAAGAAAGAAAGGAAGATCGAAATCAAGGCTCAAATTGAGCAAAAATGAATGTGCCTTTTGTTGGGAAAAAAAACACTGGAACAAGGATTGTCCAAAGTTGAAGAATAAAAATAATCCTAATAAGGGAAATGTTGTTGCAAATTCGAATGTTACTGAGTGTGACGATACAGACTCAAAATTTTCATTGGTTGATACATTTTCAATAAGCCCTTCTAGTACATGGTTACTCGATTCAGGCTATATTTATCACATGTGTCTGATTTTAGAGAGCTAAAAGGTGAAATTGTTATCCCTACATGACAAATGAGATTGGTTCAATTTGTTTAAGAAATTTCGATGAAACAACTGGACTCTAACAAATATCAAATACGTGTCAAATTTGAAGATTTTTTTGGGAGTCATAATGAAAGTCATATCTGGTTCATCTGTAATAATGAAAGGAAAAATCAATAACCTGTGTTATTATCAGGATAACTTAGTTATTAGAACAACATCAGTAGCTTCTAATGATGCAGCTAGGTTGTGCTACTATTGCGGTGGTCGTGTCCATGACCACTCATTCCCTGTCTCACCCGCGAGCATTAGCTAGAGCCAGCTCCTCCTTCCTATCAACATGGACACCCTCGAAACTGGGTCTTAATCCTCTGGGGCTTGGACGCGTAAAGAAGAAGACTTTACTCTCCAGAAAGCTTGTGGTTCGAGCTGCGAGAAGCGAGTCCCAAGGTGTCTCCTTGGGCTTCCGGGCTCCTGCTTTTGAGGTGTTTTCTCCTAAAATGTGGTTTTTATTTGAGGGATTTGTTGTAGTTTCCAATTGTGATAATTTTAGTGGCATGTTTGTCGTTGTGTGGATTCTTGTAGTTGCGAGAGCCTCTGACTGGGAAAATCTGGACACTTGAAGATTTCGAACAATATCCTGCGTTACTGGTGAGTCCTGTGTTTATGTGTCAATTTATTAGTTTTGCTTTTGGTTTGTGGATGAACCGAATGTCCAACACTTGTTCAATAATAGAAGGATATCTCTTAATGCTTTACATAGATGTAACACTTTGATGACTTGCTGAGGTTTTTATATTTAGATAAGCAAGGTTTTAGTGATATTTAATCGCCTGATGCACATTATAACATTTGGACAGAGTTTGTGTCTTGCAACTGCGTAATTGTTGATGTTAGTGAATATATAAAACCAATTAAGTTGGCCTCACACAACAGCTTAAGCTGTTGTGGTGAAACGGTTACTTAACAGTTGAGTGTGTTGGCAGCTATGGCCTGCGTATCATAATTTGCTCATCATTACAATCATAGCAATGCCACTTCTAGTTAACTTTCTCTATTTGGCTTCTACGTCTTTCTAACTTTTCCCTGTCAAAACTTGTACAAGTATGAGATGACTGATGGATTTAGGTTGTGCAGGTTATGTTTATCTGCAATCACTGCCCATTTGTTAAACACCTGAAGAAGAATATAGTGAAGCTGGCAAACTTTTACATGCAAGTAGGCGAAACTGCTTGTTTTGATGAGTTGCAATGTATTTTAAGTTGAAATAAATTGCTTAACTTGAAGTATAATGTGTGGCAGTATTTAAGGCTTTCTATTTGTTGCAGAAAGGACTTGCAGTTGTTGCAATATCTTCAAATTCTGTGGCCACCCACCCACAGGTTTTGATAAGTCCTTTCTTTGAAGTTTTGTGCTGCATTAAAACTGTCGTCATTTATTCAAACTGAAACTTCTTTTCATAGGATGGACCAGAGTTCATGGCAGAAGAAGCGAAAATATTGAAGTATCCTTTCCCTTATCTTTATGATGAGGTGTGTGAATCACTATGGCTGTTAACTTAGTCGAATCAAGCTTTTACTTTGTAATCTTGACGAAACTATATAGAAAATTCATTTGGTTGACGTCACAATAGTTAAAATTCATTGTATTCATTCTCCCCGATTGAATTTTGTTGTTGTTTTCCGAGAATCCTTTTCTGTGAATTTTGAAGAAACTATTTGCATGCTGAATTGCTTATTGCAGTCACAAGAAGTTGCAAACGATTTTGGAGCAGTTTGCACACCAGAATTTTTTCTGTTTAAAAAGGTGATTGGAACCATTCTTATCTGCTTTATTGACATCTTTTGGTTATCATCTTTGTCCTTTTGTTGAGGGGATTGGTTACCTGCCCTTTATTTTCATTCAGTTCCTCTCCGTCATGAAAATGTCCATTTTGTGCATTTGTCAAAATATAATTTTGAGTTGTAAACACAATGAACTAATGCCACAGGATGGTCGGAGGCCATTTGAGTTGGTGTATCATGGGCAGTTTGATGATTCCCGACCCAGCAATAATGTGCGTGTTACTGGCAGGTGCGTAAATAGTGCAAAGTTTTGTCTGCTTATAAATACTGCTTTCATGATATGGGTTCTGCTCAGCATTTCTTAATCTCTTAGAATATTACATGATTAGGGATTTAAGCCAGGCGGTAGATTGTGTTCTTAGTGGCCAGCCTGTTTCATCAGTTCAGAAACCCAGGTATATTATTTGGTTTTCATTTCCATGTGAATTCCTTCAGAGTTTTATCCTTATAACACTGAGTACAGTAATTCTTTCCTTTTTGCACAAAAGTGTTGGATGCAGCATAAAGTGGCATCCTTGTTAAAAGTTGTAACTTTTTGAGTTGCCGTCTTCTTTCCTTATCTGCCAGTCGGCATTTTCATTTCTGAAGGTATGCCATATCTTGCTATTGACGTTTAAGATTAATCTGATTTTTTCGATGTACATTATGATTTGCACATTTTTTGTTGTCATTCCTCCAGCTGCTTAACCTGCTACTTCTCGTTTTGCCTCCATTGTTCTATTTCATCATGGAAGGTACACTCTTCTCCAATGTGAAGTCTGGGTGTCGCTTAACTTGTCAGATTTATATGGAAAAGTATGCAATAGCTATTATCAACTTTGAAATCCGTACCTGTTATAGTGTAACATATAAACTCGTGCGTAGTGATGATATTTTTGTTATAAAATAGTGACGAAACATGGAAGAATACATATCTTATTGTTATTATGTGTTCTTCTAGAAAATGCAATGATGCTTTCTTACTTGGTCGCATCTGTCACATTTAACTGAGGACATTTATGATGTTGATGTTGAGTTGTCCTAATCTAGAGTAAATATAGTAAAAGTTATGAACTTTGTGAACATTATAACCTAAATTTCAATTTAGATCAATAAAATGTATGAAGTATTCAGTCCTTTTCTGGAATGCTATATTAGAAAATTTATATAAAATTTTGTACTGGAAGTGTATGTAAAACGAAGAAGATCACACTGCCAATTTGATTTTCTTAATCCTACCTGATAATTTTCTTTCTGAAAAACGTAGAAAATTGTGCACAATTTGGACTTCTCTAAATCGTAGTAGACTTGTTGATATCTGTTAAACATCTTTAGGCCCGATGTAGTTAAATGTGCTTAAGTGAACTTTTGAATGTAAACTCATTGTATTAAACTTCGGCTTTGAACAATCTCAGTTCTACTACATTCAAAGCTAGCTCTTTATGTTTCATGATTTTTTACAATTAGAATTTTCATTTGCATATTTGGCTTTAAAATGCATTCTTGAGAAATAAGCTCCCCTGTCTCTGAATTGTTTCTAGCTCAAAATTTCGGAGAAGTAAGCTCTTCTCCGTTTTCTTTCCAGATAAATGTACTGGAAAATGGAATGAAGATAGAGACAGCAAATGGAAAAGAATTAATTGGATTAAAGGCATTACATGTGTCCTTAGGAAGATTATACTCTTACCGTTTCCTGTAACCTCTTCTATCTTTTCTTATTTAGAAATGTGTTGTCCAGAAAATTACTGGATAGTGTAAAGCCCTTTAAAAAATGCCAATTAACTATATTCGTTGCTCTTGTCACAATTCGGGCTATATTCCTTCGTATCATATTATGTAACGTCCACACGAGTGTTTGCCAACTGAGAAAATTCTGCCAGAAGTCCTGGAAGCAGTGACCTGTAGATAGAATGTCGGATATGTGTTTTCTTTTCTAAATCATTTTGGGAATTCTTAGCACACATACACGTACGCATAATTGTTGAGGTGCACCAAGTGTTGGTACAATTTGTACGGTAGCAGACATAATCTTTTATGCAGGTTAAAGAAGTGGTTATAGAGAGTTGCTGTATTGGAAATTATTTGCAATTTCCTCCAAAAACGTCTTTTTATCATGTGTTTGCTCGTTGGTTTCATAATCATATGGATGCTTTCACGTGAGTTGAGAAATTGCAGAAAAAATGTCATTATCTGGGTGGTTGATTTTCGATGACAAGATACTGAAGAATTAAGGGGCCTGTACTTCCAGGTGATTGATCAACGAGGGACATATATTCAGTTCCTATGTCAAATTCCTGATTAGCCTGTTGCCACTTTTCTTCACTTTCTTTGTACATTTGAAAGCATAACGCATACAGAAATCATTCACCCTATTGACAAGGATTTAAATTCTAATAGATGACCAGAAACTTATTTAAGTATCTTCTAGTACAATCATTCAAAGTAAACTTCCATTGATGATGATATGATTATTAGAACTGGTAACGAAATTTATAAGAACAATCATCTCATAGGGTTAGAATGGCTTCTAGCAAGTGAAGTTTTGTTAATGGTTGCTAGTTGCTTGCATTGTCAGGCATTAGAGCTTGACAGGGCTATAAAACCTGTCAAGTGGGCCTCAGATGGTATGATACCACATGACCAGGAGCAATGTATCATTTCAAGATGGATTGATGTTTTTGGTTAGAACTGTTAGGGAATGGTGGTCCTCTTGTTCTACCATTTGTATTTAGCGCTTCTGCCAACAAATTGTCACTTCTGTGGCTTTTTCTTGATCCGACCCCAAATAGACAAATTTCATATGTCGTGTCTGTCTAAAGCATTAACTAAAAATAATAACTAGTAGGGTTTATACAGAAAAAAAGCAAAAAAAAGTAACGGAAATCATTCGCCTAAAAGAACTATTTGGATGATAGGTCTTCCTCTTCCCTGAGAACTACAAAAGAACTTAGGTAAGTAGGGAGTTGTCCTGCCGTTGGTATACCGCCGATGAGCGATACGAGGTGAAGGGGTTATTTGGTAATGCACACATTTTATGGAATTCGCTCATCGGTCCTATTTTTCAACCTAATTAAAAAGATATTTGACCATTTCCTAAGATATTGAATTATTTTTTTAAAAAAATCCCAGAAAATACCCCCCTAATCTTATAATAGCTATAGTCTTGCATTTGCGTGCTAACCCTGTCACTTGGAGGAGCGAACCCGAAAGGAGAAGAGATAAAAGACGTTAATGATCATGAAGTCCCTCTTTGGTTTTTTTTTTTTTTCATTTCCAAGCTGGAAATGTTCAACTGTGACAGAAACTGGCGAGTAAAAGTTTTGCTTTCTGCACAATTCACTGATACAAGAACATAATAAAGCCAGAGTTGAATCAGAAAAGCCTAAAGCTAACATATGTTTGTCAACCTTTAACAAACAGATTGTTCTGTTGCTTGACAAAGACTTTTCAGAACTATTAACTCAAGAAGGTGATCTAATTAAAGGCTCAGACGACCTGGAGAAACTAGAAGACTGTACTGCTGCTTTTGGATTTGTGGATGCTTCTTTGCTATGACAATTGGGTTTATCCACTTCCTCATTCCCATGTCTGATCTCCCTTAACATCGCAGTTACGTCCTTCATACTTGGTCTTTCGTCTGGTGAAGGATTCACACAAAGGAGGGCAACCCCAAGTACTTGAAGCATTTCTTGGAGTTGTGTACCGGAACATAGAAGAAGCTGTTGGTCTAAGATTGCTGTCAAGTCTCTTTTCCCTTCTCTAAGTTCCTTGCTAATCCAGGTCACAATGTGGGCACCATCAGGAATCCGGTTATCAATCGGTTCTTTCCCTGTTAAGATCCCTAGGAGAACCACGCCGAAGCTATATACATCACTCTTCTCTGTGATTCTGAAACTGTATCCATATTCTGCGATATATAGAACTCGGTTTTAACTCTCTAATCGACGTTATTATAAGCTTACTGAGTCAGTCATATGTGAAACAGAGTCCAATAAAGTAAGCTAAAGTTGAGGCCTAACTTGGTAAAAGACTTGCATGAAAACATTTAAGCAGAATATATGCAATCTGTTTTCTTTACAAACGTTAATCAATGTTGCACATGGCTAAACTATTTGTGCAGTTTTTGAAAAACCGTACACCAAGTTTGTTTCAGCTTAACTAAAAAATGTTTAAGTGTCGGTACTGACCTGGAGCAATGTATCCGTAAGAACCTGCAACTGTGTCCGAAGCTATTGAACATTCTGAACAATTGAAAAGCTTAGCTAGTCCAAAATCTGCAATGAAGGCCTCAAATTGTGGTCCTATCAAGATGTTATTCGCCTTGATATCTCGATGTATGATTGGGGGGATACAATCGTGGTGAAGATAAGCCAAACCATGAGCTGCCCCCAATATAATCTTATATCTTGCATCCCAGTCCAAGAACAACTTCTTCTCATAGAGCAATCCTGCCAAACTTCCATTACTGATGTAATCAAACATGAGCAATCTTGTTTTCCCGTTGTTGCAACATCCTAAAAGCCTGACAATGTTTTTATGTCGTATTGATCCAAGAGCTCTAACTTCTGCAGAAAAAAAATCTCTTTCTGGAGCTTCAGTATTCTTCGGTGGCCACAACTTTTTCACTGCAATAATCTGGTTCATCGGAGCCTCAACACGGTAAACTATTCCTGAACAACCCATCCCAACAACATTTGAATCAGAGAGCTTGGTCACTATATCGGTTACAGAAAAGTTTAGCTTCTGAAATGGTGTAAAATCCCATTCTGACATGTTCTCTTCTTTGTCCTTCCTCCCAGATGAAGCCTCACGAAGTTTTATAAAGACAAGGACACCAACAAGAACGAAAAGCAATGTTGAAGTTAAACTGAGAAGAGTGCAAGTGATAAGTTTTCTTGTGGAGTTCCTTCCGCGTCCATTCTCTTTTACATGGCATGTTGTTCTGTTGATGCAGAGCTCTTCATTACCAGCATACGCAGTAGGAGGCAAATCATGGAAGAACTTAGTATTAGGAAGCAAACCTGAGAATCTGTTGAACGAGACATCCAGAGACACAAGATTCTCAAGACTTCCCAGTACTCTTAATGTTCCTGTAAGCTTGTTGTGGGAGAGATCTAAATTGGCAAGCTTTGAGAGATTGGTAAAACTTTCTGGAATAGGACCTGTTAGAGAGTTCCTACTCAAATTAAGGAGGATATCTAGCTCTTGTAATTGACCAATCTCATATGGAATTGAACCAGAAATCCTGTTACTGCTAATATCTAACAACTGCAAATCCCTACACAGACCAAGTGACTTGGGAATAGAACCAGTAATGAGGTTTCTGCTCATAATTAACTTATTCAGAGATGAAAGCTTGCCTAAGTTCTCTGGAACGGAACCTGCTATATAGTTCCTTGAGAGGTCCAGGACGTTTAAGTTGACGAGAAATTCAAGAGATGCAGGAATGACACCTCGGAGTTTGTTGTCATGCAAATCGACCATTTCTAGCCTAATGCAGTTGCCAATTTCAGGAGGAATTTGTCCAATAAACTGGTTATCTGACAATTCAAGGAAGGTCAAATTATTTAGTAGTCCTATCTCTGGTGGAATTTGACCTGTAAAGTTGTTAGAACCTAGTCGTAAACGGGTCAAGGCAAAGCAGTTGCCAATATCAGATGGAAGTTCACCCGAAAGTCCATTTGCTATTAATAACAGTTGGGATAAGTGCTTGAGATTGAACAAAGTACGCGGAATGGACCCAGTAAGGAAATTATGCGAGAGATCCAATGCTTGAAGTTTCTTGCAGTTGGCTAGCTCAGTAGGAATGCTTCCACTGAGCTGGTTCTGCCAAGCAAAGAACAGCAAGAGCTCATTTAGTTTCCCTATGGAAGGTGGAATCTCTCCGGAAAATCTGTTGTTATGTAGCTCAAGTTGCTTTAAACCAGGAAAATTCCCAAGAAAAGACGGAATCTCTCCTGAAATTTTATTCTCAGACAAAAGAAGCTCCTCCAGTGAAATTAAATTGGCAAGAGAACTAGGAATATTTCCGATAAGAGAATTCGTCGAGAGATCAAGGACTTCCAAACTAGAACAGTTGCCAAGAGCTTCAGGTATGCTCCCTGTTATGTTGTTCTGCCATAATAACAACCTTTTGAGATATTTCAGAGAGCTCAATTCAATCGGAATCTCACCTGAAATTTGGTTTTCATACAAAAACAGATTTTCTAGCCTAGAACAGTTTCCAACTTCTGCTGGAATGAATCCAGTGAGATCGGCAGTATAAACCGAAAGAGTTTTGAGATGTTTCAGTTCTCCTAAACTTGCTGGTAGCTGTCCAGCAATCCCAGTATCCGCAAGGCCTAAAAAGATGAGTCCTTTGCAGTTTGATATCTGCATTGGGATTTCTCCATGAATTCCTGGGTTGCCTCCAGCTCGAAAAGTCTCCAGAGCTGACAATTGACCAATCTCTGCAGGAATCGTTCCTGAGAGCTTGTTATCAAACAGTTCTAGCTGTCTTAGCCTTGAACAGTTTCCTATTGCCCCTGGAATCTCCCCATTTAGTGAATTTGTATTCAGTACAAGCAACTGTAATTGGGATAGCTTTCCTATTTCAGCTGGGATTTTGCCTGTTAAAGCATTGAAACTGAGGTCCAAGGTAATGAGTGAAGACAGGTTTCCTATTGAGTTTGGGATTTGTCCAGTGAGGTTTCCGTTAGAAAGGACAAGAGATGTGAGATGGTTGAAGGAAAGCACCTGCATAGGGAAGCTGATAGGAAAACTAGTGGAAGTGACTGCTAATTCTGAGACATAACCATCAACTGAGCATTGAACATAATCCCATTTGCATGGATTCTGGTGAGCGGGATCCCATGAAGAGAAGTAAGAAGCTGAAGAAGAAGAAGAATTAAAGGTTGAAAGCCATGAAAGTAAAGAAAGTCCTTCCTGGTTCAGTGCAGAGACAGCTGGAAAAATAGAGATGTTGAGAAACAAGAGAAAAATGGTGATTGCGTTGCTTGACATGATGAGCTTGGTTGTCTTTCTCTGCCACTGTGTATCTCATTTAAATTGTGAAGCTCATACAGTCTCACATTTCTATGAATGTTCTTTTTTAAGTGTGGGGAATTGAACTGCCCTCCCTGTTATCCCATATTTACTGACATAACAGTCTACTTTTTGTCATACCTTGCTCATATGTTGAAGTATTACAGAGATGCACATACATGTACAGATATGTAGTCAACTTGGTATAGTATAGAAAGGTCTTTGTACTAAGATTTTTCCATACTATGCTTAAATTTCAAGTACATATGGCTTCAGTTGTTGAGGAGAAAGTTAGCTTCGATCACTTAAAATTTTGATAGTTGTGTGTGATTGCCTTGATGGTTTCTTCATGATAAAGAAGACATCTATTCCTGTAATTACCATTTTATATTATCACAAAAACGAAGCTTTGTATTTTTTTTTCTTTTTGCCCTTTCTCTATGGAGATATCTGGTAAGATATTATATTTCCTTTCCTGGGATAAATCTGTGAAGAAAACTTCTCTGTTCAGTGGTTCTCATACAATGATTGTTCATCTTTTGAGTTAAAAGAATACTCACTAGAGTCCAGATTGTGAGAGGGACAAAGCCACCACACAAATGGAGGTGGACACCACAACCCTTTCTGCTGCATAATTTTGGTAATCTCTCAAAGTCACTTTTTTTTTCTCCTGCAGGAAAACCAATGTTCTTACCATGAACGTATAAGACACTCACTCTAACTTGTAAACGAGAGACTGAAATTTGTCCATGCCTGATTAGGTAAAACGCCATGCCCTTCACACCCATGCATGAACCTTCCCTTCTCCCCTGGATCCAACAAAAAGGAAGATGGGTACAACTTTCTCTGTCACAACTCCTCACTTTTTCTGTACCCTACTGTAGTCTCCTTTATTATTTGTAGAGATATAGAGAAGCAGGTTATCTCTGAAATATTAATAATTATCAGACCAACGCTGATATCAATTGTTTAGTGAAAAAGTTATCAATTTCATTTCAGAAATAAAATAATCAATTAGTAGTCTTTTTTATAAATTTATAAAGAATTTAACATCTCCAGATTGTGATACAAATCTTCACTGTACAATCCTAATTCAAGCAGAGAGAAGCGAAGACCCTAGTTGGACACACAATTGCTATCAGGAGCTCTTTCGAGATTGACATACAAATGATTCACTTCGCAATTATTCGCTGATAGAATAGAGTGTACGCGTAAGCTTAACATGCTCTATTGTGGGGAGATAAGCTTTTGAGTTTGAGTCTTGTAAGCAGGCAGCAGCATATGCCAACTTTGTTGCTTTTGATAACTATATTTGGATAAATAGGAAGCCAAGACACTCTAATCAAAAAATAAAGGTAGCGTATAAAAATATTGGTAGACTAAGCTGAAAGAGAAAAAAATTAGGGGAAAAGACATAGAAATTTTAAAATTTTTTTGATAAATCCTTTAATCTTTAAAATTCCCAAAAAGATCATTTCTAATTTTCAGTTTTTAGAAAAACTTTTTCTTAAATGTCAAATAAAAAATAACGATAAAGTACACTTGCACTTATATTAATTAAATGATGCTTACTTGATGATTCAATTTAGTTTTTAAACTCAAATGAACAATTTATATAATTAGCTTAAATTATTAATTCAAGTCAAGTTTAATTAGTTTGAGACGAGTTTATGAGTTGAGTTAAGTTATAATATTGATGATTTTGTTTCTCTTTGTTATATTCTTTTTTCTCGTAACTGAAAAGCAAAAGAAATACTAGAATTATTTGGATATTCATAAAAGCATATTTTCAATTTGTTGATTTAATGATGTTTCTTGTTTCAGTTATTTAATCACTAAACTCTTCAATTTAATCTTTAAATTTTGTTAACTATTTTATGTTAACATCTTTATTGAGGCTTCTTATCAAATACACAAGTCATAATCATATAAATTCCGATTATGTTGATATTTAATATAGTAAAACTTAAAGACTTAATTTAATAATTGAAATTTAAAATATAATTTTCTTATAATATTATCTTAAAGTTAGAGAGCATAGTCTTGTACCTAATTGAGAAAGAAAATCCCAACTCATACTAT
>JANIIA010000002.1:13182817-13205859 GCA_027478495.1 Erythroxylum alaternifolium
TGTGACACGCCACCCTCGCGGGGCACGGATCCGGGTATCACTGTCGATATCGGGTTCGGGTTCAGCGGGAATGGGGTATTACACGCAGTCACTATCATTTAGATGCGAACTGAGTAAATCTTTGGATTGACGCAATAACCTGTAAATCAAGCCAACTGGGTACTTCGCACTAGACAAACCCTGTACAAGTACAACAAGCTCGATCAAGAGATCGTAAGTAGGAGGATTCGAATACAGAACCTTTTGGCCCCATTTTTTTCACTCTATCAATTCGATCACCTCCTAGGGGCTAACTAATAAACATTCACATGATATTTAACAATGTTTTAAAAACTGAGTCGGTTTGAATTTTATAGTAAAATTCTTGAAGTAGCTAACTCTTCCGTTCAATTTTCAAATTTTACTTTGATTTAGTTTAATAATTTTTGTTGATTTTATTAATTAATTGATCGATTAATCAAATTTTATAAATCAAAATAAAATAATTAATTTTTCTTTGATAATTTATTTTCAATTAAACTTTAAATTTTTCGATAAGTAAGAAAAATCCTTTTCAATCATTTTTTAAATTCGTTAATTTTATTCAATTTAACGAGACTTCTATTGTGAGTTGTTGTTGTTGTTATTGTTATTGTTGTTTTTTATTTAATCTTTAATGAATTTTATGACGGTCTAATACCAGTTAAACTTCTTAAACTTTAAATCTCATATTTTATCGATTTAACTTCGGATCCAGTTTTGAAAATATAGATATTTAGTAAAAACAACACATCATTAAAAATAATCTTTTAATTAAAAATTGATCACTTGATTAAAAATTTTAAAATTTTGAATATTAAATTAAATTTTTTTAAAAATAAAATACTCTTAAATGTATGAAAATTTATGATAACTTTATCTTCCTTGAAGCAATCCCTATAATAATAATGAAAGATGAATGGAACAGTTGGACTTAGTGGTTGAGAAAGGGGGTTGGGTGGAGAAATTGGAGGAAAGTGAAGTCCAAAATAGTAAATTCAGGAAAGTGTCACGGTTTTCAAAGAAAGGCACCTCCATTGAAGTGATAAGAATCATAAGATAGTCAAACTTTTGAAAAACGTTTAT
Organism: Erythroxylum alaternifolium; assembly: GCA_027478495.1. Classification (NCBI taxonomy): domain Eukaryota; kingdom Viridiplantae; phylum Streptophyta; class Magnoliopsida; order Malpighiales; family Erythroxylaceae; genus Erythroxylum; species Erythroxylum alaternifolium. The sequence goes on from JANIIA010000002.1 coordinate 13,183,922, forward strand.
GATATTTAAAATTACATTAAAAAAATTTTCAAAAAAGGAAAAAATACGTTAGGACAAGACAGTAATTGGCTGTGACTTTGTACAGATTGGCATTATTTCTTAAATGTTGAACTCCAACATTAGGAGCCCTTACTCACTCTCTGTGCCTTCGGAATTAATGGAGGATGTAAATCGCGGGATGTGTGAGTAGAGGATACGAGATTAAAAGGTGTTGTGTTTAAAATTTTTTATTTTCGCTCTTTCGACCGAACTTATCATACAGGACTTGTTTAGTGTAAAATACTCGATTGACGTGATTTGCAAGTTATTGAATTAATTTAGAGATTTACTCGAGACACATCTAAAAAATAATAACTGCGAGTTACTCTATTTAAAAAAATATATATCCCGACTAAAATACTTGGTTTTAATCTTATTTTTATATTAAAATTATGTTATTTTGTATATAAATAGATATAAAATGGTATTATTTTGAGATAAAAATAAGATTAAAATAGGATAATTAGTACGGAAGATCTCTATGTTTTTAGATTGGCTTGTGGATTGTGGTTGAAGATCAAAGGCTCTTCTGTTACAGTTACGGTATTCAAATCTTATTTTATTAAATTTCACTCATACATTTAAATGAAGTTTGTTTTAGTTACTCTGTTTTAACTATGTTCTATTAAATCTCATCCATACATTTATGTAAAATTCACATAAGTATATAGATAAAATTTAATAAAACATAATAAAAACACCGTAATCGAAACAGAAGATCTAATCTCGTACCAAAAGTCCTTAAATCTCAATTAAAAGGCACGTGTGTTAAAATATACTAAAGTGGTTTGCTTGGATTGGGTTGGATGTTAGAATTTAAAAAATCATATCATATTTTTAATAGTCAAATGCTGTAGTACATTAAGTAGCTCAATGATTAGTAAAGTTGATCACGCATTGGGGCTTTAGTTTCACGTTTAACTCAACCCCCAATATTTTATTAAAGAAGATTGGTAGTAGGAGAAAAACGAGAGTTTTAAGTAATATTTTAAAAATCGAATGGGAAGTTAAAACATGTAAGGTAAGAAATTTAAGCTTTTTTCGTTTTTGGTAACGAAAGAGACATATCAAAATCACGTGACAACTGTAGTGTTACATTGTTATAAAATCGGATAAAGATTAAATAAAATTAAAGAATTTTAAATATAATTGAAAGAAATTATACTTACTTGAATTTGAAGTTTAATAAAAAAAGATATTATTAAATAAAAATTAATTGGTTGATGTCAATTAATCAATGATTAAACCGGCTTTGCCGATTCAAAAATAAAGACCTTAAATTGTCAAACTTTTTGGTTCAATTTTTAACTTTTCGGTTCAATTTATTTTAATAACTCATGTTGTTAAAAGTTTATCAATTTACTCTATCAATTTTTATTGATTAATAAGTTTTTATAAAATAAAATAAATCAATTAATTTTTATTTAACAATCTCTTTTTTTAATTAAACTTCAAATTCTTCAATAGGTAAGGCTAATCTCTTTCAATCATATTTCAAATTCTTTAATTTTATTCAATCTTTAACTAATTTTACGTTGATTTAATGTCGATATTATCTTTTAAACCTTAAATCTCTTGTTTTATCAAATTTACTTTCAGTTCAGTTTTTAAAACATTGTCATTAATTAATAAATTGATTAGTTTTTAACAATAATTTATTAATTAACTGTAATATTCTTATGATTGAACTGACTTTTTTAATCATTAAGTAAAACCCAATTAGCCAGCCCTAGTTATCGGACCAGATCTCTTATGTCGATTATAGTTTTCTTATTATGTTTCATTAAATCTTATCCACACATTTACGTGGACCTCATATAAATGTATGGATGAGATTTAATAGAACAAAATAACTGAAATAGAGGATTGGATGAAATAGTTATCACCTCAAGCCTATCAAAACAATCCCTTTTCTTTTAAAAATACAAAATTGAAAAGCAAAAGAAAAGAGAGTTTTAAAGGACGATGATGTTATGAAATTCTGCTCATAACTCTTTTTGATACAAAAACTATAGAAAGAAAAAATAATGTTACTTATTATACACATGTTAACAAAATAGAGGCCTATGCATGCAATCTCAAACCTGGAAAAGAAAGAACAAATGAAAAATATACTGATTATACAAGAAGAAACTTTGTATCTCTATATCTATGCATGGTCGCTTTGGCTTTGATCATGTCCAGGATCGAAGTTATCATCTTCACCTTTGCTTTCCTGCTCCTGAACACCACCAGATGCCAATTGGCAATCATCATGGACTCGCCCTTCACTCTCTCCAGTTTGTGCGAGCACATGAGATGCTGAGCTTGCTTGTTGCTCGGATACCAAGCTTGTAAGACCATTCTGCTTCAGATATGTCTCCAGTGGAAGACTTGCTACTTGAAGAAGACTCATCATGCTCATTCCGGTCGACCCGATTCCTACCTGTGATTCCTCTTCACGTTCAGGTTGGCAATTTAAGTCTATATGTCCCTTATTGGTGTCAGGAATTTTGGTTGACGGATGGTTGCTGGGGCTTTTAGATTCTAAATCGTTCGCTGACCTACCTTCATTCTCTGAAGGATCCAATACAAGTTTAGAACTGCTCTCTACTTCTGCTTCATCTTTAGGAACAAATAAATGCTGATTCCTCTGAAGAGCAATTTCTGCTTCACGCTCGGATTGACGCTTCTTCTTCCTCATCATTAAGGTTTTAAACCGACGCTTAACCGTCATGCAGACATTGCACGTACATGTGGGCTTGTGCTTGCCCTTACCACTTGGAGGTTGGATGCACACAATGCAGGAGCAACCTGGACGATGCCTAGGGTGTTTGGTTGTGGTAGCAACCTCCGGTGCAGTGGTGCTGGGATCATTCACGTCTCCTAGAATTGCTGCATTGGCCAAAGCATCTAGTCCAGATGATGATTCGTTCTCCTGAGCTGGCCTATAACAAATTATTCTTCGTTTCTTGAAATCTATACAAAATACAGAACAATGTAACAATATCACCAAATTTTCTATTCAATTCTAGGGAAAAAGCCTAAAACAAATGGGAAATGTTTATTTAACAAAGAAGAAAGAGGAAAATGGGAATTTGTTAGCCACTATAATTCTTACCCTTATATTGCCCCAGGAAGTTCTCCAGTTCCCTTGGGCTCAATTCATCTGGAGCAGAGCATGAGCACCTGAAGCTATTTGTTATGAGATTTCCAGGGAAATTGCTTGTCTCACATTATCAATAATAAATAAAAAAATGCTAGATTGTTTTGTTGACCTGCTTTGATCCCAAGCATTGTCCATGCATGTCCACTTGGATGGAAGAAGAAAATCAACAGGCACCCTCCGCCACTTAGAGCAATTATCACATTGAGCCCATTGTTCTTGTCCGCTGAACAGAAGATCAGAAACAACGATAATCATAAGAACTATAATCTGAAACTGCGGTAGGCGAACGAATAACAGTCTTTCAGGAATTTTGGAACCTAAAGCGTAAGTCTTGTCAGGAACTTGGAACCTGACGCAGTTTGGCAGTTTGTAATAAAGATGTTATGAAAATGACTTTCTTTCATTGAAAATTGTGCAGCGTTGGGATCTTACTTATGTTGTTAGGATTTAGAAATACCAGGAATCAAGAAGTTTGCTTCATGACCAAAACAGAAACTATCCCGATTAGGCTAAAGTGCTTGCATAAATCTATGACCATAATTACGTAGCTGTGAAAACACGAAATGATGAACAGGATCCTTACCCAATTGAACGAACTACGAAAACACTTCGCTTGCCAAAGACTGGAGGTTCCTGCAAGAGAAAAGATTTAAGAATCACAAATTCGTTCACGTGGAATTTTTAATCAAATTTCATAATTTCTGGGACTTCTAAAAGATTGCCCAGTAAAGGACTGAATCAATTGATGGAATATTTGTAAACTTCAAACGTTCAGTATGAGCATGCCTGCCATTTTTCCTATATCATTTTGTGATACGACCAAGTAATGCATCATAAAGACAGGAAAAAAAAAACTTCAAATTGCTTGCAGACCCAATTTCATTAATTCAAAATTGTAAGTATCCAAAAGTTACGCGTATATTTATGAATAGGCATGTTCAAAAGAAGTAATTAAGATGCACAACTCACTTCATATTCTTCAAAATCATGATCCTCAATTGTGACGATGCTTGGCTTAACACATGGTGGTGGGCGGAGCAAATCTTGTGCCTCTTCCCATGTAAGCTTAAGCTCCAACGCATCAAGGCTATCAAATAACAGTCTCTTACTTTTAGACCCAATATTTCGCATTCTTTTTCTTTCAGGAACCAGCAGTGACGGAAGAAGCAAGCTTTCCCTTGTCCTGTCCTCAAGCTTCTCAGATTTATTCCAGCTTATATCACCACCAGCTGAATGCAAATGTTTTGACAGTGCGCTTAAAGGTGTTTCGGTGCTTCCTTTCAGTGACTGAAGAAGGCCAGAGTAACCACTCATTATAGGTAGGTTCTCAAATACACCCGAAAAGAAACTTTCACTTGAATAAACGCCATTAGGAATGGCGGGTGACTGGCTTTCCTGCTTATTTAGTAATTTTAAAAAATCAATATTACATGACCAAGTTTATTAACTCAAAAATTGAACCTGGTTTTTACCTGCATTGTGATAGAGTTTGATGCTTTTCTAAAACCCATAACAAGTTTCCCTTCTGGCTCCATACGGCTAAACGTTACTGCATTAGGGAAAATATAATCATACAACAAGCTGACTCATATGACTTCAAAATCCTAGAAGAAGACAAGAATAAACCAGTGACAATCCGAGACATGGATTGCACTTATTCCGCTATGATAAAGAAACTGAACAGACAATGTCACAAGTATACTGGCAAAGGAATGGCAATCCGAAATCTATAGTTATAGCTTTCATAATATGAATAAAAGGAAAAGGAATGCGAGGAATGGCAATCCGAAATCTATAGTTATGGCTTTCATGACATGAATAAAAGGAAAAGGAATGCGACGGACTTCAAAACTGTGATATCATACTATTTACCAAGTTAATCTTGCATTCAGAACTGTGAGAGCAGTAGGGAAGAAAAGATACCGGTATCTCCAGCTTGCAATTGCATGGACTGTATACAAGGAGTTACACCCTCCAAAACATACATTCTGCTGTTGTTATTAGGCCAAAATCTAAACTGGAATACCCACTCCTTTCCTTTAACATCTTGAATTCTTAAAGGAAGGCCCTCCGGCTGAGAGATGGGAGGAAAATAAGCCTGCAGAGCAGCTTATTATCAAGTAATATGCTTTAAACAAAATTAACGAAAAGACTTTAAAGATGAAAAAACTTACTTCAGCACATGCTTTAGGGAGAACTAAACGACCTATACGACCAGCATCACTTGCACTGAGAACCTTTTCGAATAATGGCACAATGGTTGAGTTTGTACTATAAGATGACAAGTTAAGGCTACCATCATCTAAGTAGACAGAGGCTTGAAAATCAAATATGTAACACAAAGGTAAAAGACATTAAAAATATTGATAAAATAAGGATGGCAAAAAGAATAACAGAAATAAGAGGAAGAAATTGAATGATCATGTTCAATCGCAAAACAATGAACCTATATAGGTACTGAACAACCATAACATAAATAGAGAGCTTATCATTGAACCAAATCACGTGATGAAATGAAATCGCGTAAACATCTCCCTTAAGAAATGGAGTATGAAAACTTTTGGCTCCTAAAATAGTTGAAATGTATGCCATACGCATAACAGTGACGCATGGTATTTTGCAGGCAAATAGCAGCAACTTTGATGCTTAAACGACATAGTGATGGATACTCTCCAGATATTTGCTGCAATTCTTGATCAGTAATCCTAGGCCAATATCGTGGAAGCAGTTGATTTCGCCCCCGCCCTTCAACTGGTGGTCTAGCAACACGTATCTGTGAAACCATGCCAGCATTTGCCCCTAAAGCACTAGGAGGGCTGGACTTTGGAGGCTTGGGCAGTAGATGGCGGGACCTTAACCCCTGTGCAAGTGACGAGGATGCCTTACTTTGCATCCTTTCATCTATAGCAGTTCCGGGAAAGAAATTTGGGTTTCCTAAAGAAGTACCAAGGGTAATACTCAAATTTGTCTGTGCCAATGGGTCATGTAGATCTTTTGCTGCAATAATAGATTTACCAGTCTCTGACTTGGCAGGTTGTGAAAATCCACTAGATGCTTGGTCAAAATTTGGTGAACTTGTGCTTCCGATATCTCCCCCAGGAAGTAGTATATTTTCCTGTTTCATTTGGTTAACGAACCCATTTGCCTCACCATTTCGCAACTGAAATATATGTCTCATGCTATCGGCCTCAGCAACATTTGTTATCTTCCTTTCACCATCACTCTGGGAGTCAGTAGTAAATTGCGGTTCATTGGCATTGTTAACTTTTGATGTTCCAACTCCATCAGACTTTTCTTCTCCCTTATCCTATCCAAATACAGATCTCACAGTGAATACTTCACAAACTTGCATAAAACCCATGTATAGCGATAATCTAATGTGCTAGGAAGAAGCAGATTTTTGCCATATTGTAAGAAATTGTAAAACATTGACCAGAAAATAAGAATCTTGACCCTATAAGAATCACTCTAAGTACCTCAAACTTGTCATGCTAATCTCCTTGTTGCTTTTATATTAAGGATGTGGTGTATTGATGACAAGCATTGATGGAAATAGAGCAGGGGAGTTTAAATGATTAATTACACAAGAGCATATACGCCTAAAGCGTGATGTCACCAATTATTTTACGTTTCAAGTATTACATATCATTAAGCCGAGATTGTACTTACGGAGTTGTCTCCTGGAACTTTAGGACAGCTTATACATTTCACACCACCCCCATCAAGTAGCTCAAGGAGAAACATGGAAACTATGCATCCACAATGGAGACGCTGCAAATGCCAAATTCAATTATATCGTGATTCAATTAAAGCTACAAATAACATCATAGAGACACCATCAATTTACCTTGCCACAAGAAGAGCAATGTCTCCATCCAGAATCCTCTGCATGGTAAACATCACAGAAAATCGATTGTTCATATGCAGACCTAGTCCCAAAAGAAAACCACCAAAAAAGAGAGAACTGTTAAAAATATTACAATTACTTCCAAAGAAAATCAAGGAAAACAAAACTAAAAAATGTACTCGATAAAGAAATTAATGCAAATACCGAATAATGAAAGGTAATGCTAAAACTTCGAGATAAGCAGAATCTCATAATCCTCACGAGTAGCTATTAGAGAGATTTCTATGTTTCATTTTGACAAAGTTAAGTCTTACAAGAACAAAGAAATAAATGAAAGGTAAAGTTACGCATAAGCAAGAAAATCAGAAACTTACCCGCACTTATTGCAGAGAGTAGCAACTTCTCCAGATCGCAGAGCCCAACCTTTCATCGACCCGGTCGACGTCGAAGCTCCGCATAACGTGTTCATGCAAGTGTTAGACATGGAGTTGTTGGTCATCTTTAAGCTTCAATAGCCCAATCCAATCACCAATTACAAATCCCCTAAGCAAATCCATTTCCCCAATGATTCAAACCCAAAATCGATTGGTCAACTAAAACGGTCAACAATAACAACACGAGGACGACGAGAAAGAAGATAAAGTAAACAGAAGCCAACTGACTGACTGACCTCTCTCTTTCTCTCTCGCTAGTCGTGTGGACCTCCAAGACCGCTTCAGACTCTAGGTAGAGCAGAGACATCTCATTCGATGTCGGCGGTGAAAGCTTCACTCATCTCATGGACGTTGAATAACTAACCAACGGGAGGCAGGTAGGAAGAAAGTAGGCACAGGGTGGCCGGAGGAGCGAAACGACGGCGTGGAGTTCAGTTCAGGGAGAGGAAAGAGAAATTAACAAGTGCATGCAAAGTAAAAGGAAAAGAGAATGTTTAGAGAGAGAGAAGAGCGAGTGCGTGTGTGCGTTTGGTTGGTAACATACCAACAACAACTACAAATGCATGCACGATGATACTTCAAGAAACGGCTAAGTCCTCTCTCTTTTTTCCTTCCACGTTTACCCTTCAAATATGAAATTATATATAATTATTAGAGTTTAAAAATCAATTTTCTTAATAATTTCATAAATTTTTTAAAAAATCTTTGTATTTTAAATTTTTTTAAAAATAATTCTTTTTATTGTTTACTTTTGTTATTTTTATTACTTTTTAAGCAATAAGTGACATTCTCTAAATAAATAAATGAATATTCACTTTATAAGATATTTAATAATAACTCTATTTTAAATTAAGGTAGTAATCAACTTGATTTGATTAAATTTTAATAAATTAAGATTGAATTAATCGAAGAGAATAATTCAACTTGAACAATCTCGAGTCTGCAACAATAATAATAACAACAATTTAGTATGATGTACGAGGATTGGAGAAATCTTATAGTATGCAGCCTTACCTCTAATTGGTCGAGAGGCTATTGAGTCAAAATAATATCGTTTAAACTGTACTATTGATGACTAAATTGATTTTGTTGATATTCACACTATGACTAAGGTTATGTTTAGTTAGACGTAAGATTTTTAATGTAATAGTTTATAATGAAATGGAATGTAAATAATTGTAATATTAGAAAATTATTGTTTGGGAAAGATGTAATGGTTCATAATGTAATATAGTAAAATGTTATTTGGATGAAGGGTTTATAATGTAATATAGTGTAAAGTTGTTTATCATTTACATTCAATCATAAACCCCTCAAATCGGAGATTTTTTATTTTTACTGTCTACGATGGAATGAGATGTAACATGAAACTCTCATATTTTATCCCATTCTATTCTATTTTATTCTATTATAAACTCTCATATCAAACGATGGAATAATATTATATCACATTTCATTCCATTAATAAACCCAATTATACATAGTGTAACATTTATTAATACAAAATAAAATAATTTAAAACAGGAGAACATATTTTATAAATCATGAATTTGAATTATCAAAATAACATTATCTTTAATGACAAAATTAACATCATTTTAATTATACTCTAATTAAAATTTGAATTATTAAAATTTGATTAGATAAAACACGAGTTATTCGGCTTTAATTTTATTAAATTTTAATTTGAATTCGAGTTATAAATAACATATCAAAACACGCGTGAAATTATTTTCACTAACCTCATCCATACTTTTATAAATTATACCAAAAAAATCTTATATTTTAAAAATCTTATAAAAATTATTTTTATTTTCTTTGGTTAGAAATATAATAATTTTTATAAGATTTTTAAAATATAAGATGTTTTTTGGTATAATTTATAAAAGTATGGATGAGGTTAGTGTACTTTTATCTTATTATTAATTGCAATTAAGAGAGACGTGGACGACTACAATAATCCATATCTGTAAGTAATTAAAATTTAATAATGATAAATAAAAATGCGGGAAGCGTAAAGTGCGCCACTGAGGTCTGAATTGTTAATATCTACGCATGTAATGAGTGCAAGGAGGTAAAATTACGAGAACGTCCTTCTTCCAACTGAATTGTTTATGTCAGGTGTTAGTTAACGATAATAATAATAACCATTTGGTGCGTTGAATGGAATTTTGTTGGTGGATATTTTCATTTAAAGTAATAGTGCACATTAATTTAATTATTAGTTTTTTAAAATATATAAATTATATTAAAATATTATTTTTATTAATACGATTAATAAATAGACATTTACCTTATGTTTAAGGTATATATATCGAGTACAACAACAAAGCCTCTAGAGGCGATTGAGTTGGTAGAGTAGAGAGGCATGAAGTTAAAAGATCTTGTGTTCGAATTCTCTTACTTACACTCTCTCAATCGAATCTGTTGTACAAGTCTTGCTTAGTACTGAGTACCCAGTTGGCTTGATTTATAGGTTATTACGTCCATCTGGAAGTTTACCTACCGCGCATCCAAAGGATAGCGGCAGCGAATTTCTTTGTTAAAAAAAAAGAGTACAACAATAACATCTGAATAGAAGTTTTACTAATACGTAAAATTTGAAGAGGTCTTGAAGTACTCAGCTTTATCTTAACTGATAGAGAGATTATGTTAATGAAGTACTTAGCTTTATCTTAACTGATAAAGAGACTATGTTTGAGAAAAATATAATAAAATATAAATGAAGAAAATTAATAAATGATATATATTAAGATAATAAAGTAATATAATAAATACAAAATAAGGTAAAGATAAAAAAAGATAAATCTTGTTGATACACAGGGTTTTGGAAGGTTCAGTAATATGTACAACCTTACTCTTAATTAATAAAGAGATTAAAAAAATGTTTATATTAAATAGCTAGAAGGAATGTACTGTGTATTAAATATAAGAATGCCAATAAGTCGGGTCGGGTCAGAGACGAGGCCATGGTGGTCAGTGGCCCGGTGGGTTGGATGGGTTGGCCTATGGCTTGAGACTCGGCATGTCATTTATTTTTTAAAGCAAAAAACGACGTCGTTGTGGAAGTCGACCTCTGGCTTACCTATGATCCGATCAACCAAAATCAAAAACAGGCTGAATCAATTTTATCATCCCTAATTAAATATTTAAATTAAACAAGTCATAAAACACGAAAATTAGTAGACATGTTACATTAGTAAAAATAAATTTAATTTTTTATATAATTCATATAAGCTTTAAAAAATTTAATTTATTATCTATTTTATTTAAAGGTGTAGAATTAAGAATTAAGAACTTGAAATTTTTTTATTCATGACGTCATATTACGGAATGCGAGGTAAGAGTACCAACCACGCTGAAAGAGAAACGCCAACCCACGCGCCCGAAGACTTAGCAGTCACGTCTGACTACTGAGTCAGCACGCGTGGCTAATGCGCCTGGATTTGGACATCATTGTCCCCTGTTAAAGGGGCCCAGGGGGAGAAGATAATAATGATCATCATCATCTTGATCATGTAATCGTGACCCCATCATTGTCATTTGTGTGTGATCGTACGGCTTGTTTGGAATTGGGCTCCACCAATCTCGTGTGGAAATTAACATTCGATTCGACCAACCAAACCTTACCTAACCTAAGATGTCATGATTGTACAAGAATACTTAGATCTCATGAATTTAGTGACGGCCATGATCTTACGAAATTTCTTGTACAAGTCGTAGAAGTGACGCTAAAGATTCTATTTGTTACACAAAAATATCAAATATCAGTCAATAATTCTTAGGATTGAGGGTGGCAAGATACAACGCCAACAGAATAAGTTCTTGTTATATTTTATTAAATTTTATTTATATATTTATATGGATAAAATTAAGTGACACAAATTTAAAATAATCTAATAAAAATAGGGTATTTTAACTCGGATACAATTGACTTTACATTTTTTAAAGTATTTTATATTGACTAAACATAAAAATATTAAAGGGTTTATAAATGGTAAGGATCAATTATCTAAATGAATAATTCTAGTCATTTTGACAATGATTAAACCAAGCTCAATTCTTCTTAGTGAACTCTACATTCTGCCCATATTAAAAATTCTAATACGGTATCAAAGCAGGTTTGGGTCGGATTATTAATTTTCCAGTTATCCGTCTAGATGTTCAATCTTAGCAGCTCGGTCCAGTTATCACTGTGTTTATTTCAAGAGATAAATGGATGTCCAATCTCAGTTCCACTTGAGGGGAAATGTTAGAGTATCTCGTATTGACTAAACATAAAAATATTAAAGGGTTTATAGGTAATAAGGGTCAACTATCCAAATGATTAGTTCTAGTCATTTTGACAATAGTTTACCTAAGCTCAATTCTTCTTGGTAGATCACTACACTCTGCCCATATTAAAAATTCAAATATATTTCGAACACGAAATTTTTTTTCTAAAATTAATTTTAAATTAATATTTTAAGAATGAAATAAAAAATAAATCGATAAACTAAAAAATCTAATATCTAAAAGTTTAATTGTTATTAGATTGTTATATAAAAACTTAAAATATAATTGAAGAACGAGGATATTATTTTTCATTAAACAGATCGAAGTTTAGTCCAGAAACGAAGTTATTAAATGAAAATTAACTAATTTATTTTTAATTATTTTTATAAAAATAATTAGTTTACAAAATTTGATTGATTAATTAATAAATCGATTAATTATTAGACGATTATAATTCATAAGACCAATCTTATTCTTCGAGATAACCATGAATCAAATTAGATGTTAATCTCAATCTTTTAAATAAATAATTTTAAACCGCCTTAAAATGATGTTATTTTATTGACTTTAAGTTGAGTCGGGTCTAATTTATCAATCTTATTTATCTTGTAATGGAATCCAAGCTGGGACAATTAAGCCCGTCGAAGACGTGCAGTCTTGTCAACGACTTTACCTAATCACCCACTCCTTAAGTTGATACGCCATGCTAATCTTCAAGATTCCTTTTTGTTGCCAATTTGGGCTAATAGGACTATATAATTGACATACACTCTTGTTTTATTTAAGATTCCTAAATCTTTATGATCCACTGCTCTAACTAATAATGGAAATAGGCCCGGTATTGTATAGGCCGCCAAGCCCAAACCTCGCTTAAAATTTTATTTACAAGTTCAATTTTATCCTTAAGCTCAATTGGCCTGAGGCTTTAGGATTAAGTCTAAATTTGATTGGGCCTGATTAAATTTATTTTTAAAATTAAACCAATATTATTTTATATGATACTTATGAACTTTAGCCACGTCAAGGTGGGCAGCTTAAGGTCGGTCTTGAGATTTTGTAGGTCCGAAACGAAAGAGAAGATATAAGCCCCTGATATTAATTAAAAATAAACTAAAGTTTTTTAATAAACTATATTTTTTTACATGTAGTTTTTTAAAAAAATAAAAGTAGGCCCTGGGCAGTAACCCACCTCGCCCTTGCCCAGAGCCAGGGTTGGGGCAGCTTGAACCAAGTTTGATTCCAAATTAAAAAAAAAGTTTGAACACCAATCGATATCTAAATAATTCCAACCGAGCCACAAACGGCTTCGATTTTTTTCAATAAAATCATTAAGAAGTAAATAACCCAACACCTAACGGTACGAGCTGATAACAACCATGCATCACCTATGTCTACGTTCCCGAATTTAAAATAATTGATTGAAAAAAATATGTTGTTTTAATTTAAAATAAATTTAAGGTTAGTATGATGAAAATAAAATTTAAAAGGTTCTTTATATAAAAATGAGGAATAAATTTTTTTAATTCAATTTAAATTCAAAAAAGGAGTAAGCAAATAATTTGAAACAAATATTCACAATTCAAAAAAATTATCGTTTTGTTCTAATTTTGGAGTCTGTCTTTTTTTTAATGAAGAATTTGTAATATAATAATTATTCAAATATATTTTTGATAAATGTATGTGTAAAGTTATAAATAATACGAAAATTATGAATTTTAAATAAAATATTTAACAAATTAATGATTAAGATTGGAGTCTCGAAACAGCCGATAAAAGTTATTTCTTTATGATCAGAAGGTTATAAGTTTGAATTATAGAAATAATTTTTTTGTAAAAAATATAAAGAAAATGCTGCATACATCAATGATCATCCTCGAATTCTCGCAAATTAATAAATTAATTAAAGTCATATTATTTTAGTATATTTCGATTTATATTATTCAAATTTAATTGGATTAGACTTTGGGCCGGGCCGTGTAAATTGCCATCCCTACGTCGTTTCGGAATTTCCCGCCACCACTTCCACGTCCCAGTAACAAGTTCTTGTGCTCCATGGACCAGGTATTGCCTGTTTTTCCACAGTATTCAAGTTTAGTTAGCAATTGCGTCTTCACTTCTTTCATGGTATCATGGGTTGTTTTTCATCCAAGATGAGTGTACTTGTGGATATATCCTAATTGGAACAGAAACGTGTGAATCATGATCTAAATTTAGATCCACTGGGGAAAGTAAGTTTTCATCATTCATTGCATTCGCTGCTGCCCAGTGATCACCGTTGATGTGCTTACAGGTTGTTGATTCTTGAGTTTCCAATTACGGTAAAGCTGACTGTTGCTGATGTTGATCACGGTCTGAACGTAATTTCATCTGGGTTCTTCAAGGAAACTTTAGAAGCAACTTGTTTCAGGTTCAATTGTTCAATTATCTATGAATCACTGAAGTTTGCAATTGATTTGTTAACATGCACTACTGATTTACGCACGTCATTTATCCTTGATATGCAGAGTTTCAACTCTAATTAACTCCTTTTTCTAACGCTCCCATCTACGAATGACAATTTTGACATGGCCCGACCGAAGTCAACGAGTTAGGCTCGTGTTGGCCGGACTTTGGTCGCCCCTCCCCCAAAAACAGTTTTCCGTTACAGATAAATATAGGATAAACATTTCAGGGTGGCACGTAGATCAAAACCAGCAACTCTGGACACGACTGTAATCATTAATGTCCCACTGTTTGTTAATACAGGTGATAAGATATTGGTGGACACAAAAACTGGAGAATACATGAGACTGGGCTTAGGTTTTAGTATGGAGTTTTAGCTTAGAGTTTGACAACCTATTGGACAGAGTAGGATCAAAAACATTCTTCATGTATTTGGAATTGGAGTGTTGTTAGCCTGCAATTGAAACCGAAATCAATCACTGAATTCATTTTTGTTAGCTTCAGAACTCTGTTGGAAATTGGAGTTGCAGAACCAACTGTATAGAGCATTTTACTCATCTTTGTGGCTTTATGTGAGGAATGACACCTCTAACCAGCGCTGCACCGTAGACATTACAAGCACATAGAGACCTTCTCTGTCTGTTTAGTTCATTGACGAGAAGGTTATAGGTTATTTCACTTGGTATCTTGTGATTCTCATACATAAGAGCTAACACCAGAACTGCATTTTCAACTTGTCCTTGAGAACAAAGTGCTTGAATAACCCTGTTTAGAGTGATCACTTTTGGAATACAACCTAGCCTGACCATCTCCTCCAAATTGACCAGAACATTATCTAACCTTTTGGCCATACACAGAGCTTCAATCACTTTAACATACGTGCTCTGCTCTATGAAACATCCCCTTTTCTGCATTTTATCGAACAACTCATAGGCATCATCTAGTAGGCTTTGTTCTTCCAAAGATCCCCTGCACAATCCTCTAACTAGACTATTCATCAACCTGTCCTCCGTTACGAAACCATTCTGAGCTATTTCTTTGTAAATTGCCAGTGCCACTCTAATCTTTCCCCAGATCAGTAAACCTCGCAGCACGGTCCTGTAGGTAATAGTATCAGGATCACATTTCCTTTCTTTCATTTGCTCCAAAACACGAATCCCCTCCTCAGGTCTTCCCTCCTTGCAATACCCATTAAACAGTGTGTTGTAAGTGACTACAGTTGGGTTCAGTCCCATCTTCAAAGCTTCATCAAGTAGCTCCATGGCCTCATCTGATCGACCTACCTGACAAAAACCATCCATCATAGTCGTGTACGTATAGATATCTGGTTGCAACCATGTCTTCTTGATGTTTTGCAGTAGCTCAAACGCTTCCTCCACCTTACCCACATAGCACAATCCCTTTAATAAGCAATTGTACGTCTGAATAGTTGGCTTGCACCCAATTCGGTTCATGACGTCAAAAACTTCAAAAGCTTTCAGCTGTTTACCCCTTCTGCAGAGTGAATCGATGAGTGTGGTGAATTCTGCAACATCTGGGCTCGACCCATTATGTAACATCCGGTCTAAAACCACCTTAGCCTCGTCAACTTCATTTCTCATGCAGTGAAACCTAAGCATGATCGAATACGTCCTAGAATCTGGCACCATGTCATAGCACGATAGGTTAGTGTACAGTTTCAAGGCAAGGTCTGGTTTTCCGGCGTGGACTAACGCCGTAAGAAGATCGTTGAAGTCGAATATGGTCCAATTGCCATTGTCTTTTCCTAAAATGTTGGCAACTTCAATTCCTTCCTTGCAAGGCAACACCATAAATGCACGTACCAAGTTCTGCACCTGCGATTCTCTACCTCTCCCACCATAAATTCTGGGTTCGCCTTCGTCGGAAAGACACAGACTTTGTAGTGGTTTAGCTCCTGTTCCATTTGCAGCGGAAACTGAAGCTTTAGGGATGTGAAGAAGCTTGGTTCCTGAGAATTTGTTGTGATTGTTGGCACAAGTGTCGGGTTGGAAAAAGGGCGGACGAGGAGACTGAACTAATTGGACCGGTGGAGGATATGATGACAACATCCGACGACACAGATAGGGAGAAAGAGAAGGAAGTGGACTTCTTCGCTACTTCTCGTTGTGGATGGTTAAGTTAACTGCCATATTTTGGGCTCATTTTAAGGGATTCAAAGCCTGTAAGATGGTTTGGCACATGTTGTAATTGTACATGCCAGCAGGGACGGCAAAGGCTTGGGTTTTCGTTGGGGTAGTCTAATTATAACATAAAACGACGGTGTTTTGTTTAAAGATTTGATTTAGGGGAGTAATGACAGTTAACAATATGTTGAAATCAACCTGCTGAAATAATAAGTACTTATTTTCAGTAAGTATTTATGTTTTTGGGATTGCTACTTTGATAACTGCTGAAACGTAAAAATAGATGTTTGGCAAGTGCGGTTGCGGTTGCTAAAAAGAGATAAAATGATTAAAAAGCGCATTGATTTAATAAATTATTAATTGTTGTATAAATAATTAAAAATATATTATTAGTCATATAAATTTAAAATTATAAATAATAAAATATTAACTTAAAAATAAGAAAATATAAATAAAATATTAGTAAATAAATTATTTCATAAAAATATATTATTATTCATATTAATTAAGAATATAGTAGAAAATAATACTTGTAGTGAAAGTTATTAATGGAAAGTAAAAGTAAAATTTCTATCGTAAAAGCAGTTTCCTACCACAATCTTTTTTTTGCTTATTGATTTTTGCGGTGACATTATATTTTTCTCTAACTTCTAATTATTTACCACAGATCTAAACATGTGATTATATTTAAAAACTACCACAAATAAATAATTATTTTCACCACACAGCAGATCCAAACACAACCTAAATCACTTCATACGTTGATAACCAAGCATTACTTGCCAAGGATCGATAAGCACCATAATTTATTATCCACAAATTTTGATACATTACTCAAGACAGTGGATCATATATAAGACGCATCGCATGGAATCCACGAGGCACTATGGGCTGATCGTCATATTGGGGTTTGGGGTTGCAAATTCTATGAATTCAGGACGCCTCTCCAATATGGTCATTTTCCTCTCATCGAATGTTACCCATGCTTCGATTCCATTACCCAATTTGGTTTCGATCAACACAATAAAGTTCATAAATCGCGGGCCAACTTTTCCAAAGGAACCAAACCAAATAGGTTGCTAAGCTCCAAAATAAGGCCAGAAAATCCAATATTAGTCCAACTTGTGATGAGGAGCCAATTTGGCTTCTCCACATCATTCAACTTGTCTAACAGTTCCAAAGCCTGAGAAATGGCTTTAATTTAAATCCTTCTTCGCCTTGAAAACCTTTCAGGTAATCATTGTCAAGCTGTGCGATGGCTTCGTTCAGTATGCTAATTCATGCAACTCCGTATTCATCTCTTTATTAGCAACTCCTGTTGGCCACCAGACCAAGTTCCCAATCGCACCATCCAACAAGTGTGACATTGTTCGTGGACGTATATTAACTATTTGGTTTAAAATGGATGGCCTTTTGGAATTTGAATCTATTCTACTGGATGCCACCATAAAGAACTTCCACAGGAAACAAAATAACGCCAAAACTCGCTAAGGAGTGACCTTATCTTTGACACCTTTGGCCTTCTCCTGTGGGGTTGTAGGTGCTTTACTTTCGAACACAAACCTCCTTGTGATGCAGTTGATTTCCTGGAACCAGCAGCTTTCCAATATGGACCTATATTTCTGTGGGAATTCTTGGTGGAGCCACGGACAATGTCTCCCAACATGCTGAAGAAAGTAAAAGCTGTTACTGCATCTCCAATCTTGTGTGATATAGACCCTCCCACTGCTATACCACCACAAGAAAATGAGCTTACTTGAATACCTATTAGCGGTAGCTCGTCAATCATGTCGTTTGGCTCCAGTCCAAAAGGACAGCATGGAAGAAATTGGTTGAATGACTGATCAATTTGTAGGTGTTTGAAGAACTCAAACATTGAACAGTTGACTCTTGCTTTCACAAATGGAACAACTTCATCGAAACGATCGACAAAGCTGTTATCTTTAACCCTGGCAGAAAATAGGTACAGGACATATAGGGTTTCTGAGAGATATTTTTTCAAGTGACTCAAGATTTCATTGATACTGAGCTTGGCTTCAGGCATAGGGTAAAAAATGACGAGCAAAGTGTAAAATACTGGAATTATCTGATACAGGAGGCATAGATGATAGCTTGTAGGGCTCTAAAGATGAGTTTCCGTTGAAGATGGGTGAATGGTTTCTCTTGAAATGACTTGAAATTCCATTATCGTACTTGTAAGTGTAAATGTGCTGCTGCTTCTTCTCACAACGGTTTCTTATAGCTGCTGGAGGACTGACCTCTGTTAAAAATTGAAGATAATGGTAGAGTTAATTTGTATAATCAACAGTAAGAGGTAGTTTTATCCTACTCATTTTATTCGTGAACCTTTTACATCATTATATGATGGCTTGGTTTCGAAAATACAAAATATCCAATTTGTTAGTTGAAAGGATGTAGCAGAATTGGTTTACAAATAGATGTATGAATATGTGGTTGGGAATTAAGTGAAAGAGAAGAAATACAAATTTTATGTTCCAACAATAACCTCCCCCTTGCTTAGTAATTCCTCTCTGTTATTGTTTCTACTTTCTAGAGTCCCTTGTTTTGATTCAGACGACTGCTCTATCGTCGTCCCGGTAAATGCCTTGCCTTGTGACTCTATATGTAACTACTTCCTTTCAAATATTTGTGAAAAAAATTTAAACATGCAGTTTTTGTTGGCTATTTAAAAATATATGCGTTTGGTTATAAATGAATTATTTATAAGCTTAAACCCTATAATAATGATAACACACTTCAAAACTCACTTGGTTAATAACACTAAAGTTGCGTGTAGATCTACGGTGCAGTGGAGATAAATACTTACTCACCGCAGCTTTTAAACGTAATTATGTATTTGAATATGCGGGTGAACAACCGGATATTAGATGAATGAACGGTGCCATCGCAGAAATAGATAAATAGAAAGAGGATTACAGTAGGAAAGTATTTTGCAAATAGAAATTCTACTTTCCATTAATAACCTTGTGATAATTATTATTTTCCATTTCACTCTCAACTAATAAATATTTTAATATTTATAATTTGAATTTATATGATTAATAATATATTTTTTATGAAATATTTTATTTACTAAATTTATTTTATTTATATTTTCTTATTCTAATTTAATATTTATAATCTGAATTTATATGACTAATAATATATTTTTATGAAATATTTAATTGACTAAATTTATTTTATTTATATTTTCTTTTTTATAATTTGAATTTGTATGACTAATAATATATTTTTAATTATTTATACAACAATTAATAGTTTATTAAATTAATGAGCTTTTTAGTCATTTTATCTTTTTTCAGTGACTACAACTATACTTACCAAACACCTATTTTCACGTTTTAGCAGTTACCAAAATAACAATCTCAAATACCTAAGTACTTATTAAGAATAAGTATTTATCATTTCAGCAGGTTATCAACTACCACTGTTCTTGCAAACCAAGCCTAAAAGACTTCAGCTGAAAGTGAGGATGATGTAATTATTATTGAAGGCAATGATTCTATATAAATAATAAAAAATTGAAATAAATAAGTTTGAATCTTTTAATTTTTTAGTATTAAGATCAAAATAAATATAAATATGGTCTATTGTTTTATAATAGAATTTTACATTACAAATTTAATTACACTTCATATAAATTCTCATATTTGGTAAAAAAAAATTTAAAAGTTGTTTTGAGTTGACATATCAATACGTTCGTACTTATCATGGAACAGCATATTTTGGCCTTACAGGCACGAATCACTCATGGACATTATTTCATGCTCTCTGCAGTGGTGTAATCTTACCTGTCCTGTAACTGACTCCCTTGATACTATAACTATATGTGTTAACTGTTAACTATTGACACCACGTCCATAGCCAAAGTACTTGGATTCAGAAATGACATGATAGAAATTGCCTTTTCCGCAGTCTTTTCAAGTTTCAAAGTGTCCAAATGGGGATTTGATCTTCTGCTTCCTTATTCTGGCCCAATTCTGTGTTAGAACATCCAAGCCATCTATTTTATGTGAGACTCACAAAATTCGATAGTTGGGATGCGTTGGCACAGGCTTGAGCCAGAGGATTTGAGGGCGTCCAAATGTATGTAGTAGTTGGCGTGTCTTCATAGAAAACATTTTGTTTCGCTCTCTCAGTAGTGTTTTTGAAGAATGCCTCAATAGGCAGTAGCTTCCTTTAATTACATGGTTAAAATGCAAAATTGTGGCGGTTGGGGTTTGTTGATCGAAAGCGTTTAAATTTGCTCTCTCAAAAGCTTTATTTTCATAATCAAGTTTAACTATCGTGATTTTCACTGTCCTTATACATTTTCTAATGAATACAGAAATTCAAATCTATACTGATTATTTTCAAAAACACAGAAATGTTATAATGAAAATGACGAGATTGTTATATTATATCCAAATAGGGAGAAAAAAAAAAGAGGAGAGTAAGTATTTGCTTGAAAAATCAGTCTTCAGGTACATCTTTCACAAGTAGTCACCATGAAATCCCTCAAATTCGTTAGGTAGTATCTTTTGTAATGCAATTATCAGTTAAATATCCTTAATTTCGATATGTTTTAAGAATGGATCTCTAGTAATCTCGTCAAAGCTGCAGTTTCTAAAAGGCGAAATGAACTACTCTTTATAGTGTAGTTGATAATAAGATGGAGGTTAAATATAATAAGAATTCTAAGGTTTAAAAGATTTAATGAGTATTAAACCATCACAAATTTGGTTAAAATGAAATAATTTAAAATATGATTGAAAGAAATTGTACTTATCTATCTAAGAATTTAAATTTTAATTGAAAAAAGTTGTTAAATGAAAATTAATTAATTTATTTTGATTTATACAAACTTATTAATTTATAAAAATTGACTGATTAATTAATAAATTAATTGATTTTTAATAACAAGAATGATCAAAATAAATTAAATTGAAAAGTTAAAAATCAAACAAAAAATTAAACGATTCAAAATTTTTACGGTTAAACTAATCAAATCAGTTGAATTTTTTAATCGAGTTAAAAGTCCTTCCTCAATTTGGAATTTCGTCTTTATGCTTTCGAAAGCATCAAATGAACAAAAAACTAAATACGAAAATTATGACATTTGAGTGATATAACAACATTTTGAGGATGTGTTTTATCTGGACAATGTTTACTCTCTAACTAAATATATTTTAGGTTAAATCATATCTCTTTTTTAGGGGCCGTTTGGTTCCACTTCTGTTTTTCTGTTGTTGTTTTTGGTTTCTGTTTCCTGTTTTTAGTTTCTGTTTTTTTCCTTAAAAAAACAAAAACCTGTTTGGTTGATATTTGTAATATAAAAATTGAAAAACAAAAACCTGTTTGGTTGAGATTTGTAATAAAAAACTAAAAACAAAAACATGTTTGGTTTTATCATCCTGTTGCTATTTTTTTTTGTAATTACATTCTTACGTGTAATAATTATAATATAATAGAATATATATTTTAATTAATTATTATCATTGCAGCTAAAATTAGAATATATCCAAATCAAATATTATTAAAAACTTACACATTAATTGTATATAATAAAATTACATAAATTAGAAATTATATTAAGTCATTCTAATCAA
>JANIIA010000002.1:13207980-13223150 GCA_027478495.1 Erythroxylum alaternifolium
TTAATGATTTGCAAATCTGAATGAGTGATAAATTGATGTGATTTATTTGCTATGTTTAGCAATGTGAATTGTGTGATCTTATGATATCCCATATTGAGTGAACATCTGGAATGTGTTTATGATCTGAATGAGTGTCTATAGAATATGTATTATGTATATGTGATCCAGTGAAATCATCAATGATGGTTCATTCATTGAGTTTGCAAAATTCATAAAAATTGCAATGTAGTTTTTCAGGTACAAGACAGGAGACCTAGTTCTTTAGACAGAACTAAAGGACCCTTTGGATTTTGTTATAGCTCAGAGGTCTATCAGCTGGCTCCAGGAGTGTTGTGTCTTATATTTTGTTGTTTTTCTTAGAACCTGTATGAGGTTATGTAAA
The DNA here is from genome assembly GCA_027478495.1 of Erythroxylum alaternifolium. NCBI lineage: Eukaryota > Viridiplantae > Streptophyta > Magnoliopsida > Malpighiales > Erythroxylaceae > Erythroxylum > Erythroxylum alaternifolium. The sequence continues at coordinate 13,208,363 of JANIIA010000002.1, forward strand.
TATTTATCTAAAGAAAATACTGTAAATTTTGTGGATTAATGCAATGAATGGTTTTTAAAATTTGTTGACTTTTAAATGATGTTAGTTGATGCCATGTGTAAGTTGGAATTGTTTTGCTCTAACATGCCATTATCATAGGTTATGTTCCTGAAAGTTTGGGTATGTACCCTGTGGTAGTGGGATGTTGCATTGATCTATAGTAAGAACTTAAATGAACATGTCATGCATGTTAAGAATGTCTTGGATGTGCTTAGGAAAGAGAAGTTGTATGCAAACCTTAAAGGTGTTTTACATGGATAAAGCTGTCTTCTTAGGATTTGTGTCAAATTCTAAGGGAGTTGAGCTTGACTCTAAAAAGGTGAAAGCTATTCGAGAATGGTTGAAACCTGAGTCAGTTAATAAGGTTAGGAGTTTCCATGGCTTAGCAGGTTTTTATAGGAGATTTGTTAAGGATTTCTTTACTATTGTTGCTCTATTGAATGAAATCATTAAAAAAAGTTAGTTTTAGATGGGAGAAAGAATAGGAAAATGCATTTAATACTTTAAAGGAAAAGTTATGTACTGCACCTATTTTACATTTACCTTATTTTTCCAAGCATTTTGAAATTGAATGTGATGCTTCTGGGATTGGTATAGGGGTTGTTTTAATGCAGGAGAATCGTCTCGTAGTATATTTCAGTGAGAAGTTGAGCGGATCAGTTTTGAACTACTCCACTTATGATAAGGAGCTTTATACCCTGGTAAGAGCTCTTAAAGTTTAGGAACATTACTTACTACTTAAAGAGTTCGTGATACATAGTGATTATCAATCTCTCAAGTACTTGAAGGGACAAGGGAAATTAAGCAAAAGGCATGCAAGTTGGGTGAAGTATCTTGAAACATTTCCCTATGTGATTAAATACAAGCAAGGTAAGGAAAATATTGTTGCTGATGCATTATCGAGAAGGTATACTTTGATTTCTATGCTTACTTCTAAGTTACCTAGATTTAAGCATTTGAAAGAGTTGTATATGGGAGATATTGATTTTGCTAATGTATCAAACTTGTGAACATGTTACATTTGATAAGTTCTATAGGCATGAAGGATATCTTTTTACGGGTAAACAACTTTGCATTCCTGCATGTTCTATTAGAGAGATGCTTGTTAGAGAATCACATAGTGGAGGGTTAATGGGGCGTTTTGGTTTGCAAAAGACCTTAGATATGCTTGGTGAACATTTTTATTGGCCAAATATGAGAAAATATGTGGAAAGGGTTTGTGCAAAGTGTATTGCATGTAAAGAAGCTAAGTCTAGGTCTATACATCATGATTTGTATACTCCTTTACTTGTACTTAGTGAACCTTGGATTGATATATCTATGGAATTTGTATTGGATTTACCTAGGACTAGGAAAGGTAGAGATATCATATTTGTTGTTGTGGACAGATTTAATAAAATGACTCATTTCATTGCTTGCCAGAAAATAGATGATGCGACAAATATTGCTGATCTTTTCTTTTGGGAAGTGGTTTGACTTTATGGTGTGCCAAGGACCATTGTTTCAAATAAGGATGTTAAGTTCCTAAGTCACTTTTGGAGAGTTTTGTAAGGAAAGTTAGGTACTAAGCTTTTATTTTCTACTACATGTCATCCACAAACTGAGGTACTTAATAGGACTTTAGGAACTATGTTGTATGCAATCGTCAAGAAGAACTTAAAAACTTGGGAAGATTGTTTGCCCTTCATTGAGTTTGCATATAATTGTTATATACATTCTTCTACAGGTTATTCTCCATTTGAAATTGTGTATGGTTTTAATCCATTAACTGTGTTAGATTTGATGCCTTTACCTTTAACTGAGATTGCTAGTTTAGATGGCAAGAAGAATGCTGACTTGGTTAAAACAATACATGAGAAAGCACATTCATAGATTGAGAAAAAGAATCACATATATGCACAAAAAGCAAATAAAGGTAGAAAGCAAGTTCTCTTCGAACCAGGTGATTGGGTTTGGGTGTATATGCAAAAAGAACAGTTTCCACAGCAAAGGAAGTCAAAACTTGATGCAAAGGATGATGGACTATTCCAAGTGTTGGAACGCATTAATGACAATGCATACAAGATAGAATTGCAAGGTGCATATAATGTTAGTGTTACTTTTAAGGTTTTTGAATTATCTCTTTTTGAATTTGATTCAGATTCGAGGACAAATCCTTTTGAAGAGGGAGGGGATGATGTGAGCACGACCGTGGGACTTTGTAAGTAAAATAGTGCCAAAGATGACCTAGTAATGCCAGAGGGACCAATAACAAGATCAAGTGCTAAGAAGTTCAAAGAAGCGCTTCAATACTATATGGGTCGAATTGTAGATGGCATAGAATCTTAAGAGATATGAGGGATAATGACAAGATACCTAATCAAGTTGGGCGGAATGAGCAAGAAGACTTTCCTTCTCATTTAATTAATTATTTTACGTTAGAAGTATAACTTTTGGCAGCCCACTACTTATGTTTTGGCTTGTTTAAAACTTTTAGAGTTAATGGGTTTTATTTTAGCGATATTAGTTTGGGCTTTAATTATTTTAGTAAAAGGTCCATGTTTAAAGGCTTTTTACATGGTTAGGGTTTCTTTCTTTTCAAGAGGCATAAATACATCATAATAAATATTTTTTAGGGTTAGATTGGTTGAATAATGAATTCTATAAGGAAGGATTTCTTATCTTCTTCTATTGCATCAAGAATATAATTCTTATCAAGGTAAATACTTATGGAAAATTTCTATTCTTTTTTTCAAATCAACCTTATTATATGTACTTCCTTTCATATAATTGATTGGCGGTTCATTAGGGTTGGGGATTTCGTCTTGTTCATGTTCTATCTAAAGTGTTTGTTTAAGGGGTTTCAGGTTCTTTAGTCTTGAGGTTCCGCATTACATAGGCTCAAGATCATTCTATATAAATATGCCCAATGATATTTAAAATGCTTAAGATCAACATAGATCTTAAGACTTTCACCTATATTATGATAATGTACAAAAAATTGTATGTCTAAGAACAAAATGATGATCATTAGTTTGTACAAAAATATATTGTCATAATACATGAAACATATACAAATGTATCAAGATCAAATACACTGATCCTAACTAACAATTTTTAAGGACTTCAGCAAACCCATACTATACACATGTTTCTAAAAAATAAATAGGTGAAGTCCTTAGTTGAAGGATCAGCAAGCATGCACTCAATCTTCAAATGCTCTAGCTTTATGTTACCTTTCTTTATTAATTCCTTGGTCAAATATTCGACCTTTAAATGCTTAAACTCTGTGATGTTCTTATTTTTGTTACTAAACAATACAACAGAAAGATTATCACAATATAACTGAATGGATCTAGTAACTAAATTAACCACAGACAATTTAGAAATCAAGTTCCTAATCTAAACTGCTTGTAAAGTAGCCCCATAGCATGCCACAAACTCTTCATATATAGTGGAGGAAGTTACTAGTATCTACTTGACACTCTTCCACAATACTATACCATCTGTTAATATAAAAATGTACCATGATGTGGAATTCCTATCATCTAGGCATATAGCAAATTTTGAATTTGTATAACATATAAGGTCTAGATTGTTAACTTTCCTGAATGTCAACATATAATCCTTAGTTCATTTTAGATATCTCAATACATGTTTGACTGCATTCCAATGGTCTATTCCTAGGTTAACTAGATACCTACCCAATAGTTCAACAACAAATGCGATGTCCGGTCTACTGCACACCTGAGCATACATCAAGCTACCAACTACAATAACATGCTTTAGTGCCTCTCTTTCTGTATCATTCTTTGGACATTATGCCAAATATAATCTCTCATCCTAAGAGATAAATGTTACAATAAGTTTAAAATCAACAATATTAAACCTTTGCAGCATTCGCTCAATATATGCTCCATGTGAGAGACTAAATAAGGATTGAGAGGCTTGTAATATAAGCATCTTTCAACTTTACTTTCCTTAAAGCCAAATGAGATAACAACGTCATCAAACTTTAGGTACCATTTTCTGGAGGCTTATTTCAAACCATATATGGATTTTCTCAAATTACAAACCATGTCAACTTTGCCTTGATCCTAAAATCCTTGAGGTTGCTTCTTCATAAAGGTCTCCATTTATGAAAGCAGTTTTAACATCCATCTGATGTGGCTCTATATCATAATGAGTTATTATTGTTATAATCACTCTAAATGCATTCCTAAAGGATACAGAAGAAAGGGTAACATCAAAGTCGATCTCTTCTCTCCAAGTGAACCCTCTAGCAATCAAATGGGCTTTTAACCGCTCAACTTTACGCTAAGAGTCCTTTTTGGTCTTATAAATCTATTTACAGTTGGTAGGTTTGCAATTATAAGGTAAATTCACAAGCTCTGAAACCTTTATATATTTTATGAATTGCATCTCATCTCACATTGCATCCCATCACAAATCTACATAAGGTTCAAAAATATCTTTTGCAAAAGGAACTAGATCTACTATGTGTCCAATATCATAGTCTTGTTTACCTAAATATACTATGTAATCATATGAGCTAGGAAGTCTTCTCACTCTAGTGTATCTTCTTAATTGAACTAGTTCAGTATACTCTTACACCTCAGAAACCTCAGATCTTGATCAACTAGTTTTGACTATTTGAGTGATGAATATGAAATAACTTTAGTATCCACCCTTTTATCATCTGGCGGATGAGAACGACCACTCTAAGATGAAATGGACCACTCTCATCATAGACGTTATGCTCCAGAAACTTAGTTGTTTGTGATTATACTATTCTAAATCCTCCATCTCTACAGTAAATTTGTATCCCTTGAAGTAGTCATGATATCTAACAAAATAACAACGAGTGGAACCAAAATGGAACTTATCTTCATAAGGATTATACAAACGTACCTCAGCAGGGTAGTCCTATACCTAAAGATAAGTTAGGCTAGGCTTCCATCCCTTCCAGATTTCAAAAGGTCTCTTTGAAACTAATTTGATTAAGACTTTATTAAGTATATAAAAGGCAATCTTTATTGCTTAATCCTAAAGGTAATTTGGTAAATTAGTCCTTCTTTGCATTGACCTCATTATGTTCTTTAAGGTGCGATTATGCCTTTTGATCATATCATTTTACTCAGGACTACTTAGCATAGTGAACTAAGTCACTATTCTACATGATTCTATATATTTGAAAAATGAACCTTTTTCTTGTCTTGAAATCCCATGTATACCATAATATTCACTTGCACTGTCAAATCTGACAATCTTAATTGACTTTCCCAATTGGTTCTCAACTTCAGCCTTAAAGATCTTAAATTTATCAAGAACTTCAAACTTGTCTTTAAATAAGAACACATATACATAATGGGAATAATCATCAATAAATGTCAGAAAATATCATGAATTACACAATGTAACTTTATAGGTCCACATATATCTGTATGTATGAGTTTTAATAAACTAAAAGCATGAGTTGACCCCTTTTTCTTTATTTTGGTCAACTTACCCTTGAAGTAGTCAACGCATGTTTCCAAATCATCATAATCTAGAGTTAGGAGAATGTTATCCTTGACCAATCTACCAACTCTATTTTTAGAAATGTGACCTAACTTTTCATGCCATAATATGTATGCCTTTTGTTTTATCAGAGTTCTCTTTCTAGTGACTTGTTCGACAATATATAAAGAAGCATACATCTTAGTAGGGGAAATACACATTGTATATAAGCCATATGACAAGAAGTTAGTACCCATATATTTTGCATTAAAAGATAACTTTATAATAGAAGTTTAAATTACAAAACTATAACCTTCTTTGTCCAAAACAGATACAGAGATCAAAGTCCACTAAAATATGGTGTATAAAACGTGTCATTTAATACAAGCTTGAACTTTGTATCAAGGTTTAAACAAATATTTCCTACAGAGATAATGTCAATTTCTTCGTCATTGCCCACCATTAGTTTTTCCTCCTCCCCATTCGACTTTCTCTTTTGTATAAGTCCCTGCATTGTGGAAGCAACATGATTAGAGGCTCCACTACTTGATGTGGCTATAGTAAGATTAGCCTTGTGTATCATACGAACCATGAAGTTATATGATAATTATATCCTTTATTTATAGGTATTATATTTCCAGCATTCCAACTTCTTATGTCCCCTTACAGATGAAACACCTCATACTTTTTACAAATTACAATATCCGTAGGACCTCTAGTAACACTAGATTAACTAACATATATATGTGGAGGAAATTTATGTTTCTTACCTTTAAAGTTATAGGGCTTTACCTTTGCCTTCCCCTTGGTTCTTATAAAGGTTGTATGAGTTGTATTTTTCAACTTCTCTTCTTCTACAACACAATGGATGATCAATGCATTTATGTCCTAAGCTTCATCCTGAGAATTGTATGTGGTAACCACATACCTAACTCTAATGGAAGTGTATTTAGAGCTTGGTGAACTATACAAGCATTAGGAATATAAATATGTAACGCCCTTAGCTTATTCTAAAGGTAAATCATCCTAATTATGTACTCTCTCAGTCCCCCTGCTCCTATATATCTCATATAGTACAATTCCTTTAATAAGGTACATATTTCAGTACTAGAAGATACCTTATATCTCTGTGAGACATTATTGAGGAAACCCCTTGCCATGTTCATTTTTTGAAGTTCACTTCATATATGGTTTAAAATAGATCTCTTTATGGTCAAATATCACATCCTATTTGACCTTCTAGACTTCATATGTTGCTCTTTCAGCCTTTGAGCTGGTATATGTAGGTGCAAAAGGGCTATCCTTGACTATAGCCATGCTAATATCTATCATCTCCAACACAAACTTTACATCTTGCTTTCATTTCTTGAAATTGAAACTAGTAAAGGTTTCAATTATGGCACTGTTATTATTTACATAGAAGGTGAATGCAAAATTGATAATGTAAATGATCAGCACAAATGTAAGATAACATCGATACTCAAAGCCAGAAAGTAGTATATGTATTGAGCATCTTATCACATATATCATAAAACACCTATGAGTAGAATATATAATACATATAGATAAGACCTCTATATAAAAGCAATCATAGTTGAAACCATTAACTTTTACGATACTACCACCTGTGGGTGAATAGATCACTTAAGTAATAGATTTCCTCCATCTTATACCTTTATACACATGTCAAAGTCTCATATAAGGCCAACACCTGTGGTAGAATGACCAAACACAAATCCAAAGACATCCCCAAACATACAAGTGGAATAATTCAAATACTAATGTGAAAGGTCATTATGGTGACTACATTCTCATTAGTGCCCTAATGGATCCACAAGCACAAAGGACACACACTTATATTATCCTCACATTCTTCCATATAGGTATACAATATATGACAATTTACCATTCATAAATACAAAATCCCCATGCATATATTCATTATCACATATTAATGTTGAATACATTATCAAAATAACTTTTTTAAGAATTTATCACCTAGAAAATCTCAATTAGAATGATAATTATGCGATATCAAAACATAACCACACCATATGAGATATCAAAACCACATATATCTCTGTTATTTCAATTCAAATGCATGAAATTCACTCAATGAAGGCTTTAATAACCTTATGTAATTTTTCTGAAGTTAAATTTTAGTTATTACCAATGTTAAAAACAAATTCACTTTATAAATTCACAATACCCTAAAAACCAACCCAAAATTCATAAAACAACACGCGCTAGAGCATCACACGTTTTTGGATGTATAAGGCACATGTATACCAAAGGTCAGACGCATGCCACCTTTAATGGCATATGGAACACATGTTCGATAATGTTTAGATGCGTCACCTGCCTCTGGCATGTGTACTCCACGTGTTTGATGCATGGGTCCCATATACGTTAGCTATACATACCAAATGCTAAACATGTCCTAGAAGCAACATGCTGTTTCTTCAATGCCTATTCCTTTAGTCACCAAAAAAGGTGATTTTTAACGATATTTTTGTTGATTTTTTTCCAAATTTGGCAAATGTTTTTCGAAAAACACCCCAAAGTCCATTTTGACTCATTTTTCCATCCAATGCTTCATCAAAATCAATTCAAACAATAAATATGCAATTTATATGAGCAAAAGTAAATTAATTTCTTCAATTTTTTAGGAGAAAGTCAAAAATCTTTGTTTAAATTTTTGCAATCATGGAATAGCTCTGATACCGCATGTTAGTCATAACATAAACTTTAATTATGAACCTAAGATCAACCATAAACTTGTATTAATGGAGAAAATGTAGAAAATACATGTTTTAATATCCATTGCATAATGAACAAGCTGCTGAACTGCTTGAACAAGCATTTCAACATTTGAATAAACTCCTGAAACTTTCAATCAACCTTTATGGAAATTGTATTTCCTTATACTGTTAACATCTTTATGAGCTTTTCTTAATACTTGGGCCTTTTAACGGGTCAGAGAAATTGAATGTTCACGAACTTACTTAAGTAGACAATAGGAGACTGTAGCAATTATTTATAGTAACCTTATAGGCCTCCCATTGTAGGCCTAATACATATCTAATGTATACTGATTAGAGCTCATTTTCCTTATTAGACTTCAACCTATTTAACCAGATTGTTTAATGGGCTTCTTTATTATCTTTAATTCAGATCAATTTTGATTTTCTTAACCTTAATTTTATAAAAACATGTAATTAATAATTATCCAATTAAATAAATCACTAAATTTTAAATCTTTCAGATAATTGTTATCAAGCTGTGCAATAGCTTCATTAAGTAAACTTGCTAATTTATGCAACTCTTGATTCATAATGACCACTGGAATAAGTTTCCAATCGGATCGTCCAATAAGTGTGACATTAGTCATGGACGTATGTTAACAATTAAGTTTACGAATGGCCTTTCGGAATTTAAAGCTACAGTAAATCTAAACATAGATAATTTATAAGATCAAATTTATCATATACATCATTCGAAATTAATCACTTATGAGTTAATTCTATATACGTCACTTAAAACTAATCATTTATGGATAAATTTTTTATTCATATATTATAGAATATTGTTTGATGAGAAAAATATTATCTTTTAAATTTTAAAGGATATATTTTATAATGAAATTAAGATTCTTAATTAACTTTTTATCAATTGAAAGTCAAATGTTGCACCAAACTCATTATGTTTATTAAATATTTATCTTCCTCTCATATATCACGACCTTAATTAATCCGAATTTTACATTTTCTTAAACTTATCCAATAGTCCATATAAGTAACTGTAGGGAAAGTTGAGACATGCGACATTTAATGCAATAAAGGCAACAATATTATAATGTGCAGTGGGTACAAATAAAACCTTAACCTATTTGAATGAAAATATAAAGAGCAAATATAAATGCACAAAAAAGTTTCGAATAGGAGAACATCAAATTGTTAACATAAAAATCTTCTCAATGTGAGAAATAAAACTGTAGCACTTCGTTCAAAAAGTAATTTACTATAAAATTAATAAGTACATCAAAAGAGTTAAACAAAAAGAGTTTAAAACAATAAATACTTATTAACATGTGGTAATCAAACAATGTGTATATCAAAATTCGGATATACCATAAAGACTTTGTTCCATACCATAACAGTTCCTTCCAAATACCATGATTGTTTTTCAATACTACAACAGTTTTGTACTGTCAAATTTAACAACAGTTCCTTCCTAATACCATGATTGTTCTTCTTCAGTAGTACTCTTATAGCACTCCACTATTCCAACTAAATTATATTCCACTTTGTAGACCCAATTGTAATTGATGGGTCTCTTTTTGAGTGGAAGACTTTTAACCATTACAATATTATTAGCTTCTAAAGTTACAATCTCCTTTGACATTGCATCACACTAATATGTGCTCTTGACCATCTTAGAATAATTTTTAGGCTCTATTTATGACATCATGACCAACAAGAATATACGATGCCTATGAGAAAATATATCAAATGTTACATAATTAGCTAAGGGATAAAGAGTACTTGAAAAGGTTCCATATTATGGGGGCTTGAAAGAGGGGTTCGATTCTTAGAAGTATTAGTCATCTGGTTGTTACTACTTGCCTCCCATAATCTTCTTCCACATTGTTCTCTTAAACAATTTCTCCATATCCTTCACCCATACTCCCTCTTTCCTTTGATATAGTGTCATTTTACCCATTTTAAGGTTAAGGTTCAACATCAATGTTCTCGAGTGTTTGAACCTCTTCAAATGAATGTCCCAAAGTAATTAGTGTGTCTCTTATTGTCTATCCAACCTATCTAATATCTTGATCAAAAGAAAATATATCTTCATATAATGAAATGTCTAGTGAAGAAAAGAAAATGTTCTTCTCAAGGTTATACAATTCCTAATCCTTCTTCCCACAAAGGGAGCCTATAAAAATGCATCGCCTACTCCTAACTCCAAATTTGTATTTTTATCTTAGATTATTGTGAGCATAACAGAGCTACTCCAAAACCTTCATATGTCTATATGATGGCTTAATAAAAAATAGGATCTTATGTAGTGATTTTCCATAGAGTTTGGCGGTAAAAGTCTTGCTGATCAAGTAAGTTGATGTAAAAGTACATTCTTCATAAAACTTAATTGGTAAACAAGCTTGAAAATGAAATTCCCTAGCCACCTCTAAGATATGCATATATTTTCTCTCCATTTTGTCATTTAGTTATAATGAGTCAACATGACTAGTCTTATGAACTATCTGATTGTCCCTTTAGAATTTTTTCATTGTTCATAAAACAAACTTTAACATATTACCACTAAGAATTCCTTTTATAGTTTTTTCCAAATTGAGTTATAATCTCATACAAAAATCTATTAGATTTCTTTTGGCTTCACTTTTTTATTTTAATAGAAAAACCAAAACTCACGACCATAATCATCCAAAATTGTAAGAAAATAATAAGCATCATAAGATGAAGTTACTCAATAAGAACCTTATAAATCATAATGTATCAAATCAAAATAATTAATTGCTTTATTGTTACTAATGCCTATTTCACTCAATAATAGGTATCATAAACCTCTTTATTTTCTGACTTAATAATATCATTTCCCATATTAACATGTAAAATTTTGACTTGACTAGTATCCCACTATAGGAGTCTACCATATTTGCCTTTATTCTATTATGTGATTATATAAAGCTTATATCAGCTCACCCACTTCAATCAATTTCTTTAAGATATGGTCATGTATCATAAAAAGTTTACTAATAAATTTCATTTGACAATTGAACTCATTTATCAATTGTCACATATATATCAAAATGCAATTCAAATTAGGAATATAAAACATCATTCAATATCTTTTAAGAATTTAAAACAATTTGACCAACCTTTTTTTTAGTGGTTGTTTTCCCATTAGGTAAGATAATAGGCCTAGTTGCATCTTCAATGTTACTTAATAACTCTAATCATCATGTTATATGATTAGACGCTCCATTCTTAAGTATCCAAGTTAGGATTTCATGAAAATTACTGGAAAGCTTCACTAACAGTCATTGAAACTATTATATTAATATGCCTAGTAGGGTATTTTAATTGGCTCTATCTTTAGTGTTTGCTTCCGATGACTGGTTAATATAGATCGTAGTGGCTTGACCTCATTCCACATTCTAGCTTGGTTGGCCTTGATCATGTATGCTGCTTGACTCACCTTTTTCTCGTTCATTATTTCCCAACCATGAGGATAGCCTATCAATTTATAACAATAAAAAATTTTATGTTCTAATTTGTTGTAGTTGACACAAATTTTCCAGTCTGTATTAAATTATTGTCTATTCTAAGGAACAGACTTTCCTCTTCCCATTGCTTAACCTTCCAAGCCCACCTCCTCCATATGGTCATTTTGGCGCTTGATGACATGAATGGCCTATATTATTCCTCATAAGTGCTTTTGACATAAGCTCTGCTCAACAATGGTAAAGGATGCATGAAGAGGATTTGGGAACAGATCCCTAAAAACTGCATTGCTAATCCAATCAAAAATTTGTGGAGCTTATCCTCCTCTTATTCTTTTATAAATTTTTATGCCATACAACACGTACAAACAGGGATCTTAGAATTGTAAGACATTTTTGCCCCTAAATGCAATTTTGTCAATTTCCTATAAATTGGACAATTATTAATTTTAATTTAATTTTTAAATAAATTATTGGTTAAGTTAAGTAATTTGATCTAGATAAATATAATAAAATGGCCCAATAAATGATCTAAATCAATGGGTCAAAGTTCGGGTAACAAATAGATCCCTTTTAGAGTGAACCTAGTCTATACCGGCCTTGTAATGGGGAAGCCCGAAATGGAAGCTATATAAATAGGTTAAGATCTCCTTTAGTTGCTCATATCAATTGTAAGCATAAGGAATCTCTGACCTATTAAGAGAGCTTATGTATTGAGAAAACTATAGAAAGACCTAGCCCGCATCTCGATGATGGATTCCCATGAAGACAGCTGTGGATTCGAGATCGTTTTGACTTCAGAAAGCTTGTTTGAAGTTTCAGAACCAAAATTAGGTACATTCCACATTTCTCCTTTTTTATCCCTTTCACGTTAGATTCGGGATACGTAACGAAGGTACTATTATATATTACACGCGATATCAGAGCAGTGACGTGATCGGATGGTTAAAAATGGAGATTTTTTAAAATTTCTCTCTATAAGGTTTTCAGAGAGTTAGCTTCTGTTTCTCGGTTTTTTCTTGCTTTTTATTCCATGAAAGTAGTATGCAAATGTTTAGCCTTGAGAAACAAGTTGAAAACGAGCCCGAGAAGTCAAAAAATCAACCCGAAACTTATCAAAAATTGCCTTTTTTTTTACGAGGGGTGCGTCGCCTTCGAGTGAGTGTGCGTCACGTGCCCAGCAGTAAAGAGTACCGCGGGAGATACGACATGTATGGCATGTGCCCACTTCGGTGGGTGCGTCTGCAGCGCTAGTGCGTGAGCTGACATGGTACAGCTGACGTCAGCTGTACGGACATCTGCTACAGTAAAATCCCAAGAAAAACAAAAAGAAAATAGATTTCCCGTAAAGGTGCCCCGCGGAGTTTTGGGTCAGTTTTCGAGTCCGAAAAATTTTAAAAGTGAGTTTTTCTATTTTCTAGATTTATTACATTAGTAATAAATTAAAGTTTAACTCCAGAAAAAGGAATTAAGGTGTTTTGAATTTGATTTCGAGAGAATTTTCATGCTTCGGACATCATGGGAGGGAGATACTTCAAGTTTTTGTGTCTTGAGTCTTATATTCAGGGTTTGGGATCACCTGATGGTTAATCAAAAAAGAAATTGAGACATTCTGAAGCCAATTTTGAGTGAATTTTCGTGCAACAAACTTGTCATAAGGGAGATACATAAGATTCTTATATCTCGAGTAGTCGATTTGGTGTCCAATAATGCACAATAGTCACTCTACCGAGATTTTTCTTTTACGAAAATCTCAAATGAAGTTTTCAGAGAATGTCATCAGCACGAGTGTAAGACAATGGGACTATGCATTCAAGTTTTTGCATTTAATGATGTTAAATTGTCATACACCATACGCCCATAAAGAATGTGAGGATGACATAAAGATGTATCCCTTGTGTTAGTGGACTTTTTGAGTGCTAATGAGGATGTAGTCACCAAATTGACCTTTTAAATCAGTATTTTAAATTGTTCTGCTTGCATATTGGGGGATGTCTCTAATTTTATAATTGGTTATTCTACCCAAAGGTGTTGGCCTTACATAATGTTTTGAGATAATCATAAAGGTATGAGATGGAGGAAAGTTGTTGCTTAAATGATCTATTCACCGAAAGGTGGTAGTGTCGTGAGAGTTGATGGTTTGTACTCTGATCGCTTTTTATGTGAAAGTTTAATTGCATATATTATGTATTCAGCCCAAAGGTGCTTCGTAATATTTGTGATCAGATTTTTAGGAAAGATACTGTTTAATGGCTTTCAGTATCGCTATTATCCTACATTTGTGTTGATCTAATCAAAGTTAATTTACAGTCACCTTTTCGATCAATAAAATCAGTGTCACCATTGAAACCCTGACCGGTTTCAATGCAAAGAAGAGATAGTTGAGGTTAATATGGCCATACGAACACACAGGCCATCTCCACCTATATCTATGAGCTTGAAAGCTCATAAAGTAGCCTATAAAGCCCAAGATCGGTTTGAAAGATTATATCTTATGATCATTAAGAGATCCATACCTAACCATCTGCTTAGTGGACTTTTAGACACAAATATAGTGAAATAATTCTTGGTAATGTCTCCAAGAGGTACACAGTCTCACCTAGTATTGAGACAAGTTCCTTGATCAAAGAATCGTTCTCCATAAGGTATACAGGAGAAGGGAGAGTAAAGGAGTACATATCAAGAATGATATATCTTTACAGTAGACTGAAGATTTTAAACATTCCTCTTCCTGATGTCTTCGTAGTTGACCAGACTCTTAATATAGTCTCTCCAGAATTAAGTAATCTGGTGAAGAAATATTGTTCATAGGATAAGGAATGGGACTTTAATGCTTTGATTGTTCATTGTGTTGCTGAGGAGGAGAAACTCAAGTTTGTTATTCTTACAGCCCTCGATGTAACTAAATGCACTACAAGAAATTGTATTTTTAGTGATAGTAAAAGTTGTCACTAAATGCAGTAATATTAGTCACTATTATTAATAGTGTCTAAGATTTGAAGTCGTCAACTCTTGTCACAAATA
>JANIIA010000002.1:13281246-13297679 GCA_027478495.1 Erythroxylum alaternifolium
GTATTTATATGAGTTATAATGACCTAAAACCTAATAACAAGGATAAAAACATCATTGTAGTTCTAATAAAAATAAAACACAATAATTAAATAAATAAATAGATTTATTAAAGCTCTACGTCACCAACAAAGCAATAGTAGCCTCAAATCTTTTAGGTAAAGATACAAGTATTTTTTGAGCTATTCTAGAATCGGTAAGTTCAGCACCAAGTATTCTTACCTTATTTGCAATGTCAATCAACCGCTCAGAATACTCTTTGATCGACTCAGCATCCTTCATTCGCTGCATTTCAAATTCTTGAACCAAGTTCAATACTTTCATGCTTTTGATTTTTTCATCTCCCTGATACTCCTTTTTAAGAAAATCCCAAATTTCTTTAGTTGAGTTGCAAGACATAAAACGGTTGAAAATGATCGGAGAAACAGCAGCAAAAAAATAGGCCTTGGCTTTGGCTTTTTTTGTCTTCTCCTTGTGAATCTTTATCTGAGCCACAGGATTTCCAGGCAAAGAAGGTACTTCATAGTCTTCTTCTACAGCCTCCCACAAGTCACATGCATCCAAAAATGTCTCCATCCTCACTGCCCACGCTTGGTAGTTCTCACCGTCAAAAATTGGTGGAGTCATTTTTGAAAAGAACTCTCACTCTCCAAAGGTCTGATGGTCTTTCGTAGAAAAAGGTTTGGGTGCTATTTGGATAAACACTCAGAAAAAATAATCTCACAAGTCTCTCTCGCAAGTCCCTTAAGAAAGAGAGCTCTGATACCATTATTGTTTTTACTCCGTAATTGAAAAGACAATAAAGAGTAATTGGAAAAAGGAATACTTTTATTGATAATCTTATTCATATATATAAGCACGCATCATAAATGAATTACAACGGAAAAGTAATAACAAGTCCTGAAAAAAAGCTACTACTAACAGTTTGTTCTAAAACAGAAAATAAAATAAAATCTCCTAACTTTCAGCTAAAGTCTAGGAATACTAAGTTAAGCAACACGTGAGACAACCAACAGCAGCAAAATTTTGATTTTCTCGTTAAGAATGATAATCTGGCATCAAAAGGTTGGCATATATAACTTGCGTCAAATGGCCTTAGGTAGGATGCAATTACAGTAGCAACTCAGGCAACTCACTTTCTGTGATTGAAAGGTAGGATTAGTATAGTGGAAAACTCGTGTTTCCTCGGAAGAACAATCTTTTTCGTTTCATACGTCCACAGGTTCACATAAGAATAGAGAAAAGATGAACATTGTCACCTATTTTCTTCTGTTTTGGTGTTATTGCCTGTAGAATAAGGTGATTGGAATTATGTCTCAGAACCAACAAAAGGAAGAGAGAGTTAAGAATCAGTGGCAACAGAAAAAAACAAAGCTTTTCTTAAGCAGTGGAAATAAAGTTAGTATATATACAGAATAAAGACGCGGCCTAAGCCTTTATATGTGATCGTGATGAATAATATTGTATGAATGTCTCAGGTATACGAAGAGTTTATTGTAGCAAATATTGTATAAGAATAGTTGTATCAATGCTTGATCGGGTGACCTTCAACTATACGTGTGGGCTACTATATCTTACATAGCTTGCCCAAAGTACGAATGCACTTCTCTATCGTTCCACACTTGTTTTATTTCTGTTCTATTCGATTTCCTTAACATTCTTTATTTTATAACTATGCATATGCTATAAATAGAGAGACCTGATGCACCTAACCACATGTTCATGGAGTTTCGACCTTCGTAGAATACTGCATGTCCATTTTCACAAAAGGGGAACAGCTTGAAAACCCGGAGATGTAATGATCAATACCCTTTTTCCGCATGTTTTGCTATTCTGAAACTATTCTCCACAGGGAATGGCAACGCACTGAACATTTTGTAGCTATCCTTTCAGTGGAAACCCACGAGCAAAGCCTTTCCATTATAGAAAAAACACTTCCAACAAGTCCCTAGAATCAGATAGTTACTGGCTTCGTCCCTGTTGAATTCTAAGTACAGCACATGGGACCAGGATTCGGCCCTTTCCTTTCCTTGATATCTTAGGGTCAAGTGCAAACCAATAATCAATTCTTTGCCCGAATTGTGCTCCCCTACAGGGCCATGGTTGGCCAGTATGCATACACGAATTAATAACCTCCTATAGAAATGGAAGCTATTTAGTCTTCAATTTCGTTACAAGTTGAAGGTTGGCATAGGTTTTAGATAAAAACCACAGTGCAATAATAGGTAAATGAATTATATATCCTACGGAGGAAGTGTAGTGCAGTGAGTAAAGGGTTTCTTTATTATCAAAGTTGGTGCAGATTGGGAAGCCACCCCTTCAGTTTAGGGTATGGGATTGGCAGCCACTAGTCAGCACTCAATAGTCCCTGTAAATTTTCATTTTGCCGAAGGGACAAGCTTTCGTGTAGTTTATGAAAGACTTAACACAACGGTTGGAGTTCGCTAGTCGGCTACTAAGTAAATATGGTCCCACATTATGACCAAACCATTCGACATAAGCCCTTATTTTTCTGCAATCCCTTTCCTCTTCTCTTCCATTTTCGAATACCCTTTTGGTCCTGTATGTTTTATGACAACATTTTCACTTGGACACTTCTCCTAAAGACCCGTTTGCAGCCCATCTCAAATTTCTTTTCGAGGATTCAACTTACAATCACTATTTGCACAATGGTCAATTTAATTAACAGTACATTAACATCATCCTGCACAGGAAACGTCAAATACCAACGTCACAATGTACATAGACCATGCAACCCAGCATTTACTTCTCCATGTTTCCACATTTCGTCTCTTTACTTTCCTTCCTATTCAAATACAGGCCACCCCCTATAGTACCACTAATTCAGTTACAAATTTCATTCTTTATAATCACTTTTGTATCATCATTTTTATTGCTCAACTCTTTCTCTGTGGTGTGTGACTGTGTACGCTAGTTTTTCAGTGTTACTATCTCATTTTCTTTACTTCGGCCACTTTTTAAAGATTTGGAGAAATGAGGAGAAATCTGGTACTCGTATTATGGCTCGTCTTACTTTTGTCCCTTGTTGATCTCAGTCATGGCTCAAGGAAAACGATAACTTTCAAGATTACGCCCCACTCTCAGAACTCACCACGTACAATTTCAGGGTTTTTCCCAAAGGGAATTCCTATTCCATCTTCGGGTCCATCGAAGAGGCACAATGAAATCGGTATACAAAGTTCAAAGACTTCTCCATGAAAGGAGTGCAGAAACAATCCATGAATAATGCTGATACGATCTCACTCACATAACCTTCTTCATAGGTATGTCTGTGTGTGTGTGTGTATATAATCCGGAGGCCAATGGCGGGGTTAGTTAATTTGTCTTCACTTTTTGGTGATCTCTAAGGAGAGAATGGTTCGCGTAGTGTTTTCTTAGTTGACTTCTACTTCCATAAGGAGTGTTAACTAGTTAAAAAGATTACAAGAGGCCTGAGGCTTTTCTTTTTCCAGTTTATCCTTCTTCAACTCTTCTGTTTTTTGTTTGTGTTCATTCATCACCATTTGGGTTTTCCATCTAGTTTATGTTAATTCACGATAAACTGTATTCAGGACTGATCAGAATTTTGACTACAGTTCAATGGAAAGTAGTTCTACTTCTTCATGGGATAGAAAGCAAACAAATCTTTTGCAGTTTAAAGGTAAGAGTAATGTGGTATTATGCTATGTGAGATTGAAAGTCATCATCATTGTCTGGTATGCAACACAATGAACAGTTTAATAGCATGACGTTCATATCTTCACTGATTATGTAATAGTGACGTGAGATTATGTTAATTTTTATTTGATCTACTATATATAATAGTTAATGGAGACCTGTTCGATCCTAGACCTCAAACTTTTATCTGTTCATGAGACAGCTTACAAATTCATTAATGACCCAAATGCCTTCTTTTTTTTTTTTTTTTTGACGACCAACATAAGAAAGTTCCAATTGATTAAAACCGAAAAGCAATTTAGATTCCTGACTAAATCGCAGTTCACATGAAACAGAAATTATTTTGTATTGCACATCAATGGAGCCTCGTAACTAGGGCAAACGGGTAACAAGGTTCTATTTTGTTTGGTATATTAAAGTCCAAAATTGTATATAAACTACTTCACACCTCATGCACCAATCACCTGTCGGCAACAACAACAACAGAAATTGTTTATTTATTGGAGGAGAAACAGCAATATTAATTTTCAGTACTCGGTGAACAAGAAATATTCTGAATAATAAAAGGTTATGAGATGAATGTATATCATGGAATGTCAATGGTTTCAAATCAAACACGACAAATGGAGGCCATGTGAGACCAATGAGAAGTGATAATATATCCTTAAGGACAAGCTTGAAGTCATAAGATGGTTAAAAATAATTGAAATTTGGATATTGAAAGAGGGAAATGACTAGTGGGTTCAGTTAAAAGGAGGACCCATGCAAGTTTATCATGTAAATTTCCTGAGGTAGATGGCATGAAAGTCCTTTTTAGTTGACTAAAGGGAAAAAAAAAATACTTCTTGGACCAACCCTAAACTAAAGAAGAAGGCCCTTCGCTTCCTTTTCCTCACCTGCTTCAAAGCCAATAACATAATGTTGGAAGAAACAAGCGAGGGATATGCTGAGAAAATAATATATAAGCCTAATCACTTGCCTACAGAACAAATACTAACCGAAAATTATTTTTTTATTGTTGCTGGTACTTTACGCAATGCAACAAAAGTACATTGTTGCCTGTCTGTTTCCTGTAACAAGGACAATCGTGCAGTTAGAATTGTATTGATTTTAATATGTGTAATCTAATTCTTCATTCTGACTCAGTATTTTAGATTACAGATTGGATACCTGGGCATAGCATTTTCTCAAAAAGTCAGAAAGTTCAAGCTAAGTTACTTCAGGCAATGGCAAGATCTTTTGCTGCCAAGGATGCTACGGGAGGGGTTTCAAGGCTTTGCAATTGTCTTGTGTTGTTGGACTTGCCCTTTCCATTACCAACTCCCTTCCCAACTTAGCCGTCCTTTTTGGAAAATTAAGCAACAATTAGTAGTCAAGCATTTGTCATGTCTGCTGAATTTCATAGCATTGACTTTCTCCAATTCTCAATATGTAACCAATACAATCCCCCAGAGGAAATTTATACACATTTAGTCCCAGAAAGGCGTGTGGGAAGAGAAAAAGTAAGCTAATGGGTCGGAAAAAAATTGCAAGTGTTTATAGGTAAAGTTACATATTTGTATTCTCATTTTAATAATGAAAAGAATGGCAAGCCAAGACGGTGATCCAGTAGAAAAAATTCCCATTATAAGAAAATAATAATAAGTTGGAGAAAGATGCATGGATAGGAAGCGAAGGAGCAGAAACTTTCTCGCCCTGATCATCTTAATTGATGCTTTCTATATACAATACAATACAACAACTACGTAAAAACTGGAAAGGGCTGATACCCCAGAAAATTAAATGGAAGAACACAAAATTAATTACGAAAGAGAAGAGGCGGTGAACGTTTAATCTTTCCTTGACTAAAATCCTCTGATGAGAATACAAAATACATGACCAGATTAACTCTGCTTCTAAGGTTGGGAAGTTGACATTCCCCCTTCTGATCTCCGGGCAGTCTGTCCAGAAACTGATGATCTGTCCGACCCTTGAACATTATATTTTTCATACACTTTGTCACGGTTCTCAGACCACCATGTCTCTGCTTGATGCTCTCCAAATCTTCTACGGCTGCAGAAACATGTAGGTTATCAATTTGCAATGAGATGATTATAGCTGGGAACATCTTAATATCTCAAGGTTTGTAATATCGGCCTTGGCAGAACTTTGGCTTGCTCTAATAGTGTTAATATAGCTGACTAAATCAACCTCTTAGGATACTTCAGGATAATTCTCTAGACATATGATCACTAACATAAACTCTATTAAATGTTGGATTTTGTAAACAGTTTGCTACCATAATCGCGTTCTTCAAAATGTGAAATATGTCAGTCTACAGAGGTAGTAATATAGCAAGCATAGGTAGCAAAATACACGAAATTAGAGTACCTGAAGCGCACTCGTTTAAGATCCCTAGTTCCATCATGCAGGGCCACGAGAGTTATGTAAACACCAGGCTCATACTGTTCAATCCACTCAGCCTCAACCTGATTACCATTCGCAATTAATGGTGAATCCCTGGTTTTCATACCATTATCACCAGCTTGTAGAGGTCTAGATTCCCGTCCCATGTCCGGTAAATTAACATTACTTGCCTGAACCCCCCGACCACCATTGGACAATCTATCATCTGGACGATCATCCTTTTCAGGTTGATCCCTGAATGGCAGAATGGGTCCCTGAGTTCCATTTATTGTGGTAGTATCACTCCTTATTGGAGAGAGTAAGGCAGTTCCACCAGTAGGGTCTAATCTAGAATGCTGCTCTCCATTAGAATCAAGGTGATGAATACCATTCAGTTCCAATCCATTCGATAAACAAGCAAGTCTCAGGCTCTCGGCATCATACACTCCAGGTGGCAGCCTCTCAGCCATATCCTTAAGCTAGAATTATAGGGTTGAAGTACTTCAGTATAAGATTATTGCAAGGTAAACAAAAATAACATTTCCAACATGATAAGGACTTTAGGAGAGCCACACCCCAAAAGCAACTTAAAAGAAACTGTCCAATAACACTAAGAAATGTAAAGTAAACAAAATAGGCATCTGACAACTTTAACTATTTGTCCAATCATATACTTAACAGATATTCTTCTACACCAATGGCGAAGTATTATCCTTTCTAACAAAGAAGCTATTCCAACAATCTGTTAACTTCCAACAAATATTTGCCACTCCATAAACTCAAATGTGACCTAAGATAGAAGAAAGCATTAGCAAAAAGGAGGAAAGTAACATATGAAGCATGATACCTGAGCAGTAAGTGACTTTATAACTTCTTTTGCAGATTTTGATCTTGCCGACTCTTCTGCCGCTGCCACCATAGCTTCTTGTACCTTCTTTGCTGATTTCTGAAGTTCTGATTCCTGGAATTCGCATCTCTGTCTCAGGCTCTCAACCTAGACCAGATACATCACCCGCAAGAATTAGACATTATAAACAAAACAGTAAAAGAAAATTTTACAAGCAAGCACAAAAGAGGAGAGAGGGAGAGGGAGAGAGAGAAGAGGAGTGACATATAACTTTCAGATCCAAATCAAAATTCAGAATCCAACCCAAGTAACAATAGATTAGGTACTTTTAAACATCCTGAATCTGACACAAATGAAAACACTTATCATGTGAATAACTATTGTTTCATCCACTTAAGAACCTGAGTTAAGCATCATTAATTTGAGAACTGAAGCAACTTACTTGTGCACGCAATTTAAGCACTTCTTGATTCAAAAGTTCATTTGTTTTCTTCAGACTATCAGTAACACTTTTGGAAAAGGAAAGTCCTGATGTTGTTGGAACTGGTGTAGCTGAACGTGGTGGGCTTGATCTCCTTGACAAAGGTGACACAGACCTGGAACTCACGCCAGATGGTGTAAGAACTTGTTTGGGAATTTTTGACCGCAAATCGACAGTACTGGACAAAACAACATCTTTCAACTGCAACAGGGAAGGAGCTTGTGGAGCACGAACAAGGGAGAATGTTTCACTTCTCTTTCCTTGTTTGGCTGCCTTGTTATCTAATTGTTTAATCAATTCCATATTTGAGGGCACTGATGACTTTGACAACCTTATTTCAGCCTTATCCAACCTGTCTTTGTTTTCACCTGAAAGGCGAGGCACAGAATTCCTCCTATTATTGATTATTGCTTCTGACACCTTGTTCAGTTTGACAAAACAGGAATCACAGACACGATATGGTTTGCCAGGATTAGGAGCTAAGGCTGCTCTCATTGCTTTCCTAGAGCTGCACGAATGGCAATGAACAAGTCCACAATTGTAGCAGTTATGCCTCTTCCGAGTAAAACCGAAAGCCTGTCTGCAGGATGAGCACTGAGACTGCTCAGCACCAGATACCCATTTATGAAGACATATAGCTGAAGTATAGTTTGCACCACAGGCTATATATTTTACATGTCTGTCTTTCAAAGCTTCAACCAATGTTGGTGTTTTCCTGTCCTCAATATCACCATGGCCCAACCTACCATTAGCACCTTTTCCCCAGGTATAAACTTCATTCCGTGATGTTAAAACTGCAACATGATATGCACCACAAGCAATTTCTTCAACAGATTCTCCAGAAAGCTTGTCTTCTACCAAGCAAGTGTGTTTTCCATCAGCATGAGGATTCCCAAGTTGACCATAAACGGTACTCCCCATTGTAAAAACATGTCCCGAAGTGGTCAAACCAACAGTTAAACTATGCCCACAAGAAACTTTATGAAAATTGTGATCAATCAGTGCGGGGACACACGTGGGCTTAAGACGAGGTTCCTTGTCTCCATGTCCAAGGCGATTTTTATCCCCATCACCCCAAGTAAACAATTTTCCGGATGAAACGCTGGCACTAGACTGGGTGACAATAACCTCAACTACAGCAGCTGTATGCCATACGCCGCATGCAACAGCAATTGTCCTCAACCCAGAGAGAGATTCCACTTCTCTAGGAAAAGCTACGCTTTCTCTGTCACCATGCCCCAAGACCCCAAATGTTCCATCACCAAATGTGAAGAGCTGTCCAGTTGATGTTATCAAGGCTGTATGCCATGGACCACAAGTTACAGAAGCAACTTGAAGCCCTTCAAGAGGCCCAGAGATTCTCTTCGGTATCCAATGACAGACATCAGTACCATGACCAAGAAGCCCAGCATTATGTGTGCCGTCTCCCCATGTATACAATTCCCCAGCAATTGTGACAGCACAAGTATGAAATTCTCCACAAGCTACAAAGTCAACAGTAGTTACAGCCAAAGATTCGACCAGGCGAGGTTGAATAACATCCTTACCAACACCATGGCCAAGCCGTCCACCAGATTCTTCACCCCAAGTGAAAACTTCACCTTGCCTTGTGACAAGCGCAGCATGCCTAACCCCACAGCCTATATGATGCACATCTAAAACTACATTAGACTCTAGTGGCCTGGGGAGAAGTAAGTCAGCTCTACTGCTCAAATAATTGGTACTCTTGTCAGCTCCAACCTTAATAACGCCATCAGATATGACTTCACCCCATATGTATACATCACCCAATGCATCACAATCATCTGGTGCAGAACCATGGCTTGAAGTACTCGGTTGGCTGGAGACACTGACCCGAAATGCATCTGAATTAGATCCTTTAACTTGCATATTTGTGTTGTCTGATGCTACATGTGATCGATCAGAGTGTGGAGAATTCTCAGGCTGAAAGTTCTTTGGAGAAGTAGTGGCGTTGAAACTGAAAGAAATCTCTGGAGAGCTGGTATCTCGTGTAATACTGATGGAACTGTCACTTGGACTATTGGAAGTCAAGTCTTTACTATCCTGACAGAATCAAACATTTAATTGTAAAAGGCCCATATAGAAGAAAACAGGAAATGACTTCACAGTTAAAGTTTATACCCCTCAGTAGTCAACCAAAGAAAGGGACAAAACAAGAACAACAGAGAATCATAAATTGCAAAAACATAGCAAGAATTTTGGGGCTTATTTGAATTCATGATTGTACTCTAAACTGAGTATGATTACTATAAGCAGCCAAATGGAAGAACTTTGGTGGGACAGCCACCCTTCATTCAGGTGCCGTCTACATTGGTTTGCAAACATCATATATAGAAGTTTCCACTATGATTAGCTGTTCGATTGTTAGTTTATAACATCACACATCAAAGGCAACGTTTGGACAAGGTAAGGTAGGAAGAGAAAGTAGCATAAGGTGCAAAAAACCAAGACAAAGATTAGAGAAGGCAGAATTACATCAAGGTAGAGTCCTCCATCATTCCATCCATCGATTTTGGATCGCCCACCTTGACCAGAAGATATTAAAGCTTTTAGGCCAGTAATCCACACCTCTGCCTCAACTTTGTCCTTGCAAATCTAGAAGACAACAATAAATAGGATTCAGATCTTTGCAGATGATGCAGCAAGCAAATCACTGTGTAACAATTCTATCACCAACCAGATCAAGAGATCGCTTCCCGTTGTTGTATATAAGGGAAAATGATAAATAATCTTTTTCAGGACGGGGATAGCGCTGGAAAACAGCCTGGTAGGAAACCAACAAAATCATATTTGGCAGAAGCTCATGTCGAAGGTATAAGGCAGAATTATAACTTCAGATATCACACAATAGATTATTTACCAGAGAAACATTACACCAATGAAAAAGATACCGAATCTTACAGTTCTCTGTCCAGGAACAATTCTTGAGACAGAAGATAACTTGAGACTTCTCTCGCCACTACTTGAAATCCAGTTCAATGTCGATCCATCCTGCATATTGCAGCCCAATAAATTATACAAGAAGTTGCAATGATCTAGGTAACATTTAGATGGAAAAACAAAGGAAACTGCCATCCATATTATTCAAACACTAAGCATATTAGAAGGCAGAATTCAAGAAATGGGCTTCAAAAGGTGGATTATTTTAGCTGATAGTAATGGAAACAAGCATCTGGCGCGTATCTAGCAGTTGAGATAAATGTTTGTTTAGGCAAACACCAGTGGATCTTGACAGGAAAAATATATTTTTTTGGATGTATAAATGCAGAAAAAGATTGGGAAACCCCAAAAGCTGCAACTAGTATCATTCAATGCTCCTTCATACGTACTATCTTCATTTATTAGTCACTAGCACATCGAATTATGAGACAAGAAAATCTCTTATGGAACAGTTTAGTAAGTATCGCTCTCACACTAAAACTGCAACAGGGATAAGTAAAGCAACCAATGACCAATTTAAATTCTCAGGGAACTAGCAGCCACATAAACAAAATATAGTCCTGAGATTATCATGAAACCATATATTAATTTACAGTCGAGATTTTCTATTTGACACACTTCTCATTACAGAAAGTTAGAAAGGGACTCAAATATGATTAACAAAATATATCAAAGATCATATATTAATGAGCTCTTCAAACTACATAACATGAGTTCTTTATCATGATCGCAAGATAGCAAGTTTCAAATTACAAGACTATAAATATAAGCATTGCCACCGTTGCATGACAGTTAAAAACATCTTGGAATAATTCTTTTTCAGCTCGATGCACCAAAGATGGCAAGTATTTTTAGACAGGATTTAGAAATAAACTTACATTAGAAAGTCTAAATGGGCAAAACTTAGGCTTCCCCTTCCGACCATATTTAAGAAGTTGAGCTCCCTTTTTCAAAGTTATCAATGCCTGAGAAAACATAAGAGTTTTAAAATAATTATGAGAAGGGTATTATATATTTTAAAGTATATGGAACAAAAGAACAGGGAGGAGGAAACACCAGCTGAATATTCAGATAATTACATTGCGTAACTTCTGGCCTGATATAGTAATTACAGTGAAATAACCAGTAACAAAATTATTGAAGCAACAAATCCTTGTGGACCCATGAAATTTTATTTACATGCCAACTTATCGATTGTTACCGAAGCTATTTATTGGAGAATCAGATTCCTGTCTCCCATTTCATAGTTAGTCTTAACCTTCACATTCTAACAAAATATAAAAAGCTATTACATCAAAGAAAATTGGAAGCTATCAGACCTAAAGATCATATTATTAAAATCCCAATAGGCTAGTACTCACGTTTCCTTGCACAACAGACGGCAATTTTCATCAGTTAATTTCTTCTATCAAAAAGCACTTCCAAGCACCGTTTAAAATCAAAAAACCAGCAATTTATAAAACTTGCACAAAAGGGAAATTAATATTAAGACCGCAAGAAACGAAATGACTACTATTAAGCTTACTATCCAAAGTAAATAATCCAAAATCCTAAGAAATGAAGAATAATTTGCTCCCATTTCTTGGCTACCGTGCAGTCGTAATCGAATGTGATTTTACATCTTAACTAAACCTCCCAAATTGAAACCTCAAACTAATCACTTCAGGTACAAAAATCTCCCGGAAGGAAAGAAGAGATTTTGTATACAATTTCTTACAACGTAAAAGTCCATTCTTTTGCCATTGCAAGCACGAAAAGAAATGAAAATTTCTCAGCAAGTTGGCACTTGCGTTGAAAAATATGATGTAAGAAAAAATTGAAGGGTCCAAGACAAAATTCCACTAGTTTTAACTCATTGAAACGCACAAATATATCAGGGTTTTTCAGAGGGAGAACCTGGTCAATGTCACGGTTGGCATTACCGTAGCAAACAAGATCTGCCATTCCATGTGAAGATATTTACCAGAACGCCACCTCCGACTCCGATCGCTCACCGGAGCTCCGTTCATCATATACCATCTAACTCACTCCTCACATCAAAACCCCGCTCTCTCCCTATCTTTCTAGCCCAAAACCACCAGCTTTTTCTTTCACAGATCTGCTCCTATATCTTCAAGCGACAAATAATTCAAAAATCCCAAGTCAAAGCCGCTGATCGCCAAGCTTGACTCTCCTAACAACAGAGGCTATCTTCTTAGAATTGTCGACTACAGTTGCAGCTTTCACTTCAAATGGAAGCCCTCAAGCGGCGAAACAAAGACTTGGCGGCGTCGCCGGACGGAGAAAGGGAAGAGGCAGGGAGAGAGAGTGTGTGTATTTTTTCGTTAATGTTTGTACAAGTACGGAGGGAGTCAAAGATGAGAAAACAAAAAGAAAAATAAACAGAAAGCGGGAGACAGAGAAAAAGTAGAAACGATGGGACATTTCCAAAGCACAGCTTAATCGCTATTCTTCTTACTTTAAAACATTAATTCTCAAAATATTAAAAAAGTATAAAATAATAAAAGAGGTTGACATTCACTTCCGGCCTCCAGGGTAAAGTAAATACAATTTTATGACATTCATATATATATATATATATATATTTCTTATTAATACGGAGACAAAATTAGAAATTGCATTATCCATTGGATACATGTGTCCATCGTTCGGGCACATATGTATGAAAATGAAAATAAGAATAAGAAAGGGACACGATACATGAAATTTTCTTACATGCCATAATTATTTAAGTCTCAAAAGATCATACACATAATCTAATGGATTGCCTTCCTAAACATAGGCATATTGCGATCTCTGGAAATGGTTCTATTATTACATTGCAACTCATTGTCAAGTAGTGCACTTCTTATTTTTGGTGAACTACACTGCATACAAACTACGAAGAGAGACTTTTTTAACCATGTTAATAGCACCTGCACTGCAATCTGCTTAGCTTTTCAGACTAAAATGACAATAACACCCTTGAAGATATCGAGAATTTTCTTGATCTACGTGTACATCTCTTGGATTTGGTTGGTGAATTGATCGGCCACGTTCCGTCGATGATGTGTTCACTTGCAACATTACGGGACCCACCACCCTTTTTTTGTTTTTAGCTTTATAATTTATATAATACCGCGAAATTTAACAAAGCTTTATATTGGTCAGTGGTCAGTGGTCAGACGCTATAATTAGATTAAAAAATCTAGTATTTTATTATTACTAAATAATAGTTTTAAGATGATTTAACGTAACTTTAATTCTAGCATTTAACATTTTATTGAATGATAACAATATCCTTTACCGCAAACTAAAAATTTAAAACAACTCTTGAAGTGGACGAGGTTTTATAATTGAGTTTAAGGTCAATTTTTTAATATAGTTATCCATCCAGACCTTATTAATGGTATTAAGTTGGTTAGAACAAATAATTCCAATGTATTGATGTTGATGTGCAGCACAAGCATACGTATAAGACATTAAGGACCCCAAGTTATGAAACATACAGCCAATAGCCATTGAAGTGGATTATTATTATTATTTGGAACTGGAAGGCATTGAAATCAAACATTGCACTAGACCAATAAATATAGGGAGAATAAGTAAGGTAATGATGCAATGATTGTAATTGAAACATGATGAATACCTTGAAAGCCGCCCTTCTAGTTCTAGACTTTTGTTTAAGTTCTAAGTTGGAATCATTTTGATAGGTGAAAGGGAAGTACAGTGAGGGAGTAAAAGCATTGATGCAAAGTGAAGATGAAGCATTTCATATGAAATGATGAGAAAGAAGATGAGGAATTTGGTGTATTCGTCTTCCAAAGGCTAGCTTTGTAGACAAGAAGCCAAAATTTTGCGAAGCCTGAGACTGAATTTGACATAATTACCATCCCTTGACCCCACCTCGGTCGCCCTCTCGCTTCTCATATGGGGTCCATTTGCTTTATAAAAGGAGCAACGTGGTTTTGGTTTGGTGTATTTATTCAATCCCAAGCTAAATTTTGCCTTTCGTATTTTATATACAACATAATTTGAATTTCTAATATCAATATAATACTGTTTTAGGTTTAAAAATTTCCCAAAATAAACATAAAAGTTAATAATTTTTATGTTCTAGAAACTTCATTACCAAATCAATGAATTCTAAAAACAAGTGTTTTAATTTTTATTATAAGAAAGCTGATTTGAGAACCAAGTGTGGTCGTTAATCCATTAGAAAACCGCAGACAAAGCCTGGTGCTTACTCTGGCCTGTTACTTTTCTTTTCTGTTTTGCTTTCACTTTTCCAGGCCCTTTCATACTGAAAATCTGACACCAACAAAAGTTCAACTTACCATAGATTATTAAAACACAAAACCCTTCTTTTCCAGACAATCTCTTCTTGTTCTTTCTGCTCATTGAACTTCTCAATCGGACAAGGAATTTAATGTCATGGAAGTAAGAATTTGTATAAAAGATGTAACTTATTTTGGTATATGCCCAAACTAGATTAATAAAAGGTCTTGTTTTATTTCTATCATATTTTTATATCATCCTAGCGTCAATTAATCAATCATACAGTATTGACTTAAAGGAGACGAAATTAAAGAACCTGCACCTTCAATCAAAGGAAAGAAAGGGTGCCCGTATATATGCATGTCCATGTTTATTAGGTGTCAAGATTTGTTCATTTCTGCATCATTCCAGACATTATGGATACCTCTTCAGCGTCAGAGATCACTAACTGGAACTCTAGAGGGTTCTTTTCAAGGGGGTTATTAATGGTGGAAATAGTGTTTGTCATCAATATTGGGTATATTGTGACTTCTTATCCTATCTAACCCATAAATATATATAACAAGACATTTGGATGATTTAGTAGAAGAGAAGTAATTATTTAGTACGTGAACATCAAGCAAGGGGGTACCAGTAGTCCCTACCAAAAGAACCTACAGTGGTTTGGCTTCATATAAATTGTTCAGAGATGCCATTTCAAGCATTCACATGTGACGATCATCAATAAGCCATTTAAGCAATTGAAATATGTATTCATTTTAGGAATTAAAAATAAATCATTAAATGAGAGAGTGGGAGTTCAAGAGTACGTGTAGCAATACAATTTGTGTGAAAAGCAGTTATTGCTAACCAAGGCATTCGTTTACTAGCTCTTTATTTCTCACTTTCCACATTTCTTTTCATTTTATGGCATTTGAACAATGAATTGTATAGAGTTCTAAAGTTCTTGGTTTCCCTTTGTTTTCTTCCCACTCTTTTGTGTCAAATCTAAACAAATATGTGCGATCTAATTATTAGCTAGTTTTGATGCAATTGATAAACATGCTTTCTGAAATATAAGCTTCCCTCAAGTTAAAACCATATTTATATACTAGCGTATTCTCAGAATGATTTATTTTTGCTTATCTATTATAACAGTTCAACTTCTTATTTTTAGAGGATCAAACACATATTTTAGTTTATTGCATTAGACGGTAGGAATTTTCATATCTCCATAAATGCATTTCACTTCTCTCCATGGTAAATTTAAGACCAAGTTCCCAAGAATATATCCGATCTGTCACGTGAATGCAGACGTCGTCTTGAAGAGCGTGCTCCCACAGTACGAAAAGAATGGTTCTTGGCTGTTTTCAAAAGTGAAAAAGAAGTATAGCTCGTAACTAGTAAACTCATGTTTTGATGCCTTTCTAGTTTAATAATACATAAATTTAAGTTTCTTAGCTAATTGGCATACATCCACATAAAAATTTCAATTCTGATATTGAGAGTTAAACATAGCATTATGCAATGTTTGGGGGGTAAGGAACATATCCACAGGCTTTAAGTTAGAACTGTTTCTTTGTGGCCCCTTGTAAACTGCCGTGTTTGTAATATTCCTGACATGAAATCTATTCTTGGTTCACTGAAATGAAAAGGTAGCTTTCATTCATAGGAGTAATATGGGGATAATATGTGGCTCTATAGTCTATAGCTACATACAATGCAATTCCCTCTTAATCAGGAATCTATTCTAACCTGTTACTACATAAAATAATGGATTAGAATAAAGCCAAACTTATTCTACATTTGCAAGTACTCTTTTGCAATCATATTATGCAACATTATTGT
>JANIIA010000002.1:13299829-13319971 GCA_027478495.1 Erythroxylum alaternifolium
ATAAATTTTATAACAATAATAAATTTAATAATGATAACAAGAAAATTTATTAATAATAAAGAATTATACTAAATTAGAAAATATAATAATAATAATAATAATAATAATAATTGTGTACACAATAGTTATAAGAACCATATCATATGAAAATTTTATTTAAAAAATATATAAATAGTATACATATAATTAATATATAAAGTATGTTTGAAGTCAACTTTACTTCTTCGAATGCATATTTATGTTTTATTTTATATTATGAGTTAACTGTTAATATCTAAAAATGATATGACAGGAATCTCTTGTGAAAATCATTTTAAATTTTGATTAAATTTTAACAAATCAAAGATATAGAATAACTAAAAAAATCTTCTTATAAATAGATTTATTTTTGTTATTAAATTTATTAAACTAGTGGCGGTTCTAACCGATGTTTTGATGATAACAAAATATAATTTCTATTAATGTGTTTATTATTTTGATAGAAAGTAATGTTAGAACAAAATGAAGCTATAAACTCAAGAAAATAGTGTATGAAGTTGAAAAAGAGAAGTTGAAGTTTGTAACTGATAAAGTGAAGATCAAAATAAAAACAAAAGAAGATCAAGGCTCGTCAAGGTCATTTCAAATTTTGTATTATTATTTATAAGCTCACTTTGCTAAGTTGATGATCCAAAAGGCTCACCTTGCATAATCAATTAATCTTACTTCATTGTATGAGTCTTTACATTCATCAAGAAGCACTGAAGCTTTTGATTTTAATATAAGAGCCTTTTGATCTTTTAAATAATCTTTAGAGAACATTTTGAGAAGTGTTTTAATCATATTTAGATTAAACAAATTAGTTTTGAGTATTTGAAGTTGTTAAAATCATATTTTTAAGGTAATTGGTCGACGTTTATGGTTTAGTGGTTAACCAATATAA
The DNA here is from genome assembly GCA_027478495.1 of Erythroxylum alaternifolium. NCBI lineage: Eukaryota > Viridiplantae > Streptophyta > Magnoliopsida > Malpighiales > Erythroxylaceae > Erythroxylum > Erythroxylum alaternifolium. The sequence continues at coordinate 13,300,752 of JANIIA010000002.1, forward strand.
TTTAAAGTTGTTAAACTTGATGTACCATGAGTTTGAAGAGACATTGGTTGATGTATAATCGACCACTGTGTATATTGGTCGACTAGTGTCTAACGACTAGTGAATCTGATGCTGTAAATGCATATTGATCAATCAGTGCGCTATATATATAGTTGTTATAACAACTCTTTCTTAGCTCCAACAATTGTTACCAAAACACTATAAATAGGTCTTTTATTATTGATTTAGCATAAAAAAGGTTTAGGTGTTGTACATACACATTTCAAAAATTTTTTAAACATTTGAGCATCATTGTGTCACATTTATGTGAATGAACCATTTTGGAGTTATCAAGTGAATATGTGAGATATTTTTTATTGTAATACTTTGTTAGGGTGTTGAATATATTTTTGAGTTGTAATACTTTGTTGGGGTGTTAAATATTATACTTGGTTGTGTTTCAAGTAGGATTAAGGTTCTTCTTCACCTTGAAAAAAAAGTGTAAGAAGGGTTCCTTTTTATGAAGAAAGATTGTATAAAGGTTATTTTTATTTTGAAAGAAGAATTATAATAGAATTCCAAGAAGAGTCTTGGAAGTGGACATAGGCAAGAATTGTTTTTCGAACCACTATAATTCGGTCTGCATTCTCTCCTCTCCATCCTTGTTAAATTATTGCTTGTTAGCTCAAGGTTTATGATTAACGTTTCTGATGATAACTATATAATATTTTAAAATTCAAATTAGATTTATTTCCTTGTATAATTAACGATCTAATTCTCAAAAGGAAATAAAATCATAAGAAATATGCTTTCTTTTTTACAGGAACCTTCATTATGAACTTACCTTATTAGAAATTGTTTATTCAAAAGGATCCTACTAATTATTAAGGTCGTATATTAGCCCTGTGATTATTGGAAGATTTTTGGCAAAGATGACATCGAAGTTATTCAGATTTAAATCCATCTAGTTGACTAAAGAGGTAAGTGAAATGATGGCTAGTTGAAGAAATTAACTATTTAAAGAAGAGCAACAACACTTGCGAAAAAACAAACATACACAAACTTTCGAAACATTCGAGCAGCATCTATATTCTTGGGAGTCATATTATTTTTACACCTTAGAAAGTGAAATAACTCTTTCAAAAGAGAAATTGTTATTTGAGAACTTACTTTTGAGTTTACATTTTATTCTTCTGTAAGCTTTTAGAAGCTTATTATATACTTCGAGCGTGGAAGGTTGGAGAAAATTACTACTTGGTTTTTATAGTGAAACACTCAAGTTAGATGCTTGAGGACTGAACATAAGCTTGGGTTGTAAACTGAACTAGTATAAATTGACTGCATCCTTCTCTCTCTTCTTTTAGCTTATAAATTTCCGCATTATATTATATGTGTGTTTATTTCAGCAAGAGACTACTTTATTTTATAATAAGATCTTTCTGTTTTCAACTTGTAAGAGTTTTATTTTAGTTTTAACAAGTGTCTTCTATTTTAAATTATTTTTAACAGAACTTTCATTTAATAGGCTCCTATCATTTAACAAGGTTTCTATCGCACAATAGGCTCCTACTGTTTTAATTATAGATAGGATCCTATCATTTCTTTTCGAACTAAAAATAACTTGCAAAATTTTTTAATTCACACACAATTTACCCCGTCTTGTGTGTATTTGCTTTATCATTTGGTATCAGAGTGAGCTTTTACATTTATTGTGTTTTACAACACATGATAGATCATGGCAATCACCTTGAGAAGTTTTGAAGGGCAATCCGTCTCAAAGCTTCCTTACTTCAGTAGAAACAACTACTCATATTGGAAAGAGAGAATGACTACCAATCTGTAGATATTGAAGTAAGGCAAGCAATTAGAGTTGGAGCTACAATTCCCACTTTTGATAACGTAAAAGTATGGACTGATGCTAACAGGAGAAATGCACAACTAACGCTAAGGCAAAACATCGCTTGATATGTGCATTGTCTCTAGAAGAATATTAAAAGATACCCTACTACTCTACAACAAAAGAAATGTGGGACAAACTACAAGTCACGTTTGAAGGAACAAATAAGGTAAAGAAGCATAGAATAAGTCTTTTAGTGCATCAATACGAATTATTGGGATGAAACAGAGAGAGACTATAGATGAATTCTTCGAACGCTTCAACAACATCATAATGGTCTTAAAGAACTTAGGAAAGATATATCTCAATGACAAGCTCGTAGCGAAGATTATGAGGTCACTACTAAAGGAATGGAGACCTAAGGTGACATCTATAGAAACAACAAAGGATATAGACACTATTTCACTCGACTGGCTATAAGAAAATCTGATGATCCATAAAACCAAGTTTAGGCGAGATGAAAGATCTTCCTACAAAAAAGGAATGATACTAAAAACAATTAACGAATCAAAAGGTGATGAAAATGACACTGAGTTGTAAATAGATCTAGATGACGAGTTCAACTTTATGGTTAGAAAATATGCCCACTTCTATAAAAGGAAGCTGATGAAGAAAAGAGAATAGAAAATCCAGAAAGCAAGCGATGACTGCAGTTTGGTCAGATGAGGATTCTAAAAACTTTGATGAAGATGAGCCAGAAGAAATCAGCAACGTTTGCTTCATGGCTGAATCAGGAGACAACGAGTTATATTATTTTGACTCTGATATTAAAGTTGATGAATTGAAAAATGCATATCATGAATTGTATGATCAGTACAAAAGGTTGACAATGAAGTATTTCGAAGAGGTTGAGAAGTCCAAGAGCAATGATGCATCTCTGAAGAGTAAGATTAAATCATTGAAATCTGCGAATGAGAATTTGAGGACCAGGAATATGTCTCTTGAGGTTGACTATAAGCAAAAGGTTTCTGAAAAAGAAGTTTTGGAAGAAAGAGTAGCTAAATTAGAAAATACATTGTTCAAAAATGATTTTGATAAGGTAAGACAGTTAGAAGAAAAATTCGTCTTCTTCGAACTTGAAAAGTGTTGGAAAGATTTATCTCTAGAAAAAGATTTGGAAATTTTTGTTGATGGAAGGAAGATTCTTGATGCATTGCTTAGTAGTGGTAAATGCATTTTTGGTAAGGTCAGAATATGATACAATGAAAATAACAATATCAGGCTATACAAAAACTTCTTTGTTAAATCTAATAGTAGCTATGCCAAAACAATAGGAACTTATTAAGTGACAAAAATCATAACAACTATCATTCATTTGTTTTATGCGATTACTGTAGTAAACATAGTCACATTAGTCATTCTTGTAATTTTCATAAAAGGAAATTATCTCAGATGTATGTTTGGAGACCAAAAGGTCAAACTATTAACCTGAAAGGACCTAGAAAAATTTGGGTACCTAAAATGAAATAATATTTTCTATAGATCTGTTTTAAAATGGAGACATAGGAGAATCAATGGAGAATTAATAATGGTTGTTTGAGACACATGACAGGTGAAATATCACACTTCAACTACATTAAAAGAAAAGACAAAGGTAATGTTGTCTTTGCAGACAAAAAAAGTAAAGGTCACCGAAATTGATAAAATTGATAATTTTGACTCTATCTCTATTGATAACGTTATCTTTGTTGATGGTTTGAAACATAACCTGTTGAGTGTGAGTCAACTATGTGACAAGGGTACAAAGTCATTTTCTATGCATCTCATTATGGATTGTCGATGTTCATAATGTAATATTATTGTGCTTTTTGGTCCTTAAAATCAGAATATATATTGTGCTCAACTAGAAAACATATCATCACAAAGTGTTAAGGATTTTGTCTCTCTAGAAAATGTTTCGTTTATTTGGAACAGAAGATTTGGACATGCCAACATGAGCATTCTATAAAAATAGTCCAAAAACGAGTTAGTAAGAGGACTATTGACCTTAAAGATCGAAAGCAATCAGGTTTGTAAGGCTCGTTTAAAAGGTAAACAAGTTAGAAGTAACTTTCCTACTAAAAATATTATGTTTACTAGCTAACCACTTAAACCTATGCACCTGCTGCTAGATTAGAATCAATTAGAAATTTACTTGCCTTTATATGCTATAGAAACTTTAAGTTGTTCCAAATGAAAAGTGCATTCTTAAATGGTTACATTAACGAAGAAGTATTTGTTAAACAACCCCCAAGTTTTGAAGATGAAAACCATCCAGACTACGTGATGAAGTTAACCAAAACTTTGTATGGTTTAAAACAGGCTCCTCGATTATGATATGAGAGATTAAGTAACTTTCTGCTTGAGAATAACTTTGAAAGAGTAAAGGTTGATAAAACCTTATTTATTAAAAGAAAGGAGAATGACTTACTCATAGTACAAATATATGTTTATGACATAATATTTAATGTTACTAATCCATCCCTCTGTGAAGAATTCTCAACATTAATGCAGGGGGAGTTTGAAATGAACATGATGGGAGAATTATCATTATTTCTTATATTACAAATCAAACAAATAGAAAAAGGAATGTTCATTAGCCAAGACAAACTCACGAAGGAACTTATCAAGAAATATCATTTTGAGAATGCCAAATCAACGGGTACTTCCATGTACACTAGAACTAAACTTAATGAAGACGAAGAAAGCAAAGCTACGGATGAGATAAAGTATAGAGGAATTATTGGATCCTTACTATCTTACAAGCTCAAGACCAGACATTGTGCTTAATGTGTGCTTTTATGCACGCTTTCAATCAAATCCAAAAGAAAGTTACCTTCAAACAGTCAAAAGAATTTTTATATATCTCCATAAAACTATGGATTTTGGACTATGATATCCAAAAACTAATTCATTTGACATAGTGGGCTATTGTGATGCATACTATACAGGTGATAAAGTCGATCAAAAAAGCACAATTGGTCACTGTCAATTTCTTAAAGCATGTCTACTATCTTGGTCTTGTAAGAAGCAAAATTGCACAGCTTTCGACGACTGAAGTGGAATACATAACAACTGCTAGCTGTTGTGCTTAAATCTTATGGATGAAGCATTACCTACATGATTTTTTTCTAAACTTTTCTCATATTCCTATATTATGTGATATTCAAGTGCGATAAAATCTTGTGCATCATTCTAGGACTAAGCATATAAAAATCAAACATCATTTTCTTAAACTTCATGTTTTAGAAGGAGCCATTGATCTTTTACATATTAATATTGAGAATCAAGTAGCTAACATTTTCACCAAGCCACTCCCTAAAGATAGATTTTGCTTGTTAAGAAAAAAAGCTTGGTATGTGCAAACTCACTGATATTATTTCTACATGAATATTCTCTGCTACTTGCCTTTGCATTTCATTTAACAAGATCCTTCTATTCTGATTCCTTAGAAACTCCTTCTAGTTTAGAAGGCCCCTTTATTTGAGAATGCTCATCTTGGTTTAATAAAGAAAGATTACATATATACTAAAAAGATAATTTCCTTTGTTTTGTTGTTTCAGTATTTAAAGACATGCATGAAGTTCTGACAAGCGGCTGTACGGATTTGTTAGAAGATACGCAAATGATCACCTTCTTGTATTAACGTACGAATGTTCATCTTTACGCAAGATCAGTGCTCAATAAATGCCTAATATACTAGAAACATGCTTCTCTCCTCTACTCGCTCGCCCTTGTTGTTCTTCGAAGTGCCGCTCTTGACTCTCTACATTCTAACTTTCTATTTTCTTCTCAAATCTTCTAAACTTCATCTATCACTCTTACAATGGCATAAACTAGATAAGAAAAACAAAAGAAAACTCCAACTTCTACTGATAGTTATGGTGAAGCTCATTTTACTGAAAATAATCTCCTCTAAGCCCCAAGTATCAAAGGTACACTGGGTTATAAATGATGATGATTCAGAGAAAGAACATTCTTGGTTGATTAGACAACCATAAACTAGAGGAAGTCTTGCAAAGTAAGTCGAGAAAATTTCTAAACAAAAAAGAAAACCTTGATGCTGAAAAGAAAGAGGAACAAGAATCTAGAAAAAGAAAAAGGGAATAAATAAAAAAGGAAAAAGTGCATATGACTGAAGAAACCATTAATAGAATAAGTTGTTTAATAAAGAAATAATGCCTAAAGAAATAAGGACAAAGATGATAAAAATAGTTGAATAAAAAGAAAAGACACTAATGCCACCAAAAATGTTTCAATCAATGGAAGCTGAAGTTCATTATAAGAAAAGAAAGATAGTTACTGAGTGGATCTTGCCTCCCATGATGTTTGATGATATAGGTATACCTATCTCTCCTTACTTTGTTGCCATTAGTTGAAAAAAATTCTGAAATTAAATGAGACAGTATACGATGAGCTAGTCAGGATATTCTATACACACATGAAAAAGGAAGAAATTAATGAAAAACTAGCCATTGTCTCGTGGGTGTATGAATGTGAAATTTTAAATTCTGAGGAAATTTTAGAAGATATACTAGAAATAGCTCTTATAGGGAAAACTAATTTTTCCTGTTATAAGTGGGATGTTGATGATCTGGAGTTAGTCGAAGTTGTCAAATCTATCTACCTTCATGCTGAAAACACCCAAGACGGGAGACCTTAGAGAAAACAATTAGACTTAATACCACGATGCCTTACATCACTTTCAGCTACTTCAATTTTTCCCAAAAGTAGCTCAGTTGAAAGGTGCAGCTTGCCGGACACTTATGTGGTGTATAATTTGCTAAAAGGGAACATAATAAATCTTCTAGCTATGATCTTGAGGTTCATGGCGGATAAGGAGAATCATAAGAATACCACCGGTTGCCTACCTTATAGAATGTTGCTCACCAAGATTTTCAACCATTATGGAGTTCCTTTTGCAAATCTGAATTGGTATATACTGACTAAGTTTCACCCTTCCATTCCCTATCAATTTGGATACATATTGCAAAATAATGTATGGGTAGACAAAAGATCTGAAAGAGCAGCAAAAAACTTAGATCTTGCTCCAGACTAATAAACTCTTATCCCTCCTCAGGATGAAAATAGTACAAATCTTCAACAACATTTGAAGGATATTCAAGCCAATAAAGAACAAATGCGAGAACAAATAGATAGCATGCAAAATCAACTTCTTGACATGTAGATTGTGCTCAGAAGAATCCATGAATCTCTTCAATAACTCTGTTGCTATTTGCTTTCTGATTGGCTTATTATACTAATGAATTTGTTTGATGCATTATTTACTTTTTCCCTCTATTTCATTCTGTTTTTATTTCACTTCCTCCCTATACTCTATTACTTTTGATAATGACAAAGGAAGAGAGTTTATGTGGAAATATTTTTTACATTTTTGCATATTTTTTCATATATGATGATATATTTCTTAATGTATATTTATCAATACTGCCTCGATTATATATGTCATTGATTATATTGTTGAACTTCTGAAAATATGTGATATATAAATGATAGGTTCCTTTCTTAAGAGACAAGCTCCTTCTAAATGTCTGAACATATATAAGTCATAGATATCTTTCAAAAGCATCTATTATCTCTTTGAATTTTGAAAAATATATCTATTATTGCTTGTCATCATCAAAAAGGGGGAGATTGTTAGCTTAAAGTTTATGAATAACATTTTTTATGATAACTATATAATATTTCAAAATTCAAATTAGATTTATTTCCTTATATAATTAACGGTCTAATTCTCAAAAAGAAATAAAATCATAAGAAATACGCTTTCTTTTTTGCAGGAACCTTCATTATGATCTTAACTTATTATAAATGATTTATCTGAAAGGATCCTACTAATTATTAAGGTCGTATATTAGCCCTATGATTACTGGAAGATTTTTGGCAAAGATGACATCGAAGTTATTCAGATTTAAATCCATCTAGTTGACTAAAGAGGTAAGTGAAGCGACAGCTAGCTAAAGAAATTGACTATTTAAAGAAGAGCAACAACACTTGTGAAAAAACAAACATACACAAACTTTCGAAACATTCGAGTAGCATCTATATTCTTGAGAGTCATATTATTCTTGCACCTTCGAAAATGAAATCACTCTATCAAGAGAGAAATTGTTAATTGAGAACTTACTTTTGATTTTACATTTTATTCTTCTATAAGCTTTTAGAAGCTTGTTATACACTTCAAGCGTGGAAGGTTGGAGAACCTTGAAAAATATGTACTGGTGAGCTTGAAGAGGCTCGTCAAATTACTACGTAGTTTTTATAGTGAAACACTCAAGTTGGATACTTAGAGACTAGATGTAGGCTTAGTTTAACAGTATAAATTGATATGTCCCTCTCTCTATTCTCTTAACTTTTAAATTTTTTCATTATATTATCTATGTATTTATTTCAACAAGAGGCTCCTTCATTTTATAACAAGCTCCTTCTGTTTTTAGCTTGCAAGAGGTTCTTTTCAGTTTTAACAGGTGCCTTCTATTTTAAATTATTTTTAACAGAACTTTTCGTTTAGTAGGCTCCTATCGTTTAACAAGATTTTTATCGCACAACGGGCTCCTGTCATTTCTTTTGAAAGCAAAAGTAGCTTGCAAAATTTTTTAAGTTATTCACAATTCACCCCTCTCTTGTTTGTGTTTGCTTTATCATTGTTCAATTGTTTGATTAATTTATATTAAGCAATTTCCTCATACTTATTTATATTGGTTATTGTTAATTGAGTAAATTGGTAAAAAAAAATTTTGAATTTTGTTAACACCTAATTCGCCCTCCATTTTGGGTGCTATTAAAGACAAACAAGTAGTATTAAAGATCATAATAGCATATGTAAGAGCATTATCATCATCATTCAACCAAGAGAGATAAAAGCATTGGTAGACCACCTTTCTTTAATGGTAATGATTATCTTTATTAAAAAACTAGGATGATATTTTTCTTAGTGGCTGAAAGTGTAGGCCCTTGGAAAATATTGTCAAATGGTTTTCAATATAAGAGATAGTTTCAATGAATAGTTAGGCTATACACATCTTGTTTTGTTCATTAGGAAGAAACAAGTTCAATTGGGTCTCTATATGTGAAATAACTTAATGAAATTTGGCATATTTTAGAAGTTACAAAAGAGGAAACTAATTAAATGAAAGAGAGCAAAGTACGCATCTTAATGCATTAATATGAATTGTTTCAAATGAAGCATGATGAAAATATATTTAGTAAGTATACTAGATTTATTGATATTATTCATGCTCTCAAAGGTTTTGAAAATACACGTACTAATGTTGAAATGGTAAGAAAGTTGCTTAGGTTTCTTTCAAAGATGTGGGAAGCTAAAGTGATAACTATACAAGAGGCTAATGATCTAACAAAACTGGCATTGGAGGAACTTATTTAATATGTCCTCACATACAAATGAGGCTTAAAGAGAGGTAATAAGAAATGACAATTCCAAAGAAAAAGAATTTAGCATTTAAAGCTTCAAAAGACAAATCAAGCAAAGAGGAAGAGACATCAACTAGTGAAAGTGAAGAAGAAGACATTGGCTTACTCACTAGAACATTAACAAATTTCTTAAAAAGAAGTTCTCCAAAAGAAAGGACTTCAAAGAAGGTACAAGTGACTTAAAACATAAATTTTCTAATATTACTTACTTTTAAAGTAAAAAATTTAGCCATATAAAGTCACAATATCCTCAACTCAAAGACAATGAGAAGTACGAGAGAAACTATAAAAAGGAGAAGAAGGACAAGAATAAAGCACTTAAAGCATCAACTTGGGATGATATAAGTGAATTCGAAAGCGAGCATCTGAAAAAAAGATAGCTCCTATACGTTTTACCACTATAGATGATGATGAGATAACATTCAACCCTAACTTGTGTGATAGTGATATTAATTTGAATAATGATAAATTAGTTGAAAATTTAGAAACTACGAATAAGGAGAGGAACAAATGTTCTTCCAAACTTAAAAAGGTAAAAAAGAGTTAGATGCATGCTTGAGTGAGAATGAAAATATGAAAAGTGAAATTTATAGTACTAAAGCAACCAAAAAATAATTATCAATGACAATCATGACTTAGATGAATTAAGGTGTAATAATGAAACATTGAGAAAGAAGGTAAAACCCCTTAAGACTCTTTGTCCAAGTTTACTAAAGGGAGTGAAAACTATAAAACATGCTGAGAGCTCCAAAAATTCCAATGATAGGCATGAAATAAGACATAACTATAGAAGTGAAGGCAATTATAAAACTATATTTATTAAGGTAAAATACTTGCATAATGAAGAACCATTACTTAAAATGATAATTGAGCATAAAGCTTCTACATCTAAGCATATAGATGCATATGACACATCTATTAGGGCTCTACCTAAGAGCAAACATCATACTTTTATTTATGGCTCACAACCTAGGCACAAAGTTCAGTACCAACAATTTCTTTAAAAAAAAGTTCAGAAATATAAAGGCAAGAATAAACATAACTTCTATAATAACATGTAAACTCACTCTCACCCTTTTAGGTCTCAAAAAGCATACATCAAGGTTTCATTTATTGTAGGCATCATATATATAATCATATGAGATTTCATTACTCTAGGAGAACATTTAATAACTTTATTGTCCAAAGAAAGTTTCCTTGTTATATATGCATAAAAATGCATTTATGCATCATCATCACTTATATAACATGGTATATCTTTTTTTTTAAATATGGACACGTTGATATATTCCATTTTTTAAAATAAATAATGTCAAGAAAACCCTTAAAGGTAAGGGTTGCAAATATTAAGGAACCTAATAACCAAGGAACTAAGCTTATTTAGATTTTAAAAGCATATTAATTACTTTGTTTTGTAATGCTCTTAGAAGATAAAGAGCAAATAATAAGTTGTAGAGATAATAGTTATTGAATTAAGTATTATTAAGGAGTTTTGTCATAGTGAATCTATCCTTTTTGTTTCTAAGAAATTCTAGAAAATGTTATTATAGAATGTGAAAATTTTGGTTATTAAAAACTTTTCAAAAGAGACAATTATTGAACCAAATGAAAAAGATAAAAAGAATGAGAAGCCTCCAATAGATTTTAAACTTAAGAATAATTTTCGTTCAAATATCTCATAAGTAAAAAGTTTATAATTAAGAAATATGTAATCATTTATGTTTATGTGAATTGAGTAATAAACACCTCGGTGTTGATTGCTTGTGTTTGAATTATACAAAATGAGGACATTAAGTTATAATATTGGGTAATTATTTATCTAAAACTTTTAATAAGTATAAATTTTACTAACTTATAAGAGTTTAGTTATGTTTAATAGAAATTTTATATTATAAAGGCCCCTTTTAGTTTTTTAATTGACTTTTCTATATTAAAAGTCTCATTTAAGTTTTATAATAATCCTTGATTGATATTGCTATGATCCATTAAGTGTTTTGATGTTTAAATTTGACCTTTAAAGTTGTCTCTTAGCTTTTCAAAACACAATGGTTGACCAATATCTTAATGTGTCGAGTAGGTTAACCAAAAGCCATGTTTTCTACCTTTATAATGAGTTTGTTCTTTATTTGAATGCTTGTCTGGTCACCCGATTACTCACATTGATCAGCTAATATCTTCAAGTGATCGACAAATGTTCTCTTTTCTAGAAAACTTTATTGTTCGAATGAGTATGTTCATGGTTTGGTCACTTGTCTAGTCACCCAAATAACCATACTAGTCAACTAGTATCCTTTAATGGTATTCCAATATCACTCATAGGTTGACCAATATAGTTGAGTTTTAAAATCAAACTAATTTTTTCACCACACTTCTACTGGTCACTTTTTATTCTCTTTAAAACACCAACACTAGTCGACCAGTAGAGTTATGTGGTTGACCAGTCCTCCTATTTCTAATATCTTTTTTGTCTTTTTTTCTATTATCATATTTTATGTTTATAGCTTTTAAAACCTCAAATAATTCACTCTTTTCCTTTAAAAGCATCATCCCTCATTACATAAAATTTGACTAAATTGTATCAAACAGAAAAATTGTCACTCTTGAATTTTATAATTAGGATTTTCAAAATTTTTATTGACTAAGAATTATTTTTAAATTGACGCCTTTATAGTTAAATTGTAAAAGGAGTTAAGGGTTTTTCCCTTTTAATTATATTGATACATCTTTAATTTTGTTTGATTTTAATATTTTAAGCATTTTTAATGTTTTTATTTTTGAAATTTTGGGGTTTTATAAATTATACATTCTTTTACGAGATTAATTGTTGGATATTGCAATTATGCCTTTATTTTTTACAATTCCAACCTCTAATTTTATCAAAACTTGCCCTTGGTGCTTTAACTAAATCTTTCAAATTAGATATAATACCAAAATTGTAGATTTTTCAAATTAGGCACAATTAAGGATGTCTCCATCAAAATTAACCTCTCCTTTCAACCCTTTAAATATTCAATAGTACCCTTTAGTGATAAAGTTTGACAATCTTGATCAAGTTCATCTTTTTAACCAAGTTCACTTGATGCATGACACTTTATATTATGCATTTTTGGTTAATAGATTTTTTTGATAATTCCAAAATGGGGGAGAAAGTTTGGTAATATTAGATTTAGGGAGAGTGGTAACATTTAAAGGGAGAGAAAAGATTTATAGGGAGTGATGAAATTTAAAGGAAGTGATGATTTTGTTATTTTTATTTTTATTTTTTTGCGCTTTATATAATACACTTAAGTAAATTTATGATATCTTTATATAAGGATATTTCTTTGATTTTAAATGTCTATTTTGTTCTTGCCATCGAATTATATGCTTGATATTGAATTAATGTTTTATTCATGATTTAATAGAGATTTAATCATCTTCTTGATATTTATATACGTGCTTAATTTTTTCTAATATTGTAAATATTTTTTCACCATAAAAGGGGGAGATAATTGAACTAAGGGATGTTTTGATGACAATAAAACATAATTACTATTAATGTGTATTATTTTAATAAAAAACAATATTAGAACAAAATGAAGTCATAAGCTCAATAAGATAGCGTATGAAGTTGAAGTTTTCAATTGACGAAATGAAGATCAAAATAAGATCAAGGCTCATCAAGGTTAGCTTACATTTTGTATTATTATTTGTAAGCTTACTTTATTAGTTTGATGATCCAAAAAGCTCACCATGCATAATCATTTCATCTTACTTTATTGTATTATTTTTTATATTCATCAATAGGTAATAATCTTTAAAGAATATTTTGGGAAATATTTAATTCATATTTGGATCAAACAAAATAATTTTGAGCATTTGAAGTTGTTAAAATCATATTTTTGGGATGATTAATCGACCTTTATGAGTTAGTAATCAAGTAATATGAGTTAAAGTTGTTAAATTTGATGTACCATGAGTTTATAGCAACATTGGTTGATGTATGTACTAGTTGACCAATGTCCAACGACTAGCGAATCTAGTACTGTAAATGCAAACTATTTGACCAATATGTTGTACTAATCAACTAGTGCACTGTATATAGTTATTATAACGACTATTTCTTGGCTCCAACGACATTTGGGGTCCCAAAATACTATAACTAGGTGTTTTCTCATTGTTTTAGCATCAAGAAAGTTTTGGGTATTGTATACACACGCTTCAAATTGTTTTTCTAATCATTTGAGTATCATTGTGTCATGTTTGTGTAAGTGAGCCATTTTAGAGTTATCAGGTGAATAAGTAAGATATTTTTGAGTTGTAATACTTTGTTGGAGTGTTGAATAGTGTACTTAGGAATATTTTAAGTGGGAGTAATATTCCTCTTCTCCTTGGAAGAAAATTATAAAAATGATTCCTCTTTACTAAGAAAGATTGTACCAGGTTATTTATCGTATTAAAAGAAGAATTATAGTGAAATTCTAATAATGCTGTTGGGAATGAATGTAGGCAAAGGTTATTCGTGGAACCATTATAAATTAGTTTACATTCTCACCTCCCTATTTTTGTTAAATTATTGATCAATTATTTGATTAATTTATATTAAGAAATTTCTCATACTTATTTATATTGATTGTTATCAGTTCAGTATATTGACAGGAAAATTGTTGAATTTTGTAAGCGCTAATTCATTCCCTTTTAAGTGTCATTGGTAATTAATAAAATCTTTATACATTGTATATTTAACTCTATTAAATATTTTATAAATAAATATAATTAAAACTAATTTATTTTTATTAATATTATTGAGACAATTACACTAAATTGAACTAAAAATGAATTATAGTTCTCCTATGTGTGTCTATATATATATATATATAATATGTATCTATATATACATAATTATTATATGTTGAAAGATTAACACAATTTATGATGTATCTTCATATTCTAAACATATTTTATTTAAATTAGCAAAAAATATTCATTTAATTGATATTATGACTTTATTTTTGTAAATGCATTTAGTTAAAATTATTAATAATGTGTTATGATCTTGTAAGTGCATTTATTAAAATAAATCTCAGTAAGAGTTATACATTACTATAATGTAATTAACGAATGAACAATATTTATTGTATTTAATTAGTACAATAAAATGATATATACTTTTTTTTTCTTAATTTATAAATTTATTTATCCAGGAACTATTTATATCATACTTTAATTTTATTTAAAATAATTATAAAGCAAGAATTATTCTTACCAAGATATGTCATGAATCAAATCCTAGTGAAATAGCTCATATATATACATACATATATGTACACAACTACTACATAAATATATGTATATATATATACACAACAACCTTTCTCCCAAGGGGCATCGTCGGAGAATCATGTCGGGGACAGGGTGAGAAGTGAGAACCTTCCGTTGGTTATGCCCTTTCAAGTGTTGGTTCTTCCATCGTTAGATATACATGGAGATAGAGCCAAAATTTGTGACATTAAATTCTAATAAACGAAAATTTTCAAATGATTGAAATACATTAAAAATAATTATATCTAAAAATTAATTTACTTAATTTTACATTTAGTACTTATATATGTATCCATTAATTTTCATAATATTATATTATGTATTTAGAGTTACTAAATTTTTTACTTTTATATTATATTCCTGAACAATATTTAATATGCACAAATTTTAAAATAGTTAAAATATATAATTAATCAAATTTGATATTTGTAAATTAATCTCAATTTTTGCATAAATATTGATTATATTAAAAAATCAGCAATGATATAATGTATATTTTACAATTAAAGTTAGTTTCAGCTCTACTTTATATGTTTGAACGTTTTCAGTAGACCCCTCTTTTCACAGATCTCATTGCTCGCATTTTGGATTTTGTTAACTTTGACGTCTGAACGTAATCGTACTGTGTCAACCATGTTTCAAAAATTACGAGGAAGTAGCAATTATGATGACTTTTACAAAAAAAAAAATATTCTGAAATTTAGCATTTACAACATATTGTAACTTTAAGCTTTATCGCGGATGGAGTAATCTAACATTTTTAAAATATTCTCTAAATAAATAAAAAGTTTGATAAAATTAACTTTCTATAATTAAAATATTAAGCCAATATTAACATGATATTTCTTATATTTTAAATAAAAAGTTAGTTTCACTATTATGTAATTAGTTTTCTTAATAATAAAAAATGCGTCCACTTTTATACATTTTCAGACAATAAATTTTACTCAACATGGGGTCTTTTTATTAAAAATAAAAATATCATGTCAATATTAAAATGACATTTAATTAAGAAAAAGTTAATTTCATTAAAATTTCTATTTATTTTGAACGTTTTGAAAATATTAGGATTTAATTTGAACGGTTTCAAACGTTAGTATCTATTTTATATTTTGTCGTAAACATCAATGTTCAAAAATACACTTTTATTCCGATATCTTTTAGTTCTATCATGTATATATGTGTTACTAGTGTTTAACAGAAATATTACAGTGCAGATTTGCAGGATATCTGTGACTAATTGCAGCACATCTGGGAAACATCCCCAAAATTCGATAATGTGAAATCGTGATTGTCGTTGTAATGGTGGAAAACAACAAGAAAATACACTAAACTATAGGAAGTGGAATGCAGACAGGAATCAAAGGCTACGCCTTCGAAGCTTTAAAATGAAAGACATAGTATTGACCTATCCTTGATCTGGATGGGCTCTAATGATGAATAGAGACACAGACAGAAACTAAAAAGAAAATGATAAATACGAGACATCCCAATCCCATTGTATTTGAGTTTAAAGACTCATGGAAACCTGCAAGACCACAACTTTGTAAAAGGATTGAAATTCTAGAGGGATAAAAGTGTACTCAGCTTAGAAGAGTCCCATATTCTTTTTATGCTCATAAAAACACGACTACATTATTCTTTAAATTGATCATTTCCAAAGGCTTCTTGGTTTCAAATATTCCTTTTCTTTTTTCACAGATTTATAATTTTATATAGTAAACTATTTTATAAGCTCGTAACGTTTAAACATTGGAATATATGTCATGGTTATGATTATGCTCCAATTTGGCACGCTCCATTATACTGTATGATCCTCTCCGGCATTCTAACGCTAAAGCTTTGTCTTGATCCAATTCCTGACTTGCGCTGCCCAACCAATGTCATATTCCACCAATGATTTCCGTTTGAAGGGAGGAGGGACACATTAGCTATAAATAGACCACATGAGCATGCTCAATTTGTGCCAAGTGACCTTCAATCAACACCTGTCAATACCCAGCTAGCTAAATACACAGAGAGAAAGAGATAGCAACATGAAAGGCTTTTTGGGTTTGGTGTTGCTGGTTTTGCTTGCGAGTTATGCAAGTCCTATATCTGCTGGTGTTATCTGCAAGAAAGTGAAAAATGCAGTGCAACCTTGTGTACCATACTTGACTGCTTCCGTCTCATCACCTTCCTCAGACTGCTGTCAGGTTCTCACCAAATTCGGCAAACGTGCCTCTAGCGCCAGCCCAAAAGTTAAGCAAACTGCGTGTAATTGCTTAAAAGACGCTGCGAAAGAGATGAACGTTAAGGATGATAGAGTCAACCAGCTTTCCAAGCTATGCAAGTCCGACTTTAATATGCCTTTTAGCACCAAAATGGACTGCAGCAAGTAAGATATAATTAATTGATTTATTTCCTTTTCGCTATAATCAACGATAAAGGTAGATTAATCAATTGTATGTGGCCAAAAGAACTTCTAAACCTTTACAACACAAACTTGTTGATCAGTTAGTTTTGAGTCTTATAAATTGACGCCTTTCCAGCTAATGTGGGTTCAATACTTATTTCAGTTATTTCATGTGTTGTTTTTAATGTGCAGAATGTAAGCAGAGAAAGAAAAGTGTTGGAGGAACACAAACTTTTGCGGTGAAGAATAAAGCTTTGAGGAGTTGTAATAATGATCAAACTATATACTTTTCCACTGTAAAAAAGAAAAAAAAAGCGCTAAAGTGCGTATTATTCAACTATGATAATTGTTTCCTACGAAGACTTGTTTAGCATGTGTGTTAACGAATGAAACGAGTTAAGCTACAAACGCTTCAGCCTCTAAATTACAATACTCTGTTTACTTTGTTGTCAGAAATTTCAGTTTTCTTTTCGTCATATATTTAGAATGTTGAATGTAACCATGTGAAGACATTGAAATTTGGCCTTTATATTATATCAAAGAACAGGCCATCAAAGCGGTATCTCCTATATTGACATTTAAACAATATTGGAACCAAACTATGCCTTAGACATCCGTTGGGATACTAGTCTTTTGGGGATGCAAACTAGAGATATTCCTGTTAAATAACAATTCACGATAACTACTTGATAAGCCATCTTCTTATCACAACTTAGAGGTAGGATGATCTATCTCTTAATGCTTGATAAACGTTCTCTTGCAATATCACCAGCCACTACTACTCATCTTGGATATTGTTCTTTGATCTTTTCCTACGAGAAAAGTCCTTGGTGGACCAAAATTATGCAAATGAAATTCCATACATTGTGAGAAAAAACTGTTGGAAATTTTCTTAATTGACTTACTATTTTCCTTATCGTTAACCTCCTGCAGCTTTTGGTAGCTATTTGCTTTTCCTTCTTTTCTCGCATGCAAGATTGCCTTGCAGAAAAGAGATAATTAAGGTTAAAATTCTAATTTGAACATTTAAACCATAAGTTTAAGACCAACGGGTGATGGAGTGAAATGCTATCGACTATATAAGATTACCGTATCAGTGACAATTTCTTCCTTCCAATGTTATCGACTATATAAGATTACCCTATCAGTGACAATTTCCTCCTTCCAATGTTGGTGATATATTATGTGATTTACAAATATTATCAAGGCTAGTTTCAGTTTGCATTTCAAACGAGATTAAATCTCCTAAACATTGTAAGCTAACGGTGGTAAGCCAGTTATTGAATTCCTATATGCTGATCTATCCACTTTGAACTTTACAGACATTTGCTGTAATCCAATTAGTTTAATTTCAACATTTGAACCAAGTAATAGAGTCTGGAGAGATCCACGAGACCAGCTATAAATGGGGCACACAAAAATGTTATTGGCACAAAGTAACCCAATTAACCTAGGTAGCCGTTGGAAGCATTTATTATTATTATTATTATTATTATTATCTAGTACCTAAGGCAAACCGTGCGGTAGGAGGGATGCTTTTAAATCACGTGGATGGAATCAGTGCAAGTAGTCCGGTGCATGCAGCGTGCAGGAATAAAAAAGGAGAAGACTTAATAAGAATAGGCTCTTGGAACATTAAGACCCTTACGGAAAAGTCCTTAGAATTAGTAGAGCTTTTAGACAAATACAGGATACACATAGTCAGCATTCAGGAGACTAAGTGGTCAGGAGCTAAAGCTAAGGAAATAGGGGGATTCAAATTATGGTACTCAGGAAGTACGCGGAAGCAAAATGGAGTAGGTATCTTAATGGTCAAGGAACTTATAAACCAAGTAGTGGGGATCACAAGGTTAAATGATAAGATTATGGTGGCAAAAATTGTTTTTAGCATTGTAGTTCTCAATGTAGTGTGTGTTTCTGCACCGCAAGTTGGTTTAGAAGTATAGCAAAAACGTCTACTCTGAGAGGCGCTGAATAGGGTGCTTCTACAAATCTCAAATACTGAGCAGCTTATCCTAGGAGGTGATTTCGACGAGCATATAGCGGCTATTTCAAATGGATATATAGGGACTCACGGGGGCTTTGGACATGGCACTCGAAATGATAGTGAGACTGATTTATTGGACATGACCTTAGCGTATGAGTTAGTGATAGCAAATTCCTTATTTAAGAAAAACTAAGCGCACTTGGTGACGTTTTAGAGTAGCTTGACCAAGA
>JANIIA010000002.1:13456452-13468438 GCA_027478495.1 Erythroxylum alaternifolium
GAGACTTCAAAGACTATATGCTTCTGATGTTACTGCGTCTCACATGAGATGGCATAATGAACACCAACAGGAAGATGGAATAATGAGTTATCCATAAGATTCATCGGCATGGAAACATTTTAATGACACCCATTATGATTTGTAGCTGAAAGTCAAAATGTTAAGTTGGGATTGTCGACGGATGGATTCCAACCTTTTGGTCAATCCGGCTAGCAATATTCATCATGGCCAGTCATAATTACTCCTTATAATTTGCCTCTATGGAAGTGCATGAAAGAGGCATATATGTTCTTAACAGTGATTGTGCCAGGGCGTACAAATCCAAAGCATAAAATTGATGTATTCTTACAACTATTGATATCTGAATTGTAGCATTTTTGGTAATATGATGTTGACACATATGATGTGTCCCTGAAACAAAATTTTAGGTTGAAAGCAGCTTTGATGTGGACAATTAGTGATTTTTTGGCATATGCCATGTTGTCTAGATGGAGCACAGTAGAAAATTGACTTGTTCTTATTGTGGCAATGATTCTAATGCATTTTAACTTCCAAACGGGGGCAACATATGTTGGTTTGACAATCACAGAAAATTTCTTCCTCCAGATCATCCATTTAGTCGCAATAAACAAAAGTTCATTAAGAATAGGATGGTAAAAACACCTCCTCCCCCTTACAAAGCTGGTGAAGAGATACTGTAGGCAATTGAGGAATTACATTTGCTGAAAGTTACAGAATTTGAAGCTGATGAAATTAATACAAACATTAGTAGAAACTTTGGCTGGAGAAAATGAAGCATCTTTTGGGATTTGCCATATTGGAAAACTAATTTAATACGTCATAATCCAGATGTGATGTATATTGAAAAAAATATTTTTGACAATTTGTTCAATACCATAATGAATATTGAAGGGAGGGTAAAAGATAATGCAAAATCAAGAGCTGATTTGAAACTTTTTTGTAGAAGGAATAAGTTACATAAAGATCTTCGCACCTTTAAATATCCATATGCATGTTACACTTTGGATAAAAAGTTGAAGGAAATATTGTGTGAATGGTTGAAAAGTCTAAAGTTTTTCGATAATTATGTTTCAAACTTGGCAAGGTGTACGGACATGAGGAAGTACAAATTAGTTGGGATAAAAAGTCATGATTGTCATTTGTTTATGTAAAGACTAATTCCAATTGCATTTCGGGAGTTGATACCGAATAAGGTTTGGGAAGTAATAATAGAATTAGGTTTGTTTTTTAAAAGCTTAACATTATCTGAAATTAAGTTGGCTGAAATAGAAAAACTAGAAAGGGAAATTCTAGTAATTTTGTACAAGTTAGAAGAAATATTTCCTCCAAGCTTCTTTAAATGTATGGAGCATCTACCTATCCATTTAGCACATGAGGCTAAACTAGCTAGTCCAGTTCAATATCGTTGGATGTATCCATTTGAGAGGTACATAATTCAACAAAAATGATTGTAATTGAAGTCATATCATGTTTTAATTACTAAATTCATATAACCTTATTCGCTCATATAGGTATTTGCATCACTTAAAGAAAAATGTGAAAAATAAGGCTAGAGTTAAAGGTTCGATATGTAATGCCTATTTAGTTGAGGAAGCGAATACATTTTGTTCACATTATTTTGAGCCGTATGTTCACACAAGAGAAAGATTTAAATGTGACTGGTTTGATCCAATAAAGCGAAGTGTGATATTTAAGTGTGACTGGTTTGATCCAATTCTAAATGTTGGTACAAAAGTACATAGATGAGACGATCTAGTTGAAATCAATAAGCGAAGAACATTTCGATAATTTGAACCTTTCGTGTTGGCAATGCAAGTGACCCAAGTGTATTATGTCCCTTTTCCCAGCTTACGACAAGATAAGTCAGATTGGTTGGCCATTTGTAAAGTTAAACGTAGAGGTGTTTTTGAATCATATGGAAAAGGAGAACAGAGAATTGAAAGTGAAGCGCTTCAAGAAGATGCTTATGAAATAAATGCATCTGTCTTATATGAGGATAATGAACCTTTGAACGATCTATGTAATGCATATATTGAAATTTTATTTAAAGAGGATGAGAAGGGCCTGAGATTTGAAGAAGATCTTTAGTTTGATTTAAATTCTTCAGAAAAAGAAGATGATTTTGATTTACAATTAAGTCATGATAGCAATTAATATGTGTTTGTAATTGAATATTATATTCAACTAATCAATTATTTCCTTTTCAATATATTGTATTAAATATTGAATTCAGTTTGTAATATTTCTATAAAATTCAATAAAATATTAATTTCAGGTTGAATTATGCCACCAAGAGAAGACATGATATGATGCGACCAAGATTCAGGCCATAATTCAGAGTTACTTACTGTACAGGTGAAACATCTCATGGTGTAGCAGCTGGAACTGAATCACCTCCTCCCCTTCCAGTTATTACACTTACAGATGAGGCATCACCTTCTGTACCTGCTACTACACCATCCACCACCCCTACATCATTTACTATCTCGATATCGACAGAGATATCAGGGGTAAATAATGATGATGAAGGAGCCGACCACCAACTTAGAGTTGAGGGACCTGATGGAAGAACTTATATTACAATTGTCAATAATATGTAAGTGAAAATACATGAAACACTATATGCTTATAATTAAGTTATAGGTTTCAATTTTCAAAATGGTATAAAACTATTTGTTTTTATATTAGATTCATTTCATCTAGACTGTGCTCAAGAAACATGACATCAAAATTCAAGGAGAAGATTGATATTAAGGGTTATGTATGGAAGAATATCTCTCAGGTGACAAAGGAATTTTACTATCAGGATTTTGAGGTACAAAAAGATTATTATTTTCTTTTTTAATGAATAGTTTTATACATTAATTAGATAAATATTATTACATCATAAGTATTAATCGAATGTTTTTCCTTTTGTTTTAGAAAGAATTTTTTTGAGATTCTCAATTTGACACGATCATTTATAGAGTATGGGAGAAACGAGCACGAACATGTTATCGCGGCTTTGTTGTTGCGATACACAGGGCCAATGTACAACCGCCTTATATTTCTGAACAAATATGGAGTCGTTGGCAGCAGTATTGGATATCACCTGAGGCAATGTTCATTTCAGAGCATAATTCGAGCAACAGAAGTGGAGAACCGGGGGAAGAGAGTCTTCCCATACATACGGGAGGATCTATTACCCACCAAGAGCATGCATAGAGACTTGTAAGTATCTACACTTTATATTTATATTCTTATTTCTTTATTTTTTATTTCAATTGAATTTTATGTGTGAATTTTAGAATAAAAATACGTGTTTCTTGTTGAAAATGATTATGTTATAAATGTTTGGTGCCATATATGGCTATGTTTTTGAGTTTTTTCTTTATTCAACAGGGGATAGATATTATAAAAATAAAAGAAACTCTGCCGAAATTTTTATAAATTCTAAGTTACTTATCACATTTTATTCTTATGCAGGAAAAGTCTATGGGCATGAGGCCTATATTCCGTTAGCTTTTTTTGCACACTCACACTAAGAAGCATGACGGTGTGAAATTCGTCAACAGTCGTTGTAGAGAACTCAATGTATGTGAAATTTATGGTTTAATATTAATGCTTAATGATTATCACTTACTAATATAAACATTGTCTTATGATAGGACCAAATACAAGAAAGCATTCAACAACAATCTCAGCAGTCTGAAGATGTTGATGAGACTGAAACCTATCTTCATGTAGTGGGTGGTAGGGACCGTCGAGAAAGGATATTCAGCTTATGTTCATTTGCGAATACATGTTATTCGCAATTCTCCACGTCTAGTACATCAGCATTTAATAAGCGGTCCATAACCATTGAAGTTCAAGAACTTCGAAGCACAGCGCAGACATTGGCAACTCAGTTACAACTGTTGATATATCAGTTGCAACAGTCGATGTAGTACATAGCTCAGCTCCGTAATGAGGCGGATGAGTTGAAGGGTAATGATAGCACCTCATCGCACCATCTCCAAATTAATAATGTACTTTTGGTCCTTGTATTATAATTACGAAAACTTTTTATGTACAATTTAATATTTTTATTATCAATTAAGATATTTTCAATTTTATATCATCAATCAAATTTATTTTTAAAAAATTAAATGTATACTATTACATTAATTGTTGTTTAAATTATGCATCAATTATAACATCATGAAATAAAATTTATTGACAGTACATTATTAAAAAAAATTTCTGATTAATTTACCGACGAAAATCTAAGATCCGTCGGTAAAATTAAAACATACCGACGAGAGGAACACTATTGTCAGCAATTACAGACGGCATAACAACTTCCAACGGTAAAGTTAGGACAATTGTTGATAGTAAAAGAACACCCATCGGTAATCACAGACAGAATCACCAACCACATACTGTCGATAATCACAAATGGAGTAATCAATAGTGTGTCGTCTGTAATCACAGACGGAATAACCAACGGTATACCGTCAGTAATCACAGACAGAATAACTGTCGGTAATTTTTTAACAATTTACCAACGGAAAGATGTAAACCGTTGATAAATTTACCGACGGAAAAATGTAAATCGTTAGTAAATGTATCGACAGAAAAATGTAAACCGTTGGTAAATTTACCAACGAATTATTAACTACGGCCGTTTCTACAATGTTAAGTTCGTCAGTAAAGTCCGTCGCTAATATTATATACCGATGGAAAGTTAATGTTTTCCGTCAATAATGTCCATCACAAAACGACATTTTTCTTGTAGTGTGTGTACAAGATAAAATTGCCTTTAAATTATTATGTCCCTAAATAACAACTAACCGATTGGTTGTAGGACATAAACAAAATATTTTATCAATAATATTTGAAATATAATTCATTCTTATTTAGGCTAAAGCTTTAATATTTTATTATTTCTATTTGGCACCCCAATCTATGTTTCTAAATATTGTCCAAAACATTATTTGACTTGTAATATGATAAATTTAAATGTTGAAAATTTTAAAATAATTTTATACCAATTCTTAAAAACTTATGAGAAAATATCGTTCAAAGAAATTAATTTTGAGTTTCAAAGTGGAATGCGCCCTGCTTATTATTAAAAAAAAGGAGGGAGATTCTAGAAAAGTTGTTTTCGGTGTCTTTGTTTTTATCGTTTTAATAGCATTCCTCATCTTGAGATTATTTTAAATTATTGTTAATTAAAAACATGGTTTAATTTTATATAAAATTAGAATTACTATAATTTAATTATTTAAATTATTGCTAATGTTAAGATACTTAAAAGAATTTCAAAATTATATATTTTAAAAGATAAATTTTATAATATAAAACTAACATTTAAGTTTGTATAAAATTGAGATATTTTATAATTTATAGATATCTAAAATAGTATTTGATATGATAATTTACTGATAATATTTTGAGTTCTAGAAAGATACTACTTTTGTACTCTTTTCTAAAGCCATCATACATCATTTAAGAAATCTTTAAAAAAATTCTTCATCTTTAATTTTTTTTTAAAAAATTCTTTTAATTTTCAAATTTCCAAAAAATCCCCCTATTTTTATACTTAGGTTAAAAGATCGACAAAAGATATGTAGTATAAATATTATACCTGAATTAATCACTAATATAAGAACTCAAGTTAACTCTTTAACTCGTTAAATTCAATTAAATTTAATTTAAATTAATAATTTAAGATAATTATACTAAATTATTAATTTAAATCAACTTTGATGAGTTTAAAATTTGAGTTTAATTATGGTATAAATAATATGTGATTAGTTCATGTTTAATGTTTATATTTTTTTTGAAAAAATATCTAATGTTTATATTGCATATGTTTTATCGCTATTTTTTAATCAAAGTCTAAAACACAAAATTTTTAAAAATAAAAACTAAAAGGAATGTTTTGATAATTTTAAAGGATATGAGATTTTTAAAGTTTTTAAAATCTTTATCCTATTTTTAAATTGCAATTTTGTGAGAGAGTCATCAGTAAAATATTTAAAAAATGAAAAAAAAAAAACAGGATCGTGAGCATTGAAGCTGACTAAAAGTATTTTCTCTACATAATCCTACAATCAAAAAGCTACAGGTGAATGTTAATAAATAAGAGAGGTCGGTCTAATAAATTATTAAATGAATTAATGCACAATATAAAATATAGAAATTGATTCGCGGCGTTTTAATAAGAAAATATAAATAAATGGAAAAACAGGAATTCAACTAGAAGTAGACTGCAAAATTGCAAGCCAGAGAAAGTGCGAGAGGAGATAGATCTCTAGATTAGGGTTTTAGTTAATTAAAGACCCTGTTGGTATCCAAATCCCAAGATTTCACCCTTACCTTCCTTACGCGTTCATTCGCAGACTTATACATTCATTCATAATGACCGACGGCTACTGGAATCGGCAACAGCAAGCACTGCTCCAATCCGCTGCTATTCTCAAACGTCAGCGTACTGACTACGGTATGCCTCTTACTTTTTTATTTAATTGGCCTTTCTGTTACATTCGATTGAGCAATGTACTGGTACCCATTTGATTGTGGTATTTGGATTCATCTCTAACTAGGTTTTGTGTGCCGATGGTTTGGATGTTATTTTAGGGTTTTTATTTATTGCTTTGCTTTAGTTTGATGCCCTTTTGGGTACTCATCAAAAAGAATTATTCTTGAGATGGAATGCTCTATGTTCTTGGACTTTTCTCATTTGTAACATTGGACAAGAAATTGAACCACTCTCCTACTTTGTTACGTGATTTTAAAGATTTTCTGGGGCATCAAAGTTACGGTGTGTCGATGTAGCTAACCTCGGTCCTTCAATTTTCTTGGAGTTTCATCTGAACATTGTATCCATGTCTCCCTTTGAGTCATTTTGTAGCAAATTCGGTCCTTCAACTACCATTGGTGTACTACACTGATTCATTTCAACTTCGGCTCTGTTTGCTAGCAAACTCCTCGTGAGTTTTATGACGACAGTAAACTTTTTCTTTTTGTGCATATCTTTAGTATAAGTCACCATGCAACTGCTCTCTGTTTTCTTTTACTCTGTTTTTTTTACCCCTTTCTTTTATAACATGGGATTTTCATACTCAACCATTCCTTCGAACTGTTAGATCCATAGCCTTCTTAGAAAATGGCGCCCTAGACCAATTTCTGGTCATAGGACCCTGCAAAATAATATTTCTTCCTATTTTGGTAGGTTAGTAAGCAAGGGCTCATCAGAGAGAACCCTTCAGTCTCTTAAAGAAAGGAATTACAAAAGTAAAATTCTGCTTACTTTATTTCCAGCATTGAAAAGCTTAAATAGATTCCTCTTGACGGCCTTAACACTTCGAACAACTTATAATAAAAGGCTATAAAATCTTAACAAAAAAATGGGAAAAGTTTTTTACTAATTCAAATTCAAGAATAAACTTATCTTCTTTCTATATTCCTCTTTTTCCCTTGAGTGAATCTCTTGTAGACTTGGTCAAAAGGGATTATCCAAACAGATTCCCCTTTGTCCAGCTGGAGTGTTTGTTGTTGCTGATTTGCAGCATAACTCTCCCCATCCAGAATGCGCTTGACCTCAGCTCTTTTTCATAAGTTGACGTCGTTTAGGAAAAGGGCAACTGAAAAATGCAATTGGAGGTCCTTCTTGTTGTAAAACAACTCCCATGCCAAGTCAAAAGCATCGCATTCGACTGTAAAAACCTTGCTAAAGTCAGAAGAGCCAATATTGGAGTTGATGTAACTGTAATTTTTAAAGGTGCAAGCGCTTTTTAGGACTCTGGATTCTAGGAAAAATAATGTCCTCAACATGGCCGTCAAAAGAGCTGCAACAGTTCCGTAGTTGCTAATAAATTTCTTGTAATAGCCCATGACTCCCAGATATCCCTGTAAGCATGAACAATACTTGGTTTCGACCATCGAATCATGGCTGCAATCTTTTGTGGGTCAGCTACAACTCTTTAAGAGGAAGCCAAATGCCCCAACTAGGAAATTTGGGTGTGCCCAAACGAGCATTTTGACTGTTTTAGATATAATTAGTATTGTTTCAACAATCTGAAGACAAATCGAAAGTGCTGAATGAGTGCTGCCTATATATGAATGTAGATTAAGATGTCGCGGAAGAAAACCAATAGACTTCCTAAAATATTGTTTGAATACATAATTCATGGGGGCTTGAAAAGTGGATGGTGCATAGGAGAGATTGAAGGGCATGACCAAGAATTTGAAATGGCCATGATGGGTGAGAAAAGTTGTCTTCTCCACATTTTTTGCTCTTATTTTGACTTGATGATCCCATGAACCCAGGTCTAACTTTGAGAAGTAACAAGCCCCATGTAACTCTTCCAATAGTTCATCGATCACTAGTATAGGAAATGTGTTCTCCATATGAAAATTTAGTGCTCCGTAGTTGACACAAAATTGCCATGAATTATCAGCCTGCTTCACCAAGAGAATAGGAGGAGAGGGGATTTGCTAGGTCCATGATGGGTGTGAAAAATTGTCTTCTCCACTTCCATCTCTCT
Source organism: Erythroxylum alaternifolium (assembly GCA_027478495.1). Taxonomy (NCBI): domain Eukaryota; kingdom Viridiplantae; phylum Streptophyta; class Magnoliopsida; order Malpighiales; family Erythroxylaceae; genus Erythroxylum; species Erythroxylum alaternifolium. The sequence goes on from JANIIA010000002.1 coordinate 13,464,987, forward strand.
TTCACTTGATGATACCCTGAACCCAGGTCAACCTTTGAGATGTAACATGCCCTGTGTAACTCCTCCAATAATTAATCGATCATTAGTATAGGAAATTTGTTCTTCACCATATGGCAATTCAGCAATTCAGTGCTCCGTAGTCAACACAAAATCGCCATGAATTATCTGGCTTCTTCACCAAGAGAACAGGAGAAGAGAAAGGGGATTGACTAGGCCAGATAATTCCTTGTTTGAGCATCTCATCACATTGCCTTTCTATTTCATTGTCCTGGATATGTGGGTAATGGTAGGGGTGGACAGTTATGCAACCCGCTCCTGGATCTAGAGTTGTATGATGATCACAAATTTTGGATTGAGCAGGCCTTGTGACGTGTTAAATATGAGTTGGAACTCATTAAGGACTCTTTGGAGTTCTATTAAGGAAGCAATTGTGTTGGTGGAGTTCTGTTAAATTTTCATTAAGGAAGCAATTGTGTTTGGTGAGGAGTCCTTTATGCCATTCAACTCTACTTCATGATTATGCCATTTAAATCTCATCTTCACATCAAAAAAACCCCAGAAAATAGGGTCGAGCATTCTAAGCTGGTTAATTCCCAAAACACCACCATGTCCACAAAGAGGTAACATATATAAGTTCAAACAGAAAAGTTGAGTACCTAACCATGTGGGCAACAAATGGCATATGCCAGGACAGCATAACTTATGTCCAATAGCAACTGTAACCCGCAATTCAGCATTAGGTTTCATGGGAATTTTCAGTTGTTCCATCATTGCTGCATCCAAAAGCTGTGAGTGCAAGTCGATTAATATTAGTAAAGGCCTACCATTGAGAAACCTCTCCACTTGCATGGTCTGAGATTTGTGCATTCCTGTTATAGCATGCAATGATGCTGCTGGTTCTTTGGTCCTCTTTTCCCAGCTCCTCTTCTTCATTAATGCCTGCCAACCAACACAGTTTTTTGCATTGATATTTCAGATTGTACTACTCATCACAATCCCTTGGCACGCCTTTCTTTCATCCCTGTTCGATTTAGCCTTTTAACAAAAGGAGTTCACTGGTTTTCCTCTATGACAACCTTCCATACAGATTCAGCCCTTTGTGTATTGCTCCTCCTTTCATATAATCTAGCAAACTCATTGCACTAATATGGTCTTGAGGATTCTGCAGCTTTACTTCTATAGCTATGGCCCCCCTTTAACCTGCTAATGAAAATTTTGACTTCTTGTTCCTGAGACAAAGTACTAGCTCGGGCCGCTAGTTGCTCAAATTGCCTTTGGTATTCATCAAAAGTACCAGTTTGTCGAAGTTCAGAAAGTTTTCCTAGTTTGTTGCTGCAAGTGGGAGGGTCAAATCACAAATTATAATTGGTTTTGAAATTCTCGCCTATCATGAGAGGCCAGTCCCTTTCTAGCTTGATAAACCACAGTTGGGCATCACCTTCAAGATGGAAGGAAGCTAGTCCTACTTTTTCTTCTTCTGACGTTTGTTGATGAGAAAAGAAGTGTTCACACTGGCTGGGCTATCCCAAGGGATCAATAGAGCCATCAAAATGGGGAAAACCGAGTTTTGAGAACTTATGAACCAGATTCTGCCCTTCTTGATTTTACATTCCAGGTTGTGGACCGCGGTGATTGTGATGATTTTCCCCTTCCTCACGATTTGCAGCTGGGTCGCGAGAAGGTTCTTCCAACTGAGCTGTCACTGTATTTTGCCTGGTCTCACTGGCTGCCCTTTCCTGTTCTCTTTCTGCTTTAGCTCGATCCTCCTTGTACATAGCGTAGAGGCTTCTAACTGCTGTTTTTGGGTGCATTGTTCTCCCATAATCAGGGGCCCTGATACCAAATTGATATAAGCCCCAGATCAATTTCTGATTATAGGACCCTGCAAAATAGTATCAGGTGGGCTGTTTGTAAGGATTTTTCTTCTTTTGTGACCTACATGTAGGTTAGGAAGCAAGGGCTCATTATAGCCATGAAGGATTCAAATATGGCCCTGCCATTTCCTCAAAGAAAAATGGTTCTTTTTTCAGTTGCAAGAAACAAATCTCAAACAAGATGGATTATGCTCTTGTTATTTAGCTTTACATGTTTCTTTCTGAGTTTTGCAGATCTCCCACCTTCTGGGCTACCTTCAATGGAGATGCCTAGCTATTATCCAAAGGAAGATGATCGTGCAAGGTATCAGCCTGTGAAGGATACAAAGACGATTGGATCAGCATATGATCGCTATCTTCAAACTGCGGTACCACTGCCAAGCCTTATAATTTTTCAGTTGTTATCCACCACATTAAATTAATCTTACTAAAAATGCTCTTTATAATTGTATTTAAAGCAAGTTTCTCCATTTAGTTCTGGAGAAGTGAGTGCATTAAGCAGAAGTGTGTCAGCTAAAGCTGTTGGTGGAATGAGTGTTCTTCCAATAGCTGATGCCATAATGGACCACTCGAGAGCTAGTGCCACAGATATGGCAGCAAATGGCCGAGACATTGGCTATGGTGGCCTGCCCTCTGTAGATACAATCGCTAGACCAAGTCGTGAAACTGTACCCCTACCTCCAGATGCTTCCAATACTTTATATGTTGAGGGGCTACCTCCTGACAGCACAAGGCGAGAAGTAGCTCGTATCCTTTTGACAATGTACTGGTGCTAAACAATTAAGATTTATACTGTTTTTTTTTCCTCACTTCCGACCTTTTCTGTTACCTTTTTTATTCCTTTACTGGGCCGTACAAGATATCTTTCGACCTTTTGTTGGATACAAGGAATTGAGACTAGTGACAAAAGATTCCAAACTTGTAAGTGAATCCTTCAAATAGTTCACTGGGTTTGGTTATCTCCAACACTAAATGTGTTGGATGGACGTGTTACTATTTATTTGTTAATTATGCAGCGAGGTGGGGATCCTATTATCCTTTGTTTTGTTGATTTCGAAAGTCCAGCCTGTGCAGCGACTGCAATGAGTGCATTGCAAGGTAGACATCCTTCTTCTTATTCTTCTCAGGAATCAGTGCTGGGGATGGTGACAATCTATTTTGATTTGGAGCCTTGAAGATTTAGGTTTAAAATTCAAGTATTATATCAATTGCACAGTTTCCCTAAACAGGTGTGCTAACATAATTGACGGAATCTGCAGGTTACAAGATGGATGAACACGATCCAGATTCTAACTATTTGAGGTTGCAGTTCTCTAGGCACCCAGGTCCAAGATCAGGCCCTGGAAGTCGTGGAAAGAGATGAAGAGGTTTTGTGTTGGAAACGTAGCTTGAATCTGTGTCAGTTTTCTAGTGCTAATTTTTCATGTTTAGGTGTGCATTAACAGTATATTGTCCAAACAACTTTGATCAAGATTGTTGGGTCCTGGTTACACTGATTATTAGCACTTTAGATCAATTAAGGTATGAGAGGAAATGGAGAAAATTTAAGGACATTTTTTATAGAAATACATGATTTTG
>JANIIA010000002.1:13493768-13506327 GCA_027478495.1 Erythroxylum alaternifolium
ATTATTAAATCAAATTTTATTTGAATATTTATATATTTTAAATTTAATTACATTTATTAATAATTATTAAAATTTAATTACATATAATTTAATTATAAAAATTAAATTATTCATAACTTTTATTGATAATTAATATTAATTTATTAAATATATAATGTTTAATTAAATTATTCATAATTTTATTAAAAATTAAAATTAAATAATATATATTTAAATAATAGTAAATAGATTATGAAAAAACAAAAACAAAAAACAAAAATTACTTTTATGATTTTTATAAATTTTGAAAACTGAAATAAACTAAAATGAAAAACAAAAACAAAAAATTCAAATAGACATATTTTTGTAGTAAATTTAAAAATAAAAATAAAAAATAGGAACCATCAGCCTAAACTAAACTAATGAACATTTGAAATTTCATAACGAAATGGCCCAGCCCAGCGAACGGACTAGTCATAGTGTTCGTGTAGATGACTAATAGCTGTACCGCGTTACTATATCGTAACGTAGCATGAAAATTAGACTTTGTAAAAACTAGTGGTCCGGCGACACGTAGACCAAATCAGAAAGCCAAGAAAACTTGTTCACATTTCATCAGTCCTAGCAAATTTTTGTGTTATCTAATTAATTAGGTATTGTATACTAAAAAAAAACACTCGACAAGTCTACACAGACGGCAGTGTATATATACAAATGTAGGCTATCCATGTCTTCAATTTACGAGGCAGCGGTTTTTAATATTACAGGGTCTAGCGATGAAAGTAAGTCCCCTGATTTCTTATTTACGTGCATATAAAAATTGACCGATAATGAAGTCTTTGACACATAGTTGTGGCTTGAAGCAGTTGGCGCTTCAAAACTGAATGATTCTTGGTTGTGTTCCGACTTAGTTGTATGGTTTTTATGTCACTATTCTATTGGCATAAAGGCAAAAGAAGTTTCTTATAGGTAGGTATCCTAGTGAAACAGTCAAAGACGGCTAGCTTTTGAAAAGTTACTCTCTATCTTATGCCTCCTCCGGTTCCCAGTAAAAGGTACTCAGTTGATATGGATTTTATCCTAGCACAATCCGTACCTACGACAAGTGAAAATTAGTCTAGTAACGGCGGATTCAAATCACCCGTATCTAAATATTCTGTACCTCCTGTTTTTTTTTTTTTAATTCAACCATTCAATTTTTTTCTCTCATAATTATTGAATGGTTAAATTTGAGGGAAACAAGAGTTATAAGATATTTAGGTACAGATGATTTAACTCCGTTAACGGCACATGATATGATGCCATGGCTTATGTTCTTTGATTACTTTGATAATTAGTCGGTGACTAAACAAATGGTCATCAATTGTGTAAATGACTAATAATCTTTTAGTACATGGTCATTGAATTATGAGGTTGTTATCTGCCTGTATTTTATAACGCTAATCAAGCTGAGTACTGGTACCTTTTTTTAAATGAAAAGACATTTTCTGGAGTGAATTGTGTTGAACTTAAGCAATAAGGAAGAATAAGGGAAGAAATTGAACTTGCAGAGTTTTCTTTTTTCTTTTTTTTTTCAGGTTTCAAAATGTAAGCTGAAGAAGGTATATTTTGCTTATCTACAACGATTGAGATCTTTCAAGGGAGGAGCTTGCAAATTGCTGAACACTATCCAGTTCCCACGGCGTGTTTTCTTAAAGACGGTTAAAAATAAAGTTACGTATTATTAAATATTTTAAAATTGTTAATTAGCAAAATTTATACTTAATGTTATTATTATACGAGTTATGATTATTAGCTATGACACTTTCCACCTAGCATTTTGGACGTTCTATATAGCATATTCTTAAATGAGAATGAGACGATGAGTTATCATTTATTTAGTTAATTAGTTTTAGCACGGCTGGCGGGATGAGCAAAAGAGAAGGGGCCCGAAACGCGGAAGATAATAAAAATAAAAGACAAATTATCTACCATATTTTCAACAATAGAGACTGAGACTAGGGAATAAAAGAAGAAAGAGAAAAGTTGCAGCCGCCTAGGACAGTACAGATGGAAGAGAAAAATCACTAAAGTTAGGCAATTATGTACACAATTTTAAAGATTTCAAACACGAGGAAATAACAAAACAAAGAAAGACTTACTTTGAATGGTTGTTTCTACTTTCTTCAGGACAGCTTTCAATTGCGGCCTTTACGTTATTTGGCGTAAAAGAATCTCTATGTTACATAACAACACACCAACGGATTTAGATAATGTATTTTATACCGATATAGAAAAACTGAGTTAAGGTTATGTCTTTTCGTATTTCATATTTTATGGTAATAAAATTAAAAATTACAGCAATAATTTGGTGTATATTATAATGGATTCAACTAGTAGAGCTTGGTCTGTATTTTGAACAAATTGAGAAATTTATATTTATACCCTTTCTTTATCGTCATCGTCATCGTCATCATCCAATTTAGAATCTCGCAATAACGCGAAGTTTGGAGAGGTCTGATAGTACGCAGTCTTATCCTTACATAAAAAAGAAGTTGTTTTCAGTAAACCCACAAGCACATGAAATAATAATGAAAAAAGATGGAAATAAAAAGATAATTAATTTAAGTGTTCAATTAATTATCTTTTTATTTGTCTCAAGTAAATGAAAACAGGATGTGATAAAGTTAAATAGGATAAGAAACAAAAATAATAATCAATTGACATACTTAGATTAATGCAAGAACCCAAAGTTAGAAAGTTTGAAAGGGTGGGATGATTTTCGGTTGAGAGTACAGGACATATAAATGACAATGGTCCCAAGTCCCAACTCCCAAGTCATTAAAACAAACTGGAATAATGTATATATTTTCATCTTTTACTTTCTCTTAATTTGATGTCTTATAGCGATATGTTGTGTCTTCTTATTTTCTGCAATTTTGTTTCCTGCAATTGTTAGAATCTTCGAGAGATTGTCTCTGTTTCCTCTTTTCTGCTTCAGACATTTCTTCATGTTTCTTTGTATTAGATGCATGTGAGTGAGGGTTGTTGGAGTATACATGATCTCCATCACAAGATACTTACAGCGAAATGGACAATCTCTTAACTTCGCATATTTATTTGTTAAATTGTTTTTTTCTTTGTTTATATAGGTTTCTCCTGGGCATTGCAATGGCTACTTCAATAGTCTATTAAAAATGTTAATGCCAGTTTATTCTGGAGAATATGACCTAAAAATAAAATAAAAATAAAGAAAGAAAGACACGGTCTTTCCTTCCTAATATTTTCGCTGTCGGTCCGGCTGGCAAACATCGTTCGGTTAGGGATTAAACAAATACCGCCGTTATCCAATCATAGACCTGAGTCTGTTCAAACAGGAGAGAAGCCCCACAATCCACATGCCTCGCCTCTTATTTGAGATATGGTACGAGATGCTTTCCTGGAAAGGTTAAATATTGTGTTTCCAGTCAATTTTACCTTGCACTTTCCATTGTTAATGGTAAAGATCCCATCTATATAAAGGCAGGTTAGGATGAGCTTAAGACGCAGACTCATAACCCCCCCTGTTGGGCAATATGGGTTCTAGTTCTACAATGGCCTCTATCATTGCCACTGTTCTTGTACTGTCAGTCTCTCTGACTTTGCCTACTCAAACTACCGCAAACTACCCTTACTCCTCTCCTCCACCACCATCTCATCCATACCTCTACAAATCGCCACCCCCACCTCCCTACAAGTACGAATCACCTCCACCCCCTCCTTACAAGTATAAGTCACCGCCGCCTCCCCCACCGGTGTACAAATACAAGTCTCCGCCACCGCCGCCACCTTACAAGTACAAGTCACCACCACCTCCTCCGCCAGTATACAAATATAAGTCTCCACCACCTCCACCACCAGTGTATAAATACAAATCTCCTCCACCACCCCCTCCAAAGAAGCCATACAAGTACTATTCTCCACCCCCACCACCTTACAAATACAAGTCTCCACCTCCACCACCACCAGTTTACAAATACAAATCTCCTCCTCCACCTCCTCCGAAGAAGCCATACAAGTACTACTCTCCCCCACCACCACCTTACAAATACAAGTCTCCACCTCCACCACCACCAGTTTACAATTACAAATCTCCTCCACCACCTCCTCCAAAGAAGCCATACAAGTACTACTCTCCGCCACCACCACCTTACAAGTACAAGTCCCCACCACCACCACCACCAGTTTATAAGTACAAGTCTCCTCCACCACCTCCTCCAAAGAAACCATACAAGTACTACTCTCCACCTCCACCACCTTACAAGTACCAGTCACCACCACCACCGGTTTACAAATATAAATCTCCACCACCACCTCCTCCAAAGAAGCCGTACAAGTACTACTCTCCACCACCACCACCTTACAAGTACAAGTCTCCACCACCACCACCACCAGTTTACAAGTATAAATCTCCTCCACCACCTCCTCCGAGGAAGCCATACAAGTATTATTCTCCTCCTCCTCCGGTCTACAAGTACAAGTCTCCTCCTCCACCACCACCACATTACATCTACTCATCACCTCCTCCTCCTCACTACTAGTAGATTATGGCTTTCCTAAATACGGGTAATTATTAATCCATCGACACCACTAGTGATTATACATTATGCATGGAAAGTAAAAACCATTCTTTTTCATGGCTCATTACACTAGTTGGGCATTCTTCACTAAGTCATTAATTATCCACTTATATATGGACATAAATCTAGGACTAGCTTGCTTTTATGTAGTAAGTGCTCAATTTATGAATGTTTCCTTTAGTGATCAAGACAAAATGACGGAGATTCAACATTACTATTGCAGGATAAGTGAGGATGAGCACCAGAATAAAAGGAGATGAAATCGAAAGCATCATAGAGAAGGAAAATATGTATCATTTATTCCAAGTTGTAGGGCGTTTGAGCTTGTTATTAAGAATATTTCAACTTTTCTGCAAACGCAGGGTTGTTTATTTTGCGGGGAATAAAATTGTATGATTTCGCATGGCTTCAACTCATATAAAAAATGTTAAGATTGACTTCTAAAATAATTTTATGTATAATATATATACTTCCAAGTCTAACACCCAGATGGATAACATAAAATTTGGTGCTGATGCACAAGTATGACTGAAAATGGGATTCAACTTCCACATAGTAAGATACTTGAATTCGCGGTTGAGGCGAGTATAATTGATATGAAGGCTTTGTTTGAAGGAAATTGAATACTACTTAAATCGTTAGATGAGAAGCATCTGCGAATAATAGGTCAATTCCCTTTCTACTGGGGTACTGCGTCCTTCGTGATAGATAGTTAACGCTTTTGTCCTGGTGATTACTGATCATTTTTGGCTTGTAAATGATCACGCATTACGCTTTTTCAAACTCTGCTTTTCGAAATAAAGTTGCTAATTTCTAAAATCTTTTAAACTCTGCATTTCAATAAATTTGTATTGAGATATTGTTATTGTCGCTGTTTAATTGAAAAGAAATTTGTATTAATCAAGCGTAAATTAGTACCTTCTTATATTTCCAAATTTAAATATTCATTCATTTCTTCTAATTTACTCCACTAGAATTGCCTCGTGAATTATTGGATGAATTATTTATTTAGTAGTTGCCTTTATCACATACTAAAACTTAATCACTTCGAAGATGCCATATCAAAACAAGGCATAGATGAACAATATAATGGAGTAGAGGAGTACTAACCTGCTGTCTATAGAGTCTTGTTTTTTAGCTGTTGCTTGGCAAGTGAACATTCAATATAAATATTGAAAACCCAACTTGATTGATTTCCAGACTGATGACTGCAAACGCCGCGTACTTTAACCCTATCAGTAAATCTATCTTCAATAACATCCCACAATAGTCTAGCTCAAAAATTTTATGAAATTTTCCATTGATAGAGTTAGTTTAGATGTAGAATTACCATATCATTTCCTAAACTAAACATAGCATCTTACATTAATTGAACAACTTCTCGTATTACTTTATCTCACCAACCTCTTCATTTTCTTAATTCGCTCCACTTTTCTCATTTTTCCTTAATTATTTACGCTACGTGTCTAAGAGGAAAGAGGTAAATGAGTATGAAGTAAACAAATAATGGATTAGGTAGGTTTCTCAAGATTTTTCATTTGGATACTGGTCAATGGAGACTTTTTGTAATTTTCGTCCTATACATATGTCGTCAACAAAGGATACCAGAGGCAGGTGCACCAATTTTAATTTTCTCCTCCAAATAACGTACGGCTCTATATTTACCCATCTCTATATTATCAATTTGATACGGACGATTTCTGGACCGTAACGCTGGATATCATTAAAATGACGCAGAGTTGATTTTCTGATGTAAAATGAAAGGTGTATAAAGAAATTATACTTATGAAGTAGGGTAGCTGAAGATAATATAACTTTTTTTTGGCCTTTTATCTCAATAATTACCTTTTTCTGAAGAAAACATGGGAATCATTGAACGGGCAACGTGGACATGATTCAATATTAGGAGTAAGGGTATCTTTTCATTAAGTGGAGATGGCATGTGCAATGAAAGCGTCTTGCCTTCTATGCTAACAGGAGAAGAATATAAAAAGGATTAACGGGTTGATTGGTTCAAGGAATAAAATAGATAAAGAATGGAATAATTATTCTTACAAATAGAAAAGGCGAAGAATAGAATATAATGAGTATTACTTTGTTTGGTTCAAGGATTGGAATAGATAAAAAATTTCTATGCTAGTGTTTAGTTTTAAAATATAAACTTGAAATGACAAAGGAATAATTAATAAAAAGACCAAAATATTATTATTATTATTATTATTGTTGTTATTATTATTATTATTCTACTTATTATTATTATTAAATTCCTTATCCTTATTAAATTTCTTCTTATTTTTATTAATTTTATTATTCTTCTCATTATTAATCTTCTACTTACTGTTAAAAATATTATTATTTTATTTTATTAATTATATTAATTATTATTATTATTACTATTATTTTTATTATTAAATTCCTTATTGTAATTAATTTTATTAATTATTATTATTATTAAATTCCTTATTATTATTATTATTCTATTATTATTATTAATTTTATTATTGTTATTATTATTATTAAATTCCCTATTATTAATTTTCTTCTTCTTATTATTAAATTTATTACTCTGATTAATTTTATTATTCTTATTCTTATTAATTATTATTATTAACTTTCTACTTATTATTATTTTTTATTAATTATATTTTTTATTACTATTATTATTAAATTCCTTATTATTATTATTAATTTTCTTCTTATTTTTATTAATTTATTTTTATTAATTTTAGTAATCCATTTTGTTGTTATTATTATTATTATTATTACTATTATCATTATTATTAGTCGAAATCTTCAAAGTTTTTTAGAAGGTAAGCACGAGTAATTTAAGAAGCCACAAAGACATGGCAGCCGTGAGTGATTAACTGGAATCTTGCAACATATAATGCAAGAAGAAAACCAGAAAAGAGTAGAGTGAAACGACAGCAAAGTAGAGGACAAAAACGACAGCAACGCAGAGGAGCCAAACAGAAGAAAACGACGTAGCAGACCAGAGAAATAAGAATGAAATGAAAGTAGCAGAAGAAGAAACACTCAACAAGAAACGACATCACCAGATCAAAACGCAGCACAACCAAGATGACGCAACAGATGAGAAATGGCGTAGTAGCAGAAGGAAAAAAAACACCAACAGCCTGTACAAAAACAAAAGGACGCAGCAACATGCAACAGAAGAGAAAATGCATACATAACAATAGCAGCTAGGAGGTGCAAAATGCAGAGTACTCAGCAGAATAGACCAAAACATTGTAGCACAGAGGAGTCGTCCAAAACACAAGCAGGAAAGGAGAAAATGCATCAGCCAGAAAAATAAAGGAGAAGCAAAACACAAAGTAAAAAGCCAACAGAAATAACGAGAGAGAAAACGACAACGCAGCAGTAAGAGAAGAAGAGAAAACGACGTAGGAGCAGATGAAGAACCAACGCAACAGCAAAACACAGTCATTTGCCGGTGAGTTGCTCGGAGAACCACGATTGAACAAAGAATGAGAAAAGCGTGAGTGTGGAGATGGTGGGAGGAGAGGAACGAAATTGTCCAAAAGTGAGAGAGACATGTTTACCTATTTCAGATGAGCGTGGAATAGGTAAAGACAAGGTAACATGATCTTTACCTATTCCCTTGTAACCGGGAACGGGCGATCTTTCGGAATAGATGTTCTGCAACTTTTTTCCAACCAAACAACAGAATATCTAATAAGTAAGAATAGGAGGGTAATAGAATATCTATTACCCTCAACCAAACGGCCTGTAAGGGTTTCGATTTTGAAGTTCGAATTTTCGTGAACTATGAAAAACATTAATGAAGTCCTACACTTATAAAAGAAGCAGTTGAAGTACTTAACATTGATTTTGTCTATTAAACGTAATTAATGCAAGTTTTAGAGCTTATTGGATCTCAACAATTTAATTTAAATGAAATTTTCTTTTATAATTGATTTTTAAAAATAAATATAACAGAGATAATAACTACAGGTTTAAAAATTTTAGGACGAACAAATAAATTAAAAAGAGCCTCAATGTAAAGACATGTATTAACTGTTGGAACTTTGAATTTTTTTGATAATTATTAATTACGGATTTTATAAAAATTAAGGTTAAGAAAATCGAATTTATTTGGATTAAAGATAATAAAGAAATTTAATAAAAGATCGGGTTGGATGAGATGAAATTCAGTGAGGAAAATAAGTCCTTAGGATATCTCCAACCCATTCCTCCAAAATTGAGGAAACTTTCCTCCATTCTAGAGATGCTATAGTACTTTTCACTCCAACCTACAACTCTATTTTTCACACGAAAAAATAATATTTTCAATATATTCTTTTTTACCTTCCATTTTTTATTATTAAAATTACTTTATAAAATTAACCCAACTTTGTTTTCGTTTACATTTTTATTCACAATATTATTGTTGTTTTATTTTTACGTTAATAAATAATAAATAATAAAATTGCAATTGAACTATAATTTGTTATTTGATAATACTAAATGAAATAATATATAGGATACATTGCACTATTTCATATTATTTAGATATATTAAATGACAATATAATTATGTAATATCCAGGGTCGTCCCTAGTATTTTATAGGCCCTGGGTAAAGTAAAAAAAAGTTCTTAATTTTTTATTTTTAGGCCCTCACAAAGAATAAAACTAAGCAAATTATGAGTTGTTTTTATTGTTCTTTATGAGGTTAAGAGTAGATCCTATTTTGATTTATTTTATTTTTTATTATGATAAAAATGGGCCCTATTTTATCATTTATAAGGATGGGCCCTGAGAGGGCGCCTGCCCCGTCCTTGCCTAGGGTTGGCCCTGGTAATATCTGTTAGAATAGTGCTCTAAAGGCAATAACCTTTAACATTTTTGTACAAACTTTATTTCGATTAATAAGTGAAAGATATTTTTCATTAATTTAATATTCGTTTATATTTGAATTGATATTTATCTTAAATCAAATTAATTAAGTCCATGGTACAAAACATAAAATGAAGGAAATCATGATGAGATCATGATAATGAGATTCCTATCATGTGCAATTATTTTAATATCTAAATAATCCCTAGTCATAGGATTAATAAGATAGGAAATTATTAATCCAGACAGATTAGCATATGTTATACTCCTTGATTTGATTAAGCAGTGGATCTCACAAACTGTAAGCATGAGTTGTTTAGAGTTAACATGTGGATGCTTACTAACAGTAGTAAATACATCGGATGACCAGTTATGAGATTATCATATGGATAATCTATAGAATGTCAATAATTAATTTCATCATAGAAATGGTGCAAATATCCTTGACTTGAGGTACTCAAGGATATCTTGGATATTAATCATGTGCTTTGACATCATTCCTTGTTACCTCAAGACGAGGTCACTCTTAAGGTGGTGATTGGGTATAGCTATTTGTAGTCGAAGGTGATTGGGTAGCCAATAAAGGATTCACCACTCCTGATAAAAGGACATGATACCCACGACCTCTTGTCAGGGTTATTAATCGGGAGTGTGTGGCCACAGTAGTTATGTGTCGTGAAGAGAGTCTTCAGTGACACATAAGAGTAATGAGATCTCAGGACAAGAACTAACATCACTTGGACTAGATGTGACGTAGTCAGTTTAGTGGGAGTCGACACATAGCCCATACTTCGAACTAAGTGGGGTATAGTATGGTGAAAGGATGAATTGCACGGTAATTGTCTATGGAAAGTTTCATAAGTTGGATAATTAACTATCAAAGAGTTCGTGTGTTAATCTACTTATATTCTGGAAAATTGGCATCATGAAACCCTTCATGATTTCATTGAATTAAGAGTTAATTCAAGTGCCTAAAATAACCGAAAACCTAAGAGTCACACATATAAAAAATCGGATGAAAAACAAAGTGTGTATAACCATTTTAAGCAGGCCACAATTGTGACTAGTAAGGCTACAATTGTGGCCGAAGGCGAGACAGGCCACGATCATGGCCAGTCGTGACAGAGGCCACGAACTGATATATAAGTGAGTTCTTCACTTATGTACTCATCTTCCACTTCTTACACACACAAGTGATAGCATAAGGGCTTTAGAAGAGTTTTAGAGTGAGAGTGAAGTGTCTTGAGTTTTGTTCTTGCAATTAATGCAATTGTTGTATGAATCAAAGTGCATGCAGCAAGATTCTTGACCTATCTTCTATCATTTTGAGCATATACTAGAACTCATCTAGTTTGGTGCTCAAAACACCCTTATATATTATTTCTTCATTTTTTTTGTGTTCTTGGGTGATCAAGGAAGGGATTGGAATTTGCAACAACCAAAATAAGGAGAAAAAACAAGAAAGGAGGAGATACAAAAGGTAAAATGTTTTATATTTCATGTTCTTTACATATTCTTACATGTAAGTATGATTCTGTGGTTTTTGGGTTGTCATGGTGTCGGAATCACTTCTGCTACATACGCATGCATATGATGCATGCAACCATGGCTAACCTAACAATATCAAACATCAAATTTTGTTGAATTTCATAAATCAAAAACATTCTGTTTATAGGATATCCTAAGGAAATAATTGGATATAAGTTCTATAATACTTTAGAGCAAAAGGTTTTTGTCTCAAAGCATGTTATCTTTTTAGAGAAAGAGTTTCTTCTAAGAGAAGACAGTGGAAGCAAAGTTGAACTTGATGAAGTTCATGATGCTCAAACAAACACAAATCAATTGCCTGAACTCGAAATTGTTGTTCATGGAGATAAGATAACAGTCGAACCTTCTAACACATAAAATGTTCGTAGGTCAAGTAGGATATGCAATGTTTTAGATCTATATGGATTTCTTATAAGTGAACAAAATGACGTATTGTTTATAGAGGACGATGAGCCTACAACCAATGTAGAGGCTCTGAAGAGTTCAGAATATCAAAAATGACTTCAAGTCATGAAGTCCGAAATGGATTCCATGTATGAAAACCAAATATGGACTTTGGTTAAGCCACCTGAAGGGTTCAAACCCATAGGGTGCAAGTGGATTTTCAAGAAGAAAATCGACATGTAAGGTAATATGATTACCTATAAAACGAGTTTAATCGCTAAAGATTACCGTCAAAGAAAAAGAGTTGACTATGATGAGACATTTAGCCTCGTAGCTATGCTTAAATCCATTAGAATACTCCTAGCCATTGCTGCTCATTGTGATTATGAAATATGACAAATGGATGTGAAGATAACTTTTCTAAATAAAAGCCTAGTTGAGGATGTATATATGATACAACCTGAGGGCTTCGTATCCAGAGATGGTAGAAAGGTATGCAAGATTTATAAATCTATTTATGGATTGAAGCAAATATTTAGGAGTTGGAGCATTCGATTTGATGAAACAATCAAAGAGTTTGGTTTCTCACGAAATCATGATAAATCTTGTGTGTACAAGAAGGTTAGTGAGAGTGCCATCATATTTCTTGTGTTATATGTGGATGATATATTATTTATAGGAAATGATGTCTCAAGTTTGCAGCCAGTCAAAGTTTGGTTGTTCCAGAATTTTTCCATGAAAGACCTTGGAGAAGTAATTTATATATTGGGAATAAAGATATATAGAGATAAATCAAGAAAGTTGCTAGGTCTTTCACAGTCAACATATATAGACAAAATGTTAAATAGGTTTAGCATGGAGTAGTCCAAAAGAGGGTTTCTTCCCATGACTCATGAGATAAAACTCTCGAAATCTATGTACCCTAAGACATAAGATGAGAGGACTCGCATAAGTATGATCATGTATGCTTCGGCAGTAAGATCAATCATGTAAGCTATATTATGTATAAGACCCGATATATCGTATACTCTAAGTGTTATGAGTAGATATCAATAAGATCCTCGTGAGGGTCACTGGGTGGCTATCAAGAATATCCTAAAGTACTTGAAAAGGACCAAGGATGTATTCTTGATATATGGAAATGGAGAATCTGGTTGTGAGCAGGCATACAGATACCAGTTTTCAATCTGACGAG
>JANIIA010000002.1:13510957-13530724 GCA_027478495.1 Erythroxylum alaternifolium
TCGATAGTTATTTCACGTAGCACTCCATTATCTTAGGTTATGTGTCGGAATGACCCACGGGCGTTCCGGTACGTACTTTAGGATAATGGGGGGTTACATTATGCATTTAGCCCATAGGTGTTTCATGATATATATATGATGAGATAATCATTATGAATACATTTTTATGGCTTTAAGTATTGCTATTATCCTACATTTATGTTGATGATTGTTATTATCTATTTTACAATCACCTTTTCAGTAAATAATAATATTGATATTGGATCCCTTACTAGTTTCAACTTTAAAAAATTGGACACAGGATGCTGAGTTTTCATTGGAGATAGCAAATATCATTATAGACATGACCAAAGACAAACGACCAACACCTACATCCATTAGTATTGAGGCTAAGAGAGCAAAGTATGTGGCCTCGAAAAGATCAAATAGGATATGTTATTTGACCATAAAGAGATTGATCTCGGGCCATCTACTGAGTAGACATTTTGAGACTAACACAGCTAGAGATTTCCTCAACAATGTGTCTTAAAGGTACAAAGTATCTTCTAATGCTAAGATAGGTGCCTTGTTGAAAGAACTGTACTCTATAAGATACACCAGAGCATTAAGAGTGAGGGAATATATTATTAGGATGGTACACTTTTAAAGTAAACTAAAGGCATTGAATATTTATATTCTTGATACTTATATTATACACCAAACTTTAAATACCCTCCCTTTCAGAGTTTGGTATTCTAGTTACAACGTACAACTCTCATGATAAGGCTTAAGACTTAAATTCCCTAATCACCCAATGTATTGTTGAGGAAGAGAAGCTAAAATTTATAAGTCAAACACCTTTAATTGTAACCAAAGGGAAGGCAAAGGTTAATCCTCAAAATTTCAAAGGTAAGTGATCAAAATTTCTTCTAGCTAAAGATATTAGTTAATCTAGTATAGTTAGAGGTTTTAGGGATGAGTATACAATGTTTCTTCTATTAAAAAAGGGATATAATAAGCTATAATGCCAACAATATAAAACCTAGAAAGAAAGGCAATAGTTTTCAGGTAACTCTTTGGCTTATATGATAGATGAATATACTCACTTTAAGGTCTTTAAGGTCTTGGTAATTAGATAGTGGAGCCTGTAATCATATTACATCCATAGGAGGTGAAACTACTAATGGGGAACAATGAAGAAGTAGATGCAATCTCAGTAGGAGATGTTTGTTTGAACTTGGATACATGATTCATGATATATATGATAAGATACTTTATGAATACTGTTTCGTGGCTTTAAGTATTGCTATTATCCTACATTTATGTTGATGATTTTTATTATCTATTTTACAATCACCTTTTCAGTAAATAACAATATTAATATTGGATCCCCTACTAGTTTCAACTTTAAAAATTGGACATAAGATGTGGAGTTTTCATTGAAGATAGCAAATATCAATATAGACATGACTAAAGACAAACAACCAACACCTACATCAATTAGTATTGAGTATAGGAGAGTAGAGTATGTGGCCTCGAAAAGGTCAAATGGGATATGTTATTTGACCATGAAGAGATTGATCTTGGGCCATCTACTAAGTAGACATTTAGAGACTAACATAGCTGGAGATTTCCTCAACAATGTGTCTCAAAGGTACAAGGAATCTTCTAATGCTAAGATAGGTGCCTTGTTGAAAGAACTGTACTCTATAAGATACATCGGAGCATTAGAAGTGAGGGAATATATTATTAGGATGGTCCACTTTTAAAGTAAACTAAAGGCATTGAATATTTATAATGTTGATACTTGTATTGTATACCAGCTTTAAATACCCTTCCTTTCATAGTTTGGTATTCTAGTTACAACGTACAACTCTTATGATAAGGCTTAGGACTTAAATTACCTAATCACCCATTGTGTTGTTGAGGAAGAGGAGCTAAAATTTACAAGTCAAATACCTTTGATTGTAACCAAAGGGAAGACAAAGGTTAATCCTCAAAAGTTCAAAGGTAAGTGATCAAAATTTCTTCCAGCTAAAGATATTAGTTAATCTAGCATAGTTAGAGGTTTTACTGATGAGTATACAATGTTTCTTATATAAAAAAAGGGATATAATAATCTAGAATGCCAATAATACAAAACCTAGAAAGAAAGGAAATAGTTGTCAGGTAACTCTTTGGCTTATATGATAGATGAATATACCTAAATTAAGGTCTTGGTGATTAGATAGTAGAGCCTCTAATCATGTTACATCTACAGGAGGTGAAACTACTAATGGGGAATAATGAAGAAGTAGATGCAATCTCAATGGGAGATGTTTGTTTGAACTTGGATACATGATTCAAACTTGTATTATATAACACTTTCTATATACCATCTTTAGGCAAAATTTGATTTATGTATCTAATTTGGATAAAAAGGGGTTACAATTTATAATTAAAAATTTTGTTGTACAATTATCTTTCAGTACAAAACATATCAGTACATCCTTCTTATCATATGATTTATATAGAATGTGCCTAACTTCTAGTAAGATGTATGCTTTTTCATACATTGCAAACAAGTTGCTAGCAAATAACCCCTGATAAAGGAAAAACCACACATATTTTTGCATAAGAGATTGGACCATATTTGTAGAGAAAGAGTTCAAAGGTTAGCAAAGGAAAACATTCTTCCAATCTGGATTATGATGATTTAAAAATATGTGTTGATTATTACAGAGGAAAGTTGACCAAAATAAAGGAAAAGGGATCAACACTTTTGGCATTTTAGAGATCATACATACCAACATATGGGGCACCTATATAACTATTATATATAACTCAAGATATTTTTTACAGTTATTAATTATTATTTCCGTGGTGGTTATGTGTTCTTGCTTAAAAAGAAGTTTAAAGCTCTTGATAAATTTAAAATATTTTAGTCTAAAGTTGAGAACTGACTAGGAAAGTCAATCAAGATTGTTAGTTCTAACTATAAAGGAGAGTATTATGGTAGATATGGGATTTTCGAACAAGAAAAGAGTCTATTTATTGTCAAATAATTTGATTTATATAAATAATGACTTAGCTCACCATGTCAAGTAGTCATGAGCAAAATGATGAGGTTGAAAGGTTGAATATATAATGAGATCAATATAAAGTATAACTAACTTATTAAACTACCTATGGGGTAGCCAAAAAGACCGCTTCATATATATATTTAACAAAGTCCCAAGTAAATTAGTGCCAAAAATGTCTTTTGAAATCTAGAAGGGTGAAAACTTACCCTTGCTTATCTTCATGTATTTGGCCTCCTTACTGAGGTGTGCTTATATAATCCTAATAAGGAAAAAATTACATTCTCATTCCACCGAATGTTATTTTGTGAGATATCTTAACCACTCTAAGGGATTCAAATTTTACTATAAAGAAGGAGGATCCCAAATAATGAGATAAAAATTGACTAAAATTTTGGAACATAATATTTATGATGAAATGGTCCTTCTCATCTTTCAAATGATAGAAGGGTAGATAGGATTGTTATATCTTATCCATCACTACTCTACTAGGATTAGTATATCCAAATGGTCTCAACATAAAAACAGGAACCCATATATATATAGATTGAGGTTTTTGAGGATGATCAGGCTGAACTAGCTCAATTATAGAGATCCACTTAAGTGAAGGAACGAAAATATTATCTGATTACATAGTCTACTTAGGTGAACAAGATTATGATATTAGATATGTAGTAGATCTAGTTACTTTTACAAAAGCTATTTTTTTACCTTATGCAGATTTGTGGTGGGATGCTTTGACAGATAAAATGCAATCTATAAAGCATAATCATGTGTGAGAGTTTATGGAGTTGCTTCATAATTGCAAGCATATTAGCTGTAAATTGGTTTACAAGACTAAGAAGTGACTCTTATGGTAAGTTTAAGCAATTTGAGGCTCAGTTGGTTACCAGAAGGTTCACTCAAAAAGAAGGTGTTGACCTTAATGCCACCTTTTCTCCTATTTCTTTTAAAAATCCATTTAGAGTGATCATGAAAATAATAGCTCATTATGATATAAAGTTGAATTAGATGGATGTTAAGATTTCTTTCCTGAATAGAGACCTTTATAAAGAGATCTATATGAAGCAACTTAAAGGGTTTTAAGATCAAAATAAGACTGATATGTTCTGTAAATTAAGGAAATGCATATGTGGATTAAAATAATTTTCTAGATATTGGTATCTAAAGTTTGATGAAGTTGTTACCTTGTTTGGCTTTGTAGAAAATAAGGTTTAAAGATGCTTATATAACAAGGTGAAGGGGAGTTAGGTTATTTATCTATTTGTATATGTAGATGATATCTTACTTGCATCAAGCGACTTGACCATGTTGTATGAGGTTAATCAACCTTTAGCCAAACATTTTGATATAAAGGACCTTGATGAATTATCTTTTATATAGGGTATTCAAATTCATGTGATACATCTTAAAACATGTTAGGTTTCTTACAAGGTGTATATATCGAACATATGCTACCAAGGTTTAATATGGGTTATTGTAAATTTATTGTAGCACCTATTTATCATAGTGAGAGGTCAGCTTTAACATAGTGTCCAAATAATGATATTGAGAGAGAAGCATACAAAATGTTCCTTATTTTAGTGCAGTAGGCAACTTGATACATGCTCAGGTATGCACTAAATTAGACATTACTTTCATTATTGGATTGTTAGGTAGGTATTTGGCTAACCTAGGAATAAACCACATGAATATAGTTAAACGAGTTTTGAGATAACTTAAAGGAACTAAGAATTATATGTTGATGTTCAAAAAGTTAATAATTTAGACCTTATTAGTTATAGAAATTCATATTTTTCTATGTGTCCAGATTATAAAAAGTTTACTTTAGGATACATTTTTATGTAATTAACTAGTGCTATCTCATAAAAAAGTGTCATTAGTGACTTCCTCAAATATGCATCTAAAGTTGTATACTATGGGGTTGCTTCATTAGCAAATTGGCTCAAGATTTTGATTTTTAAGCTATTATGGTTGATCAAATTGTTAGGCCCATTTAGTTTTATTGTGATAATCTTTCTGTTGTATTATTTAAAAACAATAGTAAGAATATCACTAGGTCTAAGCGTTTAGAGGTTAAGTATTTGACCATAAAGGAACTGGAACAAATGGTTCATATTGCAGTGAAGCATATCGAGACTGAGCATATATTAGTTGATCTGCTGACTAAAAAGCTTTGTTCAATTATGTTTGGGAGATAGATATATAAACAATATGAGTTTATTGAAGTCTTTGGTAGTTATAAATCATTATATTTTGCTCCTAATACAGTTGTTTGGATTTCATGCATTATGATAGTACTTTCACACACACACACACTCACTCACACACACACACACACACACACACACACACACACATACTGATGATCATTATTTATTCTTAGTCATCTGATTTATTATACATTGTCATAATATAGCTGAAAGTCTTAAGATTTGTGTCAATTTTAAGCATTTTAATGGTCATTAGACATAAATACAGACTGGCCTTGATCTTATATCGTTAGGACACATATAGATGTTTTGATAAATCCATGAATTTATGAGATATAGAGGGATAAGTGTTTAATATCATATAGGTTTTCTCTAATGCAGTTTAGCGTTCGATGAGAGAAAACAAATTTCTTTATTGCAATTTGATGTAAAGTTTAGAAGAATTGAGGATAATCAACAAAACAATGATTCATTTCAGATTATACAAATGTTATTGTAATTTGCCACGCTCCATCTTCATATTCATATCAGGAAGGTATTATATATTAGTGATTGTATTGGATCTATGTCACATATGACATGTGTATTTGATATTTCTAATACTGAAAGCTTTATGGGATTGAATAATAGATTGCTATTATCTTTAGATCAAATATTTTTATATTAGTCTACCATTACATCAATTTTCTTAGCCATTTTTGTTGTTTTCTACTTTTATCATAATGGTTGCAATTAATATATGTTGGAGGAGAATGTTGGAAAATTGAAATTCTTTCTGGACAATGATTAATTACAAATTTTATAAAAATTAAGGCTAAAAGAATCGAATTTAATATGAATTAAAGATAATCAAAGAGTCAGATAAAGGATATGATTAGATAGACTAAAGTTCAGTGAAGAAAATAAGTCCTTTTTAGTGTGGTCCAATTATTTGTTGAGTTTGTGATTAGAAGACCTAATAAGGGTATTACAAATAGCTGCTAAGGTGTTTGCTACTTACTTAAGGATGTTCATAGATGTACAGATTTTCTGAACTGTTAAAAGGTCTGTTCATTAAGAAAGACATAGAAAGACGTTTAACAATATAAAGTTATATGACTTTCATAAAAGTTAATCGAAAATTTTAAGAGCTTGTTCAAACAATATAATAGCTTGGTCAAGTGGTTCAACAACTTATTTATTTGGAAATAGATAGCAAAATAGGTAATTTTGTATTATTTTTGTTTATACATATTTATAGTTGATCCTAAGCTAATCATTAAAGTTTGTGTTATGTGTCGTACTATTTTCGTTTATACAAATTTATAGTTGATACTTAGCCAATAACTAAAGTTTGAGTTATGTCTAATATTAATTGTTAATTATTATATTCATTATTTCAAGATATAGAATAATAAAATAGTGTTTATAATTTTACAAGATTCTTTTTGTCTTTCAAAAGTAAAACAAGATGTCATTCTTTTATCATGTCAATTGGCAAATTCTCGTATGGAGATGCTAAGATCCCTATAATAAATTCATTATTTGTATATAATTTTGTCAAAAGGTTTTAAAGCAAACAAAGTTCCGTTTTTGGATTATTTGGTGAAGTAGTTTTCATTGATTTATGATTATTGGCGTGATGGTTAACACAAACTTTACTATCACTACCTAACTGATTAATTTGATATCGTGAATTAGAAATATTTTCATGACAATTAAATGTGTTTGGTGGTTTTTCTCTTTCACAACTTGCAATAGAATAGTCGTTTGTCCGTGTCCAGAGACAAAAGCAACATTGATAAACGTGCAAGTTCTTTACGTGCAATCATTCAAACAATAGACACAGACCATTTAGGTTTACTGACTACTCTCAGAACTCCACATGTCCAAGCAAACTTGTAAGACGAATAGAAGAAGAATCGAAGACTTTTTGGATTTTGGCGCATCGTCTCTGCACCAAATGTACTTTAAAATAGCAAATATTGAAATATTTGATTAAGTTTATTTCCTTACGTCCTTCGTGGCATAGGATAATAAAATGATGAAGAGTAGCTAGTTGCTTGTTAAATGGTTTAATTTTGAAAATTTCATTATTTTAGTACCAAGTTGAAGATTTCCACGCGTGTATGTTGGAGCGGCCATTTCATGCAGGACGGAGCTAAGTTGGCCCACTAGACCAAGGTTAAAAAATATTTAAATTAAACTAAATTATGTTTAATAAAAATTAGTAAAAAATTTTCCCCACTAAATTTTATATTGAAATCTTAAGTCTTACATGAACATGTCTTTATTTCCTTTTCTACTCAATGGAATTACTTAAGACTTGTGAAATAAATTTGTCTTTTTAGAATTAATGGTATTATTATATGGTCAATTGCAAAGATAAATGGTGGCAATTAAACTTGTAAGAGTTTCTTGGTCTCTTTAATTTGAATTACCCCAATAAAATAAACTTTAGATCCGTGTCCCTGAACCTACATGATGTATTTTTCACATGGAACATGTTGGACGCCATGATCTATAATTGAGGATCACCAGAGCTGATCGAGTTTCAATTTTAATAGTTATGTCTTCTACTTATGTGATCAGCTGAAAATCGCATCATCATGTAAATCTCATAGTTTAGTTTGACAGCAATAACTCAGACACAGTTTAGTGATGTCGTTTAGCTCCCTAAAAGTCAGCTATGAGCTGTCTCGGACTCACTTGTCTGTTCAATTATTACTTCTATACACATGCGTTTAGGCACAATAATGTAATAAATAAACGGAAGATAGCTGTCACCTTGCAAAGACGAAGTAGACATCACATGAAAATTGACTGGCAGATCGTTTTATATTGGCAAGAATGGTAATATCAACACTTTGCGAAACATCTCTCTCATTAGTTAATCAGTTAATATCATTGTATTTTGAAAAACCGTAACTGTGAATTATTTCGCGAACTAACCAATTTTACTTAATTGTCTTTAGAATAAATAAAAATAAAAATAATTAATCAAACAAAGACTAGAAATTTGTTAACGCAGTTCGACATTCCTTGCCTATATTTGTAGGGTCCTCACCTAAGTTAATATTTCACTGAAATACAATAGATTCATTCAAGTTTGTACTGAGCCTATACCACTCACTCTTGACACTATCTCTCGATCTCACTACTCGTGAAAGATTTTCACTTCCGATAACATGACCGACTCGTGTTGACGTCAACAGAAGATTTTACTCAACAATATTATGACTGAAGAAAACTAAATAAATAATTCAAGTGATTAGACAAAATTTAGCATAAATAAAAACACTAGAGAAAAAGACAAAGAACAACTTCTCAATGACCATAGGTCCTTCGAGAAAGATCTGACAGCTGTTCGTAGACGTGAGCCACTTCACCAGAATAATTTTTAGCTTAATCAAACCTTCTGTTGAGACTCCCATAAAAATTTTAAGCAATACGCATGAATGCAATCAGTTGAAAAACATGCAAACTCTACTCATAAAACACAAACCGTGACTCCCATGAGATTTTCAAGCAACACCCCCGTATATTATCAGCTGAAGAACATGCAGCCTCCACTCACTGCACACACACAACACTCACTTATATTTCTGCCATAGATCTCATATATTCCTCAAGCCACAGACACGTATATTATTAGCTGAAGAACACCACACCCACAACACTCACTCTATCGCACACACCTGCATCTCATACTCACAAAAAAATACTGCTGATTTTGTGTGTTGTTGTTCACCGAAAGACTCACTCATGTATGCTGCAAAACTGATGTATATATATTTTATCTCATTAAAAAGCAACAACGTCTAACATAAGGCAGAACCCTTCGTATTTTTTTTGGCAGATAAAATACCACACTTATCCTTAAACAATCCTTCACCAAATCAACTCCAATACAAGATATAATTCTATTCTATCCACAAAGTTATCCAACTAATATTTGAATTCAAACTTGATAAAAAAATGTCAATTTAAAAACATGCCAAAATAAAAAAATAGATATATTTAACATATATCTAACAACCTCCCCCTTTTTTGACATATTTGTCACAAGTCCAAAGCTTCCTTTAAGTCACTTAATTTGGCATATAGAAATTGAATTCAATCCAAGAACTCCTCCTTAATGTCATATTCACTAATGCAGGAATATCAGCAGTCAACAAAACAATCAACACCAACAAAGCAGTGAATACAATGAAAATTTAGTCAACACATATAGTAGCACAAAAACAATACAAATCAGAATATCTCTCCTCCTTTGAGACAATATGTTCCAAAAAGCCATTTTCAGGATCTGCCGGAGAAACGGAGAACACGTTGCTTCAAATTTCGGAGAGACTCAGTGGCTACCTGAAGGATGCCTTCAATCCTCTCAATTTCTATAAACAAAGTCGTATGAGGATTAACCATCGACCCTGAAGCATCCGAAGGACCACGCGTGACGTATGGCAAGTCCACCACCCGGGATTGACGAAAAATCCAGCGATTTATATTCATTAAAGCTGTCAACTCAAGAATACTGGACTCTACCCTGGGCACTTGATTTGCATATAAAAAATGTGTTATTAAACATGAAAAGTAGAGTAGAGAGTGCGGCTTACTTTCAATCGCCAACATTGCTTCAATGGTGAGCTTTCCAAGGTTAATCCTCATTCCAATCCCGATAACATAAAGTAACTTCGCTTGTGCCAAGTAGATAGAAACTACTTGCGTATTTGTTATCCAGTTCGACACACTAACATAAAAAGTACAAAGTACTTTTGGGTAAGTATTGAAGAATGAAAAATCGAACTAGACAGCCAAGCAGTCAATTTACCACCAGTCAATACTGTTGCAATCAAATCATTTGACACAGACAAATCATCGTTATATAAAAAATCACCAATCAAATTATCAAACCTTATGAATAAATTTAGCCTTGCAACATCAAATCGAATTACCAGACCCTGCATATATACAACCCCAAAACATAGAGCAGATTCATGCAGAACGTCAAAGCTTAAATTACAATAGAATTTTTTTTCCAATTCTGAGTCATAATAAAGAGGTAGCATATAAGCTTGCAATAAAGAACACTTCGATAATAAAATGTCTAAACCTTATTGTTGAAACTCCTCGAGATTGATCGGACGGTCAAGAACTAAACCGACATTGTGGAGAGTTTCCCATTTGTGTTTGGCCTTAGATGAATAGAAATTAAATGAAACATCATTATCTACACTCAAACTGGTAAAGGGATGATGTTTTGGTGGTCGGGTTGATTTACGGGCCTACATCTTTGTTCGCCTCGAAGGAGCCATAGGAGACGCAGGTGAAGGAGCAGGCACTACAGGGGTGTCATTGGAATCTGAACCAGAGTCTTCAATCATAGATAAAATTACTCGATGGATATCATAGTTGGGATCCCGAACAAAGACAGTGTCAGGAGTGTCAATTGATGCTGCAGACGATGACTTTTCCCTACTGATTTTCTTCCCAGATGCTGAAGTGAACATCAATCTGCTTGAGTGACGGGTTGGTACTGCTGATATCTTTTCTGACACCGAAGAGATTGATTTTACCTTATTCTTTCCCAAACTTTCCGAGAATAATAAACAACCCAGTCAATCTCAACAAATCACCACAACATAGTATCGTGAAACCCAGTTAAAAGCTCATAAAACAAAAAAATCCAGCCAATCTTCACAGTAAGAAAATACAGAAACAAACAGAAGTTTTCATTGGAAATTCACAAAGTTTCACAACAGTACCAACTTGCAGATAACAACTAAGATCAATTTCAATTTTGTCGGTATCTTAAGCAAACCCAATCAAATTTTGTAAATAGTCCAAATTAGAACTGAAAGGAGGCAGTATCCTAAAATATAGGTCTTCAATAGAAAATCACAACATTTACAAAAATACCCAATCCATGGGTCAAACTCAATGTCGTAGGTATTCTTAGAGTAAACCTAATCAAATCCCACTAAAGTAACCAAAACTGAAACTTGACAGAGTAGTACCGTGAGATGAGATTCTACTAAAGAGATAGCTTTAAGATGCGAAAAGAGTAAAAGATGAGAAAATACAATCCACTATCTTCAATCTTCGTGAGAGAAACAAAAACGCAAGATGCAGTTGGAGATGTAGCAGAGGAGGAGATGCAGATGCAAGTTGAGAAGTGGCTAGAGCTGTTGGCGGCAAAGGCAAAAAGAGGAGGCAATATAGAGAAACGTTGTTGTAGGGATTTTAAATCCCTTCAACAAAACGCAGTCATTTTTTTATATTTTTTTCTTTTTCCTTTTTTATCTTTTTTTTACATTAAAAATGTAAAGCATAAAGACCTAAAGCCCCTCGAAGAAGTTCAAATTGTACTACGTCAAGAGGTTTCGTAAAGATATCTGCCAATTGCTTCTCTATAGATGCATGCAACAAAGTAACTATTTTGCTCTCCACAAGCTCTCGAATAAAATGATATCGAATATCAATGTGTTTCGTTCGCAAATGTTGAACTAGATTCTTGGAGATGCCAATAGCACTTTTGTTATCACACAAGATGGTTAACACATTCTGATCAATCCCATAATCTTCTAACATTTGTTTCATTCAAAGAAGTTGTGAACAACAACTACCTGCTGCGATATACTCTGCTTCAACGGTTGATAATGAAATTCAATTATGCTTTTTGTTATACCAAGAGATCAAATTGTTTCCTAGGAAGAAACAATCACCTGAAGCGCTTTTCCGATCATCTAAGTTTCCAACCAATCCGCATCACTATATCTAGCGAGATAAGAAGTCGAGCAGATAAATACCATATTCCAAAATCAGATGTTCCACTTACATACCTGATGATCCTTTTTACCGTTGTTAGATGTGATTCTTTTAGGTTGGCTTCATAGAGAGCACATACACCAACGCTAAAGTTGATTTCTGGCGTACTTGCAGTTAAGTATAATAGGCCTCCAATCATATTCCGATATAGATTATCATCAACACTTTTTTCCATTTTCATCTCTGTTCAGTTTTGTTGAAACTCTTATAGGTGTTCTTGCATGTCTGGCATTCTCAAGACCGAACTTTTTGATTAAACTCTTGGCATATTTAGTTTGCGATATAAAAATTCCATCCTTCACTTGTTTAACTTGCAAACTCAAAAATAAATTCAGTTCACCTACTGTACTCATTTCAAATTCAGAAGTCATCAGCTCAACAAATTCATCTACCATCATTGAATGTCTAGCACCAAACACAATGTCATCAACATAGATCTGAGCAATCACAAAATCAGATTTGAATCTTTTAATAAACAAAGTTTTATCGACGCTACCTCGTTTATAACCTTGTTTGAGGAGAAATTGTGTAAGTCTTTCGTAACAAGCTCTTGGTGCTTGTTTGAGACCGTAAAGAGCTTTCTTCAGCTTAAAGACGTGATCTACATAAGTTGAATTAACAAAACCTTTTGGTTGCTCGATATACACTTCTTCTTGAATCAATCCGTTTAAAAATGCACTCTTTACATCCATCTGATAGAGCTTAAATCTCTTTACACATGCTATGCCCAAAAACAGTCGAATAGACTCGAGTAGTGCCACTGGTGCAAAAGTTTCGTCAAAGTCTATACCTTCTACCTGAGAGTGTCCTTGAGCTACTAACCTTGCTTTAATTCTAGTTACATTGCCCTTTTCATTTGTTTTATTCCGAAACACCAATTTTGTTCCGATCACATTAGTATCCAATGGTCTTGGCATTAATTCCCATACATCATTTTGTGCAAATTGGACCAATTCATCTTACATGGCTGTTGTCCAGAACTCATCTTGTAAAGCCTCTTTAAAGTTATTTGGCTTTAATGAAGATGTGTAGCACAAATATCGCGCAAGTTCTCGATAATTAACCCTTTTCCTTTCTCTTGTTTTTCTTCTTTCACTAATTTCTCCAATAACATTTTCTGTTGGATGATTTCTTCTTATTCAAGATGGAGAATCATGGTGTAAGTCAATTTCCCTCGATTTTGAACGTGTAAAGGAATATTTTCTGCCTCTAGTGTTTTGGCCGATTCATCATCTGAAGTAACTGACAGTTCTTCATCCTCAGTAGTAACTAACTGCGAGTCTAGGAATTTTTTAATTCTTTTCTCGTTACTTGTTTGAGCTGATTCAGAGGGTCGGTTGTGTAGATTTTCTTCTCCCACTTGACTTTTTGTCAAGGATACATCATCTATCACAATACGTATAGACTCTAACACTTTCTTGGTTCTTTAGTTATACACTCAATAAGCTTTACCGTGAGTTGAATAACCAATAAAGATCCCTTCATCTCTTTTTCTCTCGAATTTTCCAAGTTATTACTGATCTCTAAGAATGTAGCACTTGCTTCCAAAAATATGAAAATAACTCACATCAGATTTCTTTTCCTTCTAGAGTTCATAAGATGTCTTATTCAGGATAATTCGAAGATAAACTCTGTTACATATGTAACAAGTCGTATCAACTGTTTCAGTCCAAAATCGCATAGATAGTTTACTTCCATTCAGCATAGATCTGGCCATTTCTTGAAGTGTTATATTTTTTCTTTCAGCTAATCCATTTTGTTGTGGAGTTTTAGGTGCTGAAAATTCCTGTATGATACCATACTCTTAACAGAATTCATTAAAGCTTGTATTCTCAAATTCTCTTCCATGATCCGATTGAATTCTCAATATGGTCATATTTTTCAAATTCATGACCTGCAAACATAGGCTTCTAAAAGCTTTAAAAGCATATGATTTTTCTTTCAAAAATGATATCTAAGTATATCTTGAATAATCTTCAATATAAGTTAAAAAATATCTCATTCCACTAATGCTATCATGTTGTGTTGGACCAACCAAATCTATGTGAATAAGTTCAAGTATGTGTGAAGAGGTGACGTGTCTAACCTTTTTATGTGGCACTCTAATTTGTTTACCCATTTGACATGCGCTACAAATTGACATCCCTTCTTTGTTCATTTTGGTTAGACCCTTCACAACTTCCAATTTTGTCAACTTGCTAATAAGATCAAAATTTGCGTGTCCAAGCTTTTGATGCCATAAATTGATGTCATTATCATGTTTGGCTGATTTATAAGTGGTCATGACCTACAATATGTAGCAATTGTCTGCTGATCGCTTGCCCCTCACGAGACATTCTCCTTGCTTATTTAGTACCCTGCATTCATCACTTATAAATTTAACTAACAAACCATCATCACAAAGTTGGCTTATACTCATCAGATTTGCTTTCAATCCATCGACATGGAGTATGTTCTTGAAGGGAGGCAAACCGTCCACACATAGTGTTCCTCTACCAATTACTGAAGCCTTCTTTCCATCTCCAAAGGTCACATGACCATCCACACAACACTGATAATCGGTTAAATAATTATTTTCCCCTGTCATATACAGTGAGCATCCACTATCAAAGTACCAACAATTTTGCAAAGTTGCTTTCATTGATTTAAGGTCCACGAGAGCTTGCAATTCACTCTTTTTCACCCAAGTGGATTTTGGTACTGAGAGCTGATGTTGAAAATTTTGTGAGGAATGTAGAACTCTCCGACTGTGTCTTCTTTTAAACAACATCTGCAGTAACTGATAACATCTTAGTCTTATATGCCCAATAACTCCGCAAAAGTGACATGTGGGTACGAATCTTCATGTCTTTCTCGATG
The DNA here is from genome assembly GCA_027478495.1 of Erythroxylum alaternifolium. Lineage (NCBI taxonomy): Eukaryota > Viridiplantae > Streptophyta > Magnoliopsida > Malpighiales > Erythroxylaceae > Erythroxylum > Erythroxylum alaternifolium. Next base: position 13,525,875 of record JANIIA010000002.1, read on the forward strand.
TTTCTTCTACTTGGATAGATCTGGACATATCACTCTTTTCCTCATTCACCTTAGAGCACTCTCCTATATAACCAAGGCCTTGAAGATCTCCTTTCACTTTACCGATTTTTATTAACTTTTCCAGTTTTTTTGTGCCACCATTCAACATTCTTAAACCCTTTTTGGTACTTAATAATTTCATTCTAGCTTCACCAAGATCATCTAATGCCAATTTCAATTTCTCTTCTAACCTTTTGATAGTATTCTTCATGGAGAGATTTTATTCCTTCAGTCTTTCATCCTTTATGTACATATTCACCCATTTTTCATACATAGCTTTGTAAACCTTGTAAATATTCTCCTTTCTATCATTCAGGCCACTTTCATCACTGTCATAATCAGATATTGCATCTTGAGCTAAGCTCCTTACATTTTTCTGGAGATTTTTCGTGTTTCACCTGTTTTCGTCTTCAGTTACTTCCTTCTCAGTTATGGTTAAGCAAGTAACTAGACTTTTGCTATACAAAGCAACTAATGCAGCATTATTTGCAATTTCTTCTTCCCTACCGTATTCACTCTCAGAATCATTTTCACTCCAAGTGCTAGTAAATTATTTTTCTTTTCTTTTCTTCAAAGTGTTTGCACATTAGGCTTGAACATGCCCAAAACCTTGACACTTATGACACTGGATTTTCTTCACCTTCCTTTCACCTTTTTGCGCTTTGACTTGTTGCTTTAGATTAGTATTCGAAGAGCTTCCACCATATTGTCTAAATTTGGGTTTCTCCTTTTTTATTCTTTTCAACCATTTACCAAAGTTTTGTGTGAGTAGTACCAAGTCTTCATTTTCATCAGATTCTTCTTCTGCATCATTCACACCTTTACCAATCTCAACCTGTAACACCAGTCCTTTGCCTCTTTCTTGCTTGCCCCTTAAGAGATTCATCTTAAAATTTGTAAGAATTCCAATAACCTTCTCCAATGATAGATCATTGATGTCGTGAGCCTCCTCTATTACTGCAATTTTAGGAATAAATCTTGAAGGCAATGATCTCAGCGTCTTCTTGACAAGTTTTAGATCGGAATATTTATTTCCGAGTTGATGTGCTTGATTTGCTATATCTCGCAATCTTTCATGAAAGTCCCCAATGATCTCATTCTCATCCATCTTCAATTCTTCAAACCTCATAGTCAACATTTGTAATTTTGACACTATCACTGATTTGGACCCCTCATGAATAGTCTGCAAGGCATCCCACTCTTCTTTGGCCGATTCACAAGCTGATATCTTTGAAAACCGTCCTTCATCAACAGCACTAAAAATTTCATGCATTGCTTGTGAATTTTCAAGTGCACTTTCTTCTTTGGCTCTTGTCCATTCAACCGGATCTTTTCGAATTGCTTCTCCTTTGTCATCAGTAGTCATTAGATACGTCCACCCATGTATTACTGAGTGCCAAGATTTTGTCCCCTGAGCTTGGAAGAAGACTCTCATACGTGCTTTCTATGTAGAATACTTAGATCCATCCAATAACGATGGTCTACTGATCGATGCTCCCTCTCTGGTAGCCATGCTCGCGAAACTAGGATCTCCACCAACTTACTACCAAGTTTTGAATCGGTGACCTCTCTCTGATACCAATTGAAAAATCGTAAGTGTGAATTATTTTGCAAATTAACCAATTTTACTTGATTGTCTTTGGAACAAATAAAAACAAAAATAACTAATCAAGCAAACACCAAAAATTTGTTAACGCAGTTCGGCACTCCTTGCCTACATCTGTGGGGCCCTCACCCAGAATAATCTTTCACTTAAATAAAATAGATTTACTCAAAGCTATATTGAGCCTACACCATTCACCCTTGACACTATCTCTCGATTTCATTACCCGTGAAAGATTTTCACTCCTGATAACATGACCGACTCGTGTTAACCTCAACAGCAGATTTTACGCAACAATATTATGACTGAAGAAAACTAAATAAATAACTCAAGTGATTAGACAAAATTTAGCATAAATAAAAACACTTGAGAAAAAGATAAAGAACAACTTCCCAGTGACCGTAGGTCCTTCAAAAAAGATCTAACAGTTGTTCGTAGACGTGAGCCACTTCACTAAAATAATTTTTAGCTTGATCAAACCTTCTGCCGAGACTCCCATAAAAATTTCAAGCAATACCCATGAATGCAATCAGCTGAAAAACATGCAAAGTCTACTCATAAAACACAAACTGTGACTCCCATGAGATTTTCAAGCAACACCCCCGTATATTATCAACTAAAGAATATACAGCCTCCACTCACTACACACACACACTCACATATATTTCTGCCATAGATCTCATATATTCCTCAAGCCACAAACACGTATATTATCAGCTGAAGAATACCACACCCCCAGCACTCACTCTATCGCACACACCTGCACCTCATACTTGAAAAAAATAATGCTGGTTTCATGTGTTGTTGTTCACTGAAGGACTTACTCACGTATGCCGCAAAACTGATGTATATATATTTTAACTCATCAAACAGCAACAACGTCTAACGTAAGGCAGAAACCCTTCTTATTTTTTTGGTAGATAAAAATACCACACTTATCCTTAAACAATCCTTCACCAAATCAACTCCAATAAACATAGAATTCTACTCTATCTACAAAGTTGTCCAACTGGTATTTGAATTCAAACTTGATAAAAGAATGCCAATTTAAAAATATGCCAAAATAAAAAAAGATATATTTAACATATATCTAACATAGTTCAACATTTTCAGACTTGCTTTAGATATTGTTTATCTAGTTCCCGACAATCTTGATAAGATCATAGCTTTCTGAAAAGAAATATGTTGTCTGTTTAGGGTTTTCTGAACACCGATCGTTGCTTTTGTTCTTTACCTCTAAGGGCACTCCAAAAGGGTTAACAAAGAGTGTTAGAATTGAAATTTAGTTGCAATTTCTTGATTAAGATTTTTGAGAATTGAGGACAAGAGAGAATTAGGCGTTCGTTGGTTTTATTTTGTTTTTATTTTCAAATTTAATAAAACAATAATTTATTTGAGTTTTTAATTTTTAGTTTTTGTTTCGATTTTTCCAATTTTCATAACTTATGAAAATCATAAAAAATAGGTTTTTTTGTTTACTTTTATATTTTCATTTTATATGAACTAAATATATGTTATTTAATTATTTGATATTAATTATTATGAATAATTTAATTTAATTTCTATAGTTAATTTAAATTTAAATTTAATTGTTATTTATAAATAAAATTTACATTTGAAATATATTCAAAATATAAAAATTTTAAATAAAATTTGTTGTAATAATTAAACTATATACTAAAATAAATATTAATATATAAATAAAAATTTAGATATTAGATTTTTTAATAAAATATAATAATTTTTACTGATAATATATCATAAATATTATATAATACATTGAAATAAATTTCATTCATTCATTAATTCAAATAATTTATTTTTTAAGAGCCTCCCTCCTCCGTTGTACCATCTTTCTCCTTCCTTCTTTGTTGCTCCATCTTCTTTGATCATCTCCTCCTTCCAACATTTACTTCATCTCCCCATTGGATTTCTTTGCCCTCTAACTCCTCTCAGCTCAGTTCTTGTTGCTCTTCTGCCAAGGACTTTTTGATACTTCTCCTTCACAACTCTTTTCCTGCTTCACACTTTTTGCCGCTTTCTTGCAATTGTCCTGTTTGCATCACTCTACTTGTTGATTATTATCTCAAACCCAACAAGTCAAAAATGGAAACCAACACAACAAGTCAAAAATGGTGGCTATTTTGGTGGCTTTCGGTGGATGCATGTATTAGCCAGCTATAAGCCATTGGCTTCTCTGTATAAAAGAAGCAGCAGCAGCCAAGAGAGTAGAAAAAAAGAGAGCCTAAAAAGAGAGAGAAGAGGAGAGAAAGAGCTGCACCAAAAGAGAGAAATTTCTGAGAGAGAGAAATTCTCTCAAATTGTTTTTGGTTATGTATTTTTCAGCTTTTTCTCTTCCTAGTATGAGTGTTGTGAGATTGGGTTAATTTGGGTCTTTGGGAAATTGAGTGATAAACACTATTGTATGATAGTGAAATACTCCATCGTCTCCAAACTGGACATAGGCATTGTCAAACCAGTATAAAAATCTTGGTATTCTTGTTACTGTTTTATTTTCACTCTAAATTGATTAGCATTTCCGCACAAGTGGTATCAGAACTCCAGTTTTTTCGACTGGGGTGTTATAGGAGTGAAAATCTGTCAGAGCTATAGTCATGAACAATGTCGGGGCTACAGTATCTGTGAACAGTGTCGGTGCTACAGTTGTGAACAGTTATCGCTACAGTGCGTGAACAGTGCTTTGCTACAATGTTGTGAATAGTATTGGTGCTACAGCGTGTGTGAACAGTGACTATGAATAGTACATATTTGTGAATAGGGCGAGTAGATGGCTGGAGATAAAGACGAGTTCGTTAAGAAGGAGTTGATATCGTCATCATTGACACCTACATCCAATAGACATCCAGTCGCTACTACAAGGTTAGAGGTTGATAAATTCAATGGCTCTAATAATTTTGTTATGTGGCAATGTGAAGTTATGGATGTATTGTATCAACAAGAGTTGGACATGGTTCTAGAAGATAAACCCAAAAATATGGATGACAAGTAGTGGATGCGAATTAATCTCCATGCTTGTGCCTCTATTCGATCATTTCTTGATAAGGAGCTGAAATACCCTTGTATGAAGGAAACTTTTGCTAAAGAGTTATGGACGAAATTAGAGGAAAAGTATATGACTAAGAGCACAGAAAATCGACTCTTCTTGAAGAATTGACTCTTTCGATTTTAGTATCATCCAGGTATTTCT
>JANIIA010000002.1:13538920-13564770 GCA_027478495.1 Erythroxylum alaternifolium
CATATAAATTTAAAATTATAAATAATAAAATATTAAATTAAAATAAGAAAATATAAATAAAATAAATTTAGTAAATATAATATTTCATAAAAATATATTATTAGTCATATAAATTTATCATATCAGAAGGTTATTAATAGAACGTAGAATTTTTACCACATAAGCACTTTCTTATCTCAACTCTCTTTTTACTTATCGATTTCTGTGGTAGAACTGCACTTTCTTGCAAACTCTAGTTGTTCACCCGCAGATTTAAACATGTGATTGCGTTTAGAAACTATGGTAAATAAGTACTTATCCCCACCACACCGCTGATCTAAACGAACCTTAATTTGATACAATTTTAATTTATAATTTAACTTCTAAAAAATACTTTTTACTTATTTTTAATCTTTTTCCTTATTTCATATCATGTCAGTTATCAATTAAAAAAACTAATATACAAAATTTGTTTCTACTGAATAAAGTATAAAACTATTAGAAAAAATTCTTATGCTCGGTGCACCTAAAATTATAAGCTAAAATAAAGTGCAGATAGAATAAATGAGAAAATTTTCTTTTTAATTTTTTATTATTTTATGTATATATATGTAAATAAAATTGGTTATAAATTCATTTGTTGGGGTGAAATAATCTTTAAGCCCTTAAATTTTGAACATTATACTAATAAAATATTTTTTGACTTATTTATGAATTACAGTTAAACCAAGATTAAGCCAATATACTTTTTGCCTCATCCTAATAAAACATTATCCTAAAAAACTAAAGCTAAAACAAAATTGAAAATTAAGTCAAGCTATCTACAACAACAACAATTCAGTAAAAATTTCGTTGAAATTTGAAATATAAGGCAATTAATAATATTTAACCTTATCTTTAATTAATAGAGAGCATGTTTTTCAAAAGTTAATACCCAATTGAATCTCACACTAATGCAGAGTTTGAAGAGGTCTGATAGTACGCAACCTTGTCTCTACAAAATAGAGAGGTTGTTTTCGGTAAAACTGCTGAAAAAAGATATATATAATGCTTAGTGCACCTATAATTATAAGCTAAAATAAAGTGGGTATATATATAAGTACTTAGATCCAGGCGCCAAAATTTTTATGGTATCAGAGCACGAGTTAGATTCTGAAAATAGGGTCCAACATTTTTATGGTATTAGAGCGATTATATTTAAGTCCAGGATAAGAACTAGGTTCTCTTACTTTTTAAAGTTTAAGAAAATCAACAATACCCAATCTTACCTTTAATATATATATGTAACACCCACATATTTTTTGGAAGAATATACGAATATCATACAAAACAGTACGAACAAATCAAAGTATTTAAAATCTTCCTTAAAAACCAATTCGGACAAACATACATTGTATGGCATTACATAATGAATTACAAACAAAATACGTTATACACATTAAACTTTTTATATATATATAATATTAATTAAAGGTAGGATCGAGTATTATTGATTTCCTTAGACTTTAAAAAGTAAGAGAATTTATTTTATTATATATATACACGTGAATAAAATGGTTATGAATTCATTTTTTCAAAGTAAAATAATACTTAAAACTTCCAAGTTTTAAACATCATCCTCGTAAAATTCAATATAGACATCTATATTATAATACAACTATTCATAAAGATACGAGTTCTCATGAGCTGGAACTGCCGGGGACTTGGAGACCCCCGAGCAGTTAATGCATTGAAGGACTTGGTCCTTCGCTATAAACCTGATGTTCTCTTTTTAATAGAAACGAAGTCTATTAAGTCTCGGATGGAAGCTTTAAGTGTATTGTTACAGTTTCGTGGTTGTTTTTCTGTTAATCGTCAAGGTCTTGGAGGTGGGTTGTCGCTTTTCTAGGGCCAACTTGTTTCTGTTACTTTAAAAAGTTTTTCTCCTAATTATATAGATTGCTTGGTGGATGATGGTCGATTGCTTGGAGATTTACTGGGTACTATGGGTTCCCAGACAGGACCCGGCGTCGCCAATCTTGGAATTTACTTCGCGCTTTATCTCGCCTAAACTCTCTTCCTTGGCTCTGTGCAAGAGATTTTAACGATATGTGCTATAGGGATGAGAAGGTCGGGAGTGTGCCTCAACCTGGGTACCTCATGCACGGCTTTCGTCAAGCTCTCCATGATAGTGGTTTGGTTCAAGTGCCTACCCTAGGTTCTTTCTTCACTTGGGAAAAAGGCCGAGACTCAAATAATTTAGTCCAAGAAAAACTTGATCGAGCCCTTTCAACTAACGAATGGGCAAGATTGTATCCAAAAGCTACCTGTCGAGTTGTTCCCGTTCCTACCTCTGATCATAAGCCGCTTGTCATTGATACCCATCCTAAAGATGTCCACCGAAGTATTCGCCGCTTCAGATTTGATAATGCGCGGCTGTTGGAAAATAGTTTGCAGGATGTTGTCCAGAGATCGTGGATTTTATCTGGGGTCCTCTACTTTGATTGCGAAACGGGATTTGCTTGTTAAGGATATTGCTTCTTGGGGTAAACAATTAAATAAAGATTTCTGGGGGAGAAAGAAAACTCTTATAGCATTGTTGGATAGTGGTCCACCGAATATTCCACATGCTACTTTAAAAGCCGATTGGAATCATCTGTTAGCACAGGAAGATGCTCGGAGAAAACAACAAGCGAAGTGCTTCTGGCTTAGGAATGGTGATAAAAACACCAAATTTTTCCATGCACAGATCAAGGGTAGAAGGCGTATGAATCATATTGGCAGCTTGAAGAATTCGGATGGGGAATGGCTTGAGGATGAGAAACTACTCAAAGATCATATTGTGGATTATTTTCACTCGTTGTATGTAAGGGGTGGATTGGTTTATGAACAAATTTTGGATCTTGTGCCAAATTTGATTACTGACGAAAATAACACATTCTTGTGCTCGAGGTTCTCTAATGAAGAATTTCGTCATGCTTTGTTTCAAATGCATCCAGACAAAGCACCTGGACTGGATGGTTTGAACCCGGCTTTTTACCAGAAAATTTGGCATATAATTGGTAATGAAGTATCGGATGGATGTCACCTTTGGCTTCAACAAGATGTTCATGAACCTCTTAGTCATGGCTCTTATTTGGGTCTTCCTTCACTTATTGGGCGGAATAGGAAGCAAAATTTTAATTTCTTGAAGGAACGAATTTGGAGACAAATTACCTCATGGAATAACAGATTCTTGTCTAAAGCTGGTAGAGAAGTCCTCGTTAAGTCTATTGCTCAAGCCATTCCTACTTACTGCATGAGTATCTTCTTACTCCCTACTACTTTACTTGATGAAATTCAAAGGATGTTGAACAGTTACTTTTGGGGTTGAAAGAGGGAGGGGAGGGGAGGTATTAATTGGCTTGCTTGGGAGAGAATGTTTGGGAGTAAAAAGGATGGTGGGATGGGTTTTAGAGAGCTTAGGAGTTTTAATATGACACTTTTAGGTAAACAAATTTGGCGAATGCTTACCAATACCACCACTTTGTGTTATAAGGTGTTTAGAGCAAAGTATTTCTCAAATGGGGATTTATTCTCTGCTCGGGTGGACCATACTGCTAGTTTTGTGTGGAAGAGTGTGACATTTTCTAGGGATGTGATTAGGAGAGGGATGCGATGGAGGGTAGGTAATGGAGAAAGTATTTTGGCGGCATCAGATCCTTGGATACTAAGGGTGATGGTTTCCTTGCGGATGACGGAGTTGCTTTTATCGACTCCATGATGAAAGTGAATGAGTTATTTGATATTTCGGGTAAGCATTGGGATGTAGAGAAGTTATTAGAATTTGTTTTCCGCTAGGGATATTAGGGCTATTGTTAGTATCCCTATTAGCATCATTCATAGGGAGGATACCTTGGTATGACATTTTGATAAGAGGGGAATGTATACGGTAAAGTCGGCTTACTATGTTAGCTTGGAGGTTTTGGAAAGAGCGCCACACCGTTTAGACAGCAAGGTGTGGTTGAAGCTGTGGAACTTACAAGTCCCTCCAAAGGTTAAAGATTTTTGTTGGAGAGCGTGCAGGGACATATTACCTAGCAAGAGTAATCTGCGGACTAGAGGTGTGGACTTTGGAGATGGGTGTCTTTGGTGTATTGCGGTGGAAACTGGAGACCATGTCCTTCTCCATTGTTCACTGGCGCAGGAGGTATGGAGGTTAGGAAGAGTGGTGCTTGCGCAAGCTAACGTAATTTTTTCAGATTTCTTCTTGCAGGCACTAGAGCATGGTAACAAAAAGAAATAAGCTTTTGCTGCTGTTCTTGCATGGACTTTATGGTCTGCCCGGAACAATTTTTTGTGGCAACAAGTGATCCAATCTGCTGCATAAATAGTGGAGACGACACAGAAATTTTTGAAAGATTGGGAGGATACTCAAAGGGTCGATACGGGTGCTAAGACTGTACTTGCTCACCGCAATGACAGCAATATTTATAGATCGTGACAAACTCGTGTTTCTGCTACTAACGCCAATGGTAATCACCGTCATGGCATTACTTCAACTTGGCATAATAGTGATCATTCCTTGGCAACTGTTAATCGTGAATTGGATTCAGAGGTTTCTTCATGTGTTCCTAACGTTGCTGATGTGTCTCATGCTCTTCCTCTTGGTAATCATGTTTCTGTTGCAAGTGTCATGGAAGATGACTTTTCCTGGTCATGTCAAGTGGATGGTGCGGTTTTCCAAGCTCTAGATTTTGTGGGTTTCGGGTTTGTCGTTGAGGACCCTGAGGGCATGTTTCAGAGGGCGGTCTCAGGATTCTCAGAAGGGGTATGGTTGAAGCTTTGGCTCTTCGGCAGTGTCTGCAATTTGCAGTCGAGTTTCTTCCATTCAATGATTGTATAATTACTGATTCACTACAAGTTGTTCAGTCTATTAACAATTCGTCCTTAGATCTTTTAGAACTTGGTTTGACTGTTCAAGATTGTAAGCTTTTACTTGACTCTAGAGTTGATATTTCGGTTAGGTGGGTTCGGCGGTAAGCTACTTTAGGCGCTCATACTCTAGCCCGAGCTTCCATTTATCATGGTCGTTTTCATGTTTGGGATGTTACACCTCATTGTTTACGACATTTCTATTAATACAGATTTAGCGTTTTGCTTTAAAAAAAAAGATATGAGTTCTACTTTTAGTGGTAGACCAAATTAAAAGGTTGCTAATTACTTTTTATGTACGAGGAAACATATTAAATTTGGCAATATTATTTAATTTAAATATGTTAATTAATTTTTCATAAATTATTAATTTATTAAAAATATAAAATTTGTGAGTTTTAAAAAATTGTGACCACTAATTTTAAAGGGGATAATTTACTTAAAAGTATCTAAATCTTTTAAACTTTTAATTTATTGTCAGCATTTTAAAGTTTTCAATTTAATGATCAGGTAAAAATATTATTTTTACTAATGTGATAGTCTCATTAAATACCACCAAATGTCATGTATATGTCTATTTATTAGTTACGTTAGCAAAAACATTATTACGAATTTTTAAAAATTAATTACCAAATTGAAAAATTAAAATATCTAATATTAAATTAAAATTATAGAAAATAGAAAATTTTGATCTTGTCTCTTTAAAAAACTAAATGATGATATGGGAGTGTGACGTTGAATTTAATGGAAAGAAAAAAACAATTTAAAGACATTAAAAAAGAGAAAGAAAAAAAGAACAGATAGAAAAATATTAAAAAAAGACAAGGGTCAACCAAAAGATACATTTGGACTTCAGGTGAGATCAACAAGTGGGTTTGATGTTCTTTATATATATTTAATTAAGAGTTTATTGATGGAATGAAATGAAATGTAATATTATTATATTATTTAAGAAGAATATTTATAATATAAAAGAATATAATGAGATAAAAATAAGAATTTTATATTACATCTCATTTGATTCTAAATAATAAAAATAAAAAACTTTCGATTTAAAAATTTATGATGAAATATAAAATTGTAAATAATTTTACAATATATTATATTATTAAAAATTTCATCTAAATAGCATTTTATTATATTATATTATTAAATGTTTCATTTTTTTAAATAATAATTTTCTAATATTACACTTATTTATATTTTATTTCATTATAAATTATTTCATTTTATTAAAAATATTACGATTAACCAAATATATCTTATATCTTAAAAATCTTGGCTACATAACTCCACTGGAAGGACCCGTAATGACGTCGTTTTCGATGACCTCACGGGAGGTCCACTTGTGTGGGTCAGGTATTTTAGATAATCCCAAATATTAAAATCAAATTCCTTTTTTCCTTTTTCTTCGCAACGCAAAAGATATAAAAACGCCTCCGTTTCGACCTCCTTGTTACTTTGTCTTTCCTTCCTCAACTCCAATCTCCCTCTATATCTCGCTAATCGGCGTTCTGCACAAAACTACACCAAAACGAAAGCAAGAATCTCTGCGCAGCCACACACGGCTGTTTTTCTCTCTCTCTCTCTCTCTCTGTCTCTCCCCCTAAGAATCTAAATAAACTCGCCCCCTGCCGCGTGTTTTTCAGCCGTCAATCTCTCTACGTTTCAAATTCTATAAAAGTTTTTGTAGTTGGATCTCTCTACGCCTTGACAATGTTAGAGAACGAGCAATACTTCTGCGACTGACTAAAACGCACCGTCTTGGTTCGGGACCCAACCGCATTAGAGGTATTTGGAGAAACGACAATCGTTTTGTTTTAAAAATTTTTTTGGTTGTTTCTTGGATAAAAGTAGAGTTGTGCTATGGTTTGAATTGGATCGGAATAGGTTTTATTGTGATTGTTTCGTTGATTCGGGTGAAAGGGTGTCGGGAGAATTTGAATTAGGGTTTTGTTGTTGTGGCAGAGGAATGTGTTTGGAATTTTTCTGCAGACTAGGAGATGTTGGTCGCTTATGAATATAACTTACTTAGTTAAGTTCTTTACTTAGTGCTGTGATTTTGGAATTGTTGTTAGTGTGGACTTGAAGGGTGGAATTTGAAGAGCATTGCTAGTTTGAGGAGCTTTTGATTTGGTTGAATTTGTGAGAATTATTTATGGTTTAACTGATTTGAATTTAGCTTGCTGGATATGGAAGTAGACATGAGGTGAATGTAATGGGCGTTGAAATGGCTCGTAGTAAAGGATTCTGTTGTTCTTTTAAAGCATTAATTGGCTTTTTTCTTGCCCAAAAACTAGTGTTGAAGTTGGTGGGTATAATTGCTCTCTACCCTTAAGTTGTGAGGTTGTGGGTTGTGTGTTTTTGTGTTGAACCATTCATTGGGTTTGCACTCAGTCCTTCTCATGTTCAGTGAGATTTGGTTTGGTATATCTTTCTGTCTTGGAAGTTATTACTCAGTTGATATAAGTGCTTTTAGGCATTTGTGTTTCCAATCGGTGATTCAAAATGTTTTCCATTTCTCTTTTTCAAATTGATTTTCTTTTGTGTTTCACTTATAAACATTTTGGGCTTCTGAATATACAGAAACATGGCCCTCAGGAAATACGTTCCTGTAGATGATGCACCTTCTGCTAGTATGAAGGCGTTGAGCTTTTCCAGAAAGGTGCTTGATAATGCCCAAGTCTTCGAACCAGAGACAATTCAGACAATGGAGCCTGATGTAGACATTGATCTCAAAGAAATTTATTTTTTGATCATGCATTTCCTTTCATCTGGACCATGTCACCGGACTTACGGACAGTTGTGGGAGGAACTTCGTGAACACCAACTTCTACCTAGAAGGTATCATGCTTGGTATTCGAGAAGTGGCGTATGTACCGGTGATGAAGATGATGATGGAATTTCATACCCCTTAAACTACTCCAAACTAGTGGAGAGGTATGGAGTGTGCTTATATTGTTTCTATGTATCTGCAATCTCGATTGTAGTGTATTTACATATGATGTCTCTCGTCTAAACTAGCAATCAAGGCAATGATTCCACTTTTCTTTACTAATGTGTTATGTGAGTTTTTCCTTAAAGCATGCATTAATCAGTTGCAACATTGTTCAGGGCAAGTTTCAAATTTAAAATTTGATGTCTTTCATCTAATTGTGGAACAAATTATTGTTTAAATTTTATACTTTAAGTAGCCATTCGTTGCAGTTTCATTTTGACTTTATTCATGTCATTAATCTTATGTATCTAGGTATCCACATATTGAGAAGAATCACTTGGTAAAGCTTTTGAAGAAGTTGTTACTCAATTCAGCATCTCCTTCTCATGGCTTAATTGGTGGAAATGCTGTAAATGCAGCTTCAGTTCCTACCCTTTTGGGAGCGGGTTCATTTTCTCTTCTAAGCAGTAGGTGACATTTGCTCAAGCCTTTTATGCACAATCCTGTTGAATTTAAAGATTTTGTGCTGTTTCTATATTTACCATGACCAGCAACCTAAGTTTATCTGTATTTTCCCCTTCTCCTTCCCTTTGGAGTTGTGAGATTTTGCATTTATGTCTTCTGAAATCCTTCCGTTTTTCTTCAGATGATGGGGATAAGGGAACAGGCCAAGCGAAGAGCCCTCCTGCTCACATGCGATGGCCTCATACGCATGCTGATCAAGTTCGTGGTCTAAGCTTGAGGGAAATCGGTGGTGGTTTCACTAGACACCACCGAGCACCATCTACTCGTGCAGCATGCTACACAATTGCAAAACCTTCAATGATGGTCCTGAAAATGCATAACTTTAAGAGGCTACGAGGACACCGTGCAGCTGTCTACTGTGGTATGAGATCTGAGGAATTTTTATTGACTTGTTTTGACATTTATGTCCTTAGGCAGGTTGATAGGTATATGTTGTCACCAATTCTTCAATAAGTGTGAGGGAAAACAAAATTCTTATCAACTTGCATGACACTATAGTAATACTTCTATTTTGTTTTTATCATGACTATAATATAAACCTAAAATTTTTGATGCATATGCTGCAGCAATTTTTGATCGGTCAGGAAGATATGTTGTTACTGGTTCAGATGATCGTCTTGTAAAGATATGGTCTATGGAAACTGCATTTTGCCTGGCCAGTTGTCGTGGGCATGAAGTTAGTTCTCTTGTTCTGTCATGGAATAAGCTCATGTTCTTTCTAATGTTGCTTGGGGATTCATTGGATCTCATTTTTATATGATAGGGCGATATTACTGATTTAGCTGTGAGTTCGAACAATTCCTTGGTGGCTTCAGCATCTAATGATTGTGTCATTCGAGTTGTAAGCTTATTGCATCAACCCATTATCAATATACTTCTTTGTACTTTTTTCCTTCTTTGTTTTCTTTCTGGTGGATCTTTGAGCAGCTTTCTGTATTTTGACAGTGGCGTCTACCAGATGGGCTGCCAATATCAGTTCTGCGTGGGCACACTGGAGCTGTTACTGCTATTGCATTTAGTCCTCGGCCTGGTTCTGTATACCAGCTTCTGTCGTAAGGCTGAGAACAGTCTGTTCTCTTGCTTATTACACATTTCTATGAATGTTTCACAAATTTGAATTGATTGTTTCTCTTGTTTATAAAGTCTATTCTCTATCTGTAAACTTTAGGGAAAACTTTCATTTTCTCATTCTGTTGCGCCACGTGATGTGATTCTTTCCCATCACAATGTCTCATTTGTTAATTATAAAATGTTTTGTTGCCAACTGGGATTTTCAAGGACCAGACATTCTGTGCATTTCCGGTACTTCATTCTATCCAGTTTAAGTTCAACTCATCTCACATAGCCAACTTCAGCCAGTCTGTGATTACAGATTGAGTTAAGTTGAGCTTTGGCCTCAAGTCATGCTTCTCTTAATTGATACAAGTGAATTAATGATTTTTTGGTTTTTACTAATGATTTTTGGTTTTCACTCTCAAGAATCACTTGGATCAACTTCTATTCTTGTCTTTCATATCTGAGTATCTTTTAACATTCTACAAATTTAAAATTTTTGATGCTTGGTTAACAAAATATTTTATCTTTGTTGATACTGTGACCATAAAAGGTATAACTATAGGATTACACCTTATATTTTGGGTTTTCCTTTTACTTTGCAGGTCATCTGATGATGGAACATGTAGGATATGGGATGCTAGAACTTCAAATTTCAGGCCTCGGATATATGCTCCGAGACCTCCAGAGGGTGTGGCTGGTCAGTTATAGTTGTACAAAGTCATCATCTTTGCAACCAATTTGTTTTTTCTTTTCTCTGTAGAACTGACAAAAGTATTGGGTTGGCTGCAGCAAAGAACAATGGTCCATCCACAAGCGGTGCACTAAACCATCAAATTTTCTGTTGCGCATTCAATGCTAGTGGAACAGTATTTGTCGCTGGAAGCTCTGACAATCTGGCTAGGGTAAAACCATATGTCACTGAAAACTTGTCCTGAGTTCCATTATTTTCCTAGTACTTGTCACAATCTTGTTGGTTATTTTTACCATCAATCTGGAAGATGAGAGTAGTGATAGCTACTGATTTGCAGGTGTGGAATGCTTGTAAACCCAACACAGATGATTCAGACCTACCAAATTATGAAATTGATGTGTTATCTGGCCATGAGAATGATGTCAATTATGTGCAATTTAGGTTGGTACCTCCTGTTGTCTAAGAGGATCTCTGGCTGAATTTGAATGTTAATTTTGGTTTCAACTTATTTTACAGTGGTTGTGCCACAGTATCTAGATTTTCTGCATCTGAGAGCCCAATGGAAGAGAGTATCCCAAAATTCAGAAATTCATGGTGTGTTAACTGTTTTCTTTCAGTTGTTCTACACTTTGTATCTATAGTTAGTAGCATCAGTGCCCTTATTGTAGTTCAGTAAATCTCTTGAAGACATAATGCTCGATTTCATGTGCTTCAGGTTTTCTCATGACAACATTGTTACGTGCTCTCGAGATGGTAGTGCAATAATTTGGATTCCAAGATCACGTCGATCACATGTAGATATCTGTTATAACTCGTGTTGTTATATAATATTCTTCAAATCTTACACAAGCTTTACCTGTATGGAAGTCAAAAGTTCTCTGGAGCACTGTATTTTTTTTCGTTATCATGTTCAATAAAAGAATGCCCTTCTATCTTTATTAGGGAAAAGCTGGCCGTTGGACACGAGCTTATCATCTCAAAGTTCCTCCTCCACCAATGCCACCTCAACCTCCTCGGGGAGGTCCACGTCAGAGAATTCTTCCAACTCCCCGTGGTGTAAATATGATCGTTTGGAGCCTAGACAATCGTTTTGTCCTTGCTGCTATCATGGGTAACCTTGCTTTTGTTCTACATTAATATATACATCTTTTTGCAAATCTTGTGTACTTGTATCATTGTTTATATACTCAAATAGGTATATAAACTCATTTCCTTACAGCTATTTTATCATGATGAGGAAAGATTGTTTCTGACCCAAGATTAACATTCTTTTGGATTCTACGTAGCTTTAGTTTTTCTGATTCCCTGTCAGTTACATTCTTCATTTTAAGACATTGAGTACTACTGCATCTATCTCACAGAATATCTTGGTGAATGAGATGTGAAACATTGAACTTGATTTTGTTATTTGGACTGTTACTACGAGCCTAAGTAATACATAGATTTTGATGTATGTGAACTTTTGAGGTCTGTTTTCCCATCTTCTGTCTCAATTGTGGTAAGCAAAAGCTTAGAGAAGTTTAAAGATTAGTATAGGAACTGATTAAAGAAAGGCTGAAACATTTTTTATCCTTAGCCTGCTCGTTGTTTTAATGGAACTTGTGAGTTGGAGTGGCTTCACTCTAACAATGGCTGTTTCCAAGTATCTTGTTTGAACTGCTTGAAGTAACTCCAGTTTGGTACTGGAAATATGTTATGAAACAAAGAATGTTTCTCTATTGTACAAATTTGAGCTACAAATGGGAAATGTTTTAAATATCATATCAAATTGAGCATTGCTTATGTATTCTATGGGAAATGGAAAAGGAAGTTTACCATTCATTGAAAGGCAGTAATTTATAATTTACTTCCCTGTTTAATTACATGTTCATTCTTTTTGTTTATTCAGACAAATTAATGTGCAGTTCAATCATGAAAATTTATTATTTGTTTAATGTGATTCCATCACTATTGATAATGTTGAAAATTTTGTTGGAGAACCTAAGCTGTGTGCATGTAAGCTATTGTGCTGTGTGCATGTAAGCTATTGTTGGAATGTAAGTGGCTTGAACTATTTCCATGTTGCATATAATGTTTCAATGTGTAGCACAAATTTGTTTAAAATAAGTTTGTTGTGATGCAGATTGCAGAATATGTGTTTGGAATGCTGCTGATGGTAGTTTGGTACATTCATTGACTGGTCATACTGAATCAGTAAGTGGTTCTTTTCGTTTTCCTTATTTTGTTGTTGGAGTAGTTACATCGATGTATAGATTGCAGATTGCAAGCAGACACTGCTCATTTTTCACGGCAAATGTAGATATTTTTTTGTCTGAAATATCTGTTTTGAGGTTTTTTTTTGGTGGATATTAAAACCACTTTACGAATGACTTGTGTCCCTATTATATGATCTTTATTTTTGAACAGACATATGTTCTGGATGTTCATCCATTTAACCCCCGAATTGCTATGAGTGCTGGCTACGATGGAAGGACCATAGTGTGGGATGTGAGTTCTTCTTTGTTTGACCTTAGTTAGTTTCTGCTCTTGTTCCATTTGAATGGTTAGTGCATTATACTTTTCTCCTTCAGATATGGGAGGGCATACCGATCCGTGTTTATGAAATTTCACGTTTCAAATTGGTTGATGGAAAGTTTTCGCCGTAAGTGTAAATGACATCGCTTATCATAGAATTCTTTCATAGCATTGATCTCATCTGAAAATATTGTTCTTGAATTTATCTTATGGTTTTTGTTTATTTATGGTTTTATCTTCCAGAATGCAAGCTTGGACATGCCACTGCATAAGTTTTTTTCTTTTGCATTTGACGCATTCTCCTGAATCAAAATTATGTTTTTCTGTTTGGTAGTTAGGCCAGTATTTAAGCTGTCTTTTCCTTTTTAAATAATTTGTTCCATAGTTTATTGCATTCGTGGCTATCTGAGTTTTAACATGCATTAGGTTTCTTTTGTTGGGAATTAGTTACTAACTAGAAGTGAAAGAAAAAATGGAAGTGTATGAAATGGGTAGGAGGGAAGACAATTTTAGGGGCCTTGAAAAGTGTCTTCACAAACAAATTGGTGCATCAACAATCTATGCAATGAATGATCCACATTAGTGAGATTAATGACACTGGAAACTAGTGCAAACGTTAGTGTAGATTAAGCATCAGAATTATCCTACAGCACTTTGTCTTCTGGTGATTGTGCGTCATTTCTTTGCGTTCACTGCTTCATTAAAGAGGATTATAAAATGTTTAGATCAGAATTGTTGCCTAAAAGTTACTACAAGTAGCTAGATCAGGTATTTATGATAGCCTGAGTTTGTAGTTTCATCTATTATCTCTGAGACATAGATGTACGACAAAGCTTTTCAATCCAGTCTTATTGTGATACTGATGGACATAAGATTTCTTGTCGTGTTGCTTGTGATAAAAGTAGTTTCCCCAATATTGCATTTGTCATAAGCTATTGTATTCTTCTTTTGGCATTAGGGATGGAACATCAATTATACTTTCATATGATGTTGGCCAACTATATATATTGAACACAGGCGAAGGGGAGTCACTAAGGGAAGCTAAATATGATCAGGTACCTTAACATTGCAGAAATCATTTTATCATTTTGTTGTATTCTTCTCTTAGTTAGGTTATTGGAAACACTTGAAGAAGATTGTTTATTGTGTTTTGGACATTTCAATCATGCTCTACTTTGTGGGCTTTTTGTGCAGTTCTTCCTTGGTGATTATCGCCCCCTGATACAGGATACAAATGGAAATGTGCTTGACCAGGTTAGTTCATAGCTGTGTACTGGTGGTTTAATTATTCTTTTTCATTATTAAACTACAATTTGTAGAGGAGCCCATGTCTGTTTGACAGACTCCCTCTTTTAGGATCATATTCCATTGAGTTACCCAAAAGATAGAAACAACAACTTTTCTGGATGTAATGATTTGCTTCTTAACCTCATTAACCAAATCAGGTTGTCAAAAAAGCTTGCCATCATTATCAGACTGCGACCAGAGAATGGAAGACACATTCACATCTTATTTTGCTAAAGAGTGTACTTTTTAGTTAGAAACCTCTGATGTGCTTGATGATGACCTGAGAAAAGCCCTTGTACATTTGAAGGATAGCATTTCAATATTCTCTAGGTCTTCATAGAATTTTTAATTGCCCTATCAATAACATTGGTTGAATCCAACTCTTTCACCATACTGAATGGAGAATTTACTCTTTTTAACCCTGAATTTTCTGACACCTTCCTGACTAATTTTAACTTTTGTCATTGATCCCAAGTGCGAGTTATGCTTGTTGTACCCCTTGTTTCTCTATTTATCTCTGGTTCACTCTTCTTTGCATTTCAAGGACAATATTTGAATGTTTAGCGCTTTAAATTTTTTGAAGTGTCTAGCTTTTTGACTTCTTTTAGTGGCAGTAATTGTGGCAGTTTTGGTTGATAAAATGTAACTAAGCTTGTTATTGTTTGTATACTATACTTGGTTTTGTTCCCTCTTTCATTTCATACAAATGTCTGATTCAGGAAACTCAACTTGTACCCTACCGCCGAAATATGCAAGACCTCCTGTGTGACTCAGGTTACTACTGAACCTTACCAACTTACAAAATCTGGTTGTTTCATTTTGTGCAGATAATTGAGATATAATTATTTCTTGTTTTGTGTAATATCAGGCATGATTCCTTATACGGAACCTTATCAGAGTATGTACCAGAAGAGACGGTTAGGAGCTCTGGGTTTTGATTGGAGGCCACCTTCAATTAGGCTTTCTATTGGGCCTGACTTTAGCCTAGATCCTGAGTATCAGATACCACCTTTGGCTGATCTGGATGTATATCTTGAGCCACTTCCCGAGTTTGTTGATACCATGGATTGGGAACCAGAAAATGAATTGCAGAGTGATGACACTGATTCAGAGTACAATGTCACTGAAGAGTACTCTAGTGGGGGTGATCAAGGAAGTCTAGATTATGCTTCATCTGGTGACCCAGACTGTGGTGAAGAGAGTGAAGAAGAGGGCAAGGATGGGTTCCGTAGATCTAAACGGAAGAAACAAAAAACCGAAGTAAGTATTCACTGAATTTGATTTGAAGATATGCATTGTGGCATGTTCTTGACTTCGAATTCTTCCGTATCTCTAACAGATTGAGTTCCTGACTTCTTCTGGGAGACGTGTCAAAAGAAAAAATTTGGACGAATGTGATGACAATTTACTAAAAAATAATGGAACTAGAAAATCAAGGATGGGCAGGAAATTGTCAAAGAGGAAGTCTGCCACATCGAAGGCTCTGAGACCTCAAAGAGCTGCTGCACGCAATGCCCTAACTTTGTTTACTAAACTAACTGGATCAGCTTCAGATGGAGAAGATGAAGATGACCTGGAGGGTGATTCATTAGAAAGCGAATCTATGCTGCAAGACTCGATTATTGACAGTGCTGGGTCCGATAGATCTTTCCAGAATGAACAAATCAGGCATTGGAAAGGGAAAGAAGTTTCCCTGGATGATTCTGACAATTTTGTTTGGTCTCATGAACTTCCTGTAGCCCAAACGAACATTGGTGACAGGCAGAGATTGGTACTTAAACTGCCGATCAGGAATCCTAAAAAGATGGCATCGCCAGACAATGCACAACTTCAGTATGGAAGTCATGTCAATTTAACCGGATCATCATGTAAACCTCCTGTGGCTGCCATTCAGGTGAATGGGGATCACAAAACTGCTCTGGATAAAGAGCCTTCTACAAAAGGAAATTGCACCCTAGCAGAAGGACAGGAGAGAGAGCAGATGAACAATTATTATCCGCATTTGTCTGACGGATACAGAAATGGGGATATCAAATGGGGAGGAGCCAAAGCCCGCAGTTCTAAGCGACAGAGGGTGCGAGAAGCCTCATCATCAGCTATACAAACCGGATGTGGATTAGGTCCTGGGAACGATAATGAAGAAGAGAATAATCTCAATGGGTACATAAAACATTCCCAGGATAAGATGGGTGAAGACACACTGTTTGATGGTAAACTTGATAAGATTGACAACTATGAGGACATGAATTATGTGGCCAACAGCAAGGATCGACCAGAATTTGATGTAGGTTTGGATTCTGATGAACTGCGGAATATGGGTTGGATGGCTGATGGGAATAGGAGCCATCCAGGACACAAAGATAATGTTACTTCTGTCGCAGCGAAGCTGAGAATAAGGTCAAACACCACTGTACAAGAGTTAGTAGATAGTCAAGGAAACAATTTATGTGTCCCATCACCAGATAATCTTGCAGAGACTAATCTGGCGCCTGTTTTTGAAGTGCATGATTGTGATGGAACAGATAGTAACAGTCCAGATAATAAAGGCAGAAAATTACACAATTCCGATGCGCAGATTGATGGAATTACCAGGTCCAATTTGGATGAGGCAATGGAGTTGCAGGCACATCCTAAAAAAAGATATGATGTTGTTTATAGAAGGTCGAAATCATGCAGGACTAAGACCGGCACAGAATGTGATGGTGGTGCAAGGGAAAGTGCTTTATATGCTAGCAATGGTGACATTGAAACCATAAAAGACTGCAATGAAGGCATAAAAGTTACAGATGATAGACCCCGTTCCACATGCATGAAGGAACATGTAGATGGGCACAATACTCTTAGCGATAATCCTAATTTGGATAAGCAGCATGAATTAGAAGATAAAAAAATTAACTCCCACAGAAGTTCTCTTAGCAGATGTCAACTTCCAAGCGATGAGTGGGGATCAATCTCTAGGATGGCTGTTGGATTGAGATCTACTAGAAATAGGAGAACCAGTTATCATTTTCATGACACAAGTCCAGTAGATAGGAGGAAATCTTATCCCTCAGGCAAAAGAGGATCTTGGTTAATGTTATCAATGCATGAAGAGGGCTCTCGTTACATTCCCCAGCTTGGGGATGAAGTTGTGTACCTAAAGACTAGGACAACTAAATAACCTTGCTAAACATGTGACATAAATCAAACTAATTCCTAACATATAATAGGTACAATCTTGTTCACAAAAGTTTATATCCTTGCTATATATATATCATAAAGATACTCACAAGGTGCATCTTCGTCATTATCCATCGACATCTAAACTAGAATTTAAACTACTAGTGTATTTCATCATTTAACCAATCGGGGATCTAGTATGACAATAGGCATTCGAATAGCAGTAAGTAAAGACTTGAAAAATTAGAGTAACTTGAATTTGAAATATGTCTTTTGAGTTTAGAATTATGAAATGCTAAATATATGTGTGACTCTTCTAGCAATGGTAGCTTGTAGGCCACAGAACCAACCTTATTACAATATAAAATAGATCGAAGAATACAGAAGAAAGCTTTCGATTCTTTATGAAAACCATATTATGCTGATGATAAAGTTTAAGCTTTATATAAACTCGTTCATTAATTGCAAATTGTCTTTGGACTTATTTGGCAAGTAACTTATCAACTATTTTTTAGTTGATTGACACAAGTTAGTTGTTTGACCATCTTAAAAAGCTAATAAGTGTATTTAGTGAATGACTAATTGGTTAGCTTATTTAATCCCAATAAGCTAATTTTAGAAAAACTCCATACGAGGGGCATTTTTTATGTTCAGCCAAAATTAATAGGTAAAAAAACCAATTATACCCTCCTTTCATAATTTTTGAATTATGCTAATTATGTTATATTGATATTATGGATAATTCAAACTAAAAATCATGCATATATTCTATAGTGATAAAAAATTTTACAATGAAGTAAGCTTTTTAGTTACAAAACTTGGGAGTATTTATTATGCCAATGACAATTCTTTTACTAATAAGATAAGTTTTCTTGTTACAAAATAAAAAAATACTAGTTGACAAAATTTTTAAGAATGTTCTATATTTTTTATTAGAGTTAAAAACTTAATTTTTGTAAAATTAAATACCTAATCATGACCTTATAAATTCTTTTTTTAAGTCATGCTTTCATAAGTCATTTGACACTTAAACAACTAATATTAAACAGTTAATTTTACCAAGCATCTTTTATAAACAATTAATGTTATCCACTAGTCAAATTAGCTAATAAAATTAGATATTAGCTAACAACTAATGCAATCTGCTGAATGTCAAACAGAACCTTTATGTTCACTTCTTATATGACATCTGCTTTATTCAATTTTGTGTCCGTCTCATGTGAAATTAAATCAATTTCAAAGTTGCTTCGTAATCTTTCTTGAATTGATCAATCATTAACAATCTAGAATTGTTAGCAAGGAAAGGAATGTACAATAGAATTGCAAAGCCATAGAAAACTTTAAATATAATATATCTAATACAAAATGATTATGATATATGCCGCCACTTCACTAGAAAACCCTCTGTGTCAATTACAAGGAAAATCATTAAGCATAATAATTGAATTAATTCTCCAATGCACAATTTATGACATCTATTTGTCCTTTGGCTAAGGATAATAAGTTATGAAATGATGCAAAGTAACTCCTTGAATTTTTAAAATTTCTCTTCACCAACTCAGTCATAAAGATGGGATCTATATCACTAATAATTCGCAATAATATGCCATATAACCTATAGTATAGATTGATCCACGAATAACTATGCTACATGAGCTGAAAAATGGATGGCTATAAGTAATGAAATAACTACACTTACCGAGTCTATCAACTATTATCAAAATAACGTAAATTTTGTTTGAATGCGATAATCCTTCGATAAAGTCAATACTTGTATCTATCCAAATTTGTTCGAGAATTAATAATGTCTATAAAAATCTAAGGATGACAACAGTCTTATAGTTATTCTTTTCACAAATCTTTTTTTTCCTAAAAAATTATGTTACATCACCTTGCATTTTCTTCTAATAAAAATATAATTGTAGCTTCTTATAGGTTCCTAAGAACCCTAAGTGGGCACCAATTGTTGAAATATGAAACAATTTAATCAGTTTCTTACGTAAAGATGGAACTTCTCCAACTACCACCCTTCCTTTCTATAATAGTACCTCAACAGACCAAGAATACACTCTTTTGGAGTTAGTATCTTCTTTAAGCGCCCGAATGAGTCGATAGAGATGACCATCCTGCTTTCAACTCAACAGACCAAGAATACACTCTTTTGGAGTTATTATCTTCTTTAAGCTCCCGAATGAGTCGATAGAGATGACCATCCTGCTTTCAACTTACCTATATCTCTTACAATAGATCTATTTATAATTAAGAGAAAACCATGCTATACAACTTTTTGCTAGTAACTTATAAGAGTGTGTCCACTACATTATTTTCTACTCCCCTCTTATATTTAATTTCAAAGTCAAAACCTAAATGTTTATATGTAATTACAATTTTTGAAAAGAATTAGTGATTTATTTGTATCACAAATTTGTGACCAGTTGAGTATAAAATCAATGAAGAATTGCTATTATTAAAGACAATAACTCCTTCTTATGAGTGGATAGATGCGTATAGCAAGAAGAAAGAGTTTTTTCTTTCACTTATGTTAAAGGGTTATCATCTTGAATTAATACAACTCCAATTTTAGTGTCAACTTTAACCACCATTGTCTTAAGGTATGGTAATATTAATACAAGAACATTCATTAAGGTTAACTTCAATTCTTCAAAGGCAATGCCAACTTCTCCAGTCCAAATAAAGACATCTTTTTGAAGCAATTTTATTATTGATTTTTTTATCTAACTATAATTTTGAATAGATCTCCTATAGTACTAAGCTGCTAAGTTCAAAAAACCTCCTCAGTTGTTTCAACATTTATGGAATAGGCCAATCAACAATTGCTTGAATTTTTTAGGATATATAACTACTCCTTTCTCCTTAATGATATAACCTAAATATTCCACTTGGTTAGCTCCAAATGAACATTTAGAAAGCTTCAAGCAGTTTGTGCTTTCTCAACATTTAAAGCACTTCTCTAAAGACTAAGATGCTATACATATATTACTGTTAGGTTTTAGTATATACTAAAATTTTATTAAAGAAAACTAATACACATTTCCTTAAGTACAATTTAAACATTTAATTCATTAAGTTTTGAATGCTGGGCTATTTGTAAGGCCAAGTGCATTACAAGAATTCATAGTGATCCTTATATGTTTTAAATATTGTCTTACTTACATCTTTATTATACATTCTATTTTGATGTTTTCCAGCCTTCAAATCTAGTTTTGGAAAATACTTCTTCTCATATAACTCATCCAGTAATTCTTCAATTAAAGGTATTTCAAAATTATCTTTTATAGTCAACTTGTTAAGAGCTCTATAATCTACATAAAATTGCCAAGATCCATCTTTTTTCTTAACCAAGATTACTAGTGAAGATAAAGGGATTATACTTTCTTGTATGATACCTTACTTCATCGTGTCCCTTATTAATTCTTAGACCACATCCTTGCGTATACCAACATATCTGTACAATTTTAGTTGACTGTATTAGCTCCATCCTTCAACAAAATTGTATGACCATATAGGCGTGAAGGTGGTAATCCTTGTGACTCCTTGAAAACATCTATTAGTTCATCCAATAACTAGTTTAGTTCTCTTATTCCTTTAATGATTGCTTTCTTTCTAGTTGGCTCTATGCACATTGCTTAAAGAAAACATTATGGTGAAGCATTCTATTACATATTGTCAAATTATGTAACACTAAGAAATTGCAAACTTACTTCTCATCCTCTTCAATTTCTCAATCTTAACTGCTGGCAAACTTACCATTTTCTTGTATCACTTTGAGACAATCCTCCAACTTGCTTATAAGTTAATTATATTATTCTTCCATTCTAGATAAATTGCATAGATCCTTTATTATATTGTAAAAGTTACAGGTTTGTCGAAAATGGACCGACTTGTGCGTTTGAAGTTCGAAGATCATCCACATTTTTCGTGGTGAACTTTCTAATGTCAGAACCAGCAACAAAATAAGCTGCATAAACAATTACAACTTGTTATCATCAATCATGTAAAAAGAAAATTTTGTTAATGATCTTTTAAATGTAAATTAAAAGGAAAATTTAAAATCAGAACAACTTCTTTGAAAATGTTTTAAAAAGTTGTATATAAAGCGATCTATCATTTTTTTTAGATATTACATTATTTTACTGAAAATGACTTCAGAACAACCATATATTTTCTCTATAATATAAATTTCTAATGGCCTATTATACATACAATTAGAGGAATCTAAGACCTTAGATAGTGACTTGAAACCAACCCTCCCCCACTTAAAGTGGATTATTCGAAGATAATGCTTTTTTATATATGCTTGATGTCAAAATTTTTATTTAATAAATCACTCCATCCATCCCAATGATTATGTAAAAGGGACATTCTTGTGTTTGAACTTTATCTAACTACTAAATACTTGAAATAATTTACCTAAATATCAAAAATAAGAAATAAAAGCAACTAGTTTTGCTTAAGCTATAAATGTAACAATGGCTTCCATTTTTCTTTGGTAAGCTATTCTCTTATTCCTTTAATGATCACTTTCTTTCTAGTTATCTCTAAGCACAATGTTTAAAGAAAACATTATGGTGAAGCACTCTATTTTACATTGTTAGACTATATAACACTAGGAAATTGCAAACTTACTTCTCATCCTCTTCTCCATTTTCTTGTATCACTTTGAGATAGTCTCCAACTTGATTATAAATTAATTCTAATATTCTTCCAGTCCAAATAAATCATATAGATCCTTTGTTATAATTGCAAAATGTAAATTTTAGGGTCTCTAACTATTGCACACCTAGCACCATGTCGGTTCCTCCTACATTACTTACCAATATATCACTGTCAAATTGTTGGCTATTCATGTACCATTTAAAGGCCTTATATTTCTTTTTACATATAATCTTTAATCCAACACCTACTATGATTGTTAAGGGTTTAATTTCTTTTAGTCCCTCATCCTTTTTTTCAATCACTTTCTCATATATAAAATTATGGATGCTCTCTCCATCAATCAAAATATTTGTAACTTGATTCTTTGGAAATTATGGGTGTTGGCACCCATTGCTTTCAATGAAAAGGCTGGTTGCTAGTTATTTCCTTATTCACTCATCTCTTCTCTTTTCACTTCCTCATCTTCGATTTCATACATACGCATCATTCTTTTCTTGCATTTATGTCCCAACACGAACTTCGCATTACTCTAAAACAAAGACCTTTGGCCCTTCTTTCATTAAACTCCTTGCTACTTGTGGCCCTTGTCTTTCTATGCTCCCTCATACTTTTAGTTCTAGGTATCAATTCAGGGTTTTGCTAAATCATAGTTGTGATGTAGGTTTCTAGGATTCTATATCTTCATACAGTATTCAATTTTAGCTTTAAGCCTTTTAAAAACAAAATTACCGAGTTTGTTTCTAGCATGATCAGTTAATGTGATAAAAGATCAAATATGGATTAGGATTCTTTTATTGTGCCTATCCTTAACTCCTTTAAATGACCAACTGAATCTTTTAAAACTGACCTCTAAAACCTCTATTCCAAAGCTAGGGTGTATTTTTCCTAACTAGGAACCATCATGGTTATTTTATTCCTCATATAAAGTTGATACCATGCTAAAGCTTCTCCTTCCAAATGTATATCTACTATTCCAAATTTAATTTTTAGAAGAGTTAAGGCATTTAGGGGGGCATTTAGTTGATTGGAATAAGAATTTCATCCCTCTTTTATTCCTAATAATAAGTTACTGACTTGTTTGGTTGAAAACAATATTCATAATAGATAATCCTAGGTTTAGATATTCCTTGAATTTGCAGAATAACTAAAGCCAACCCTACCAATGTCTTTATTTATTATGCTTGCGTCCGGAATGAATATTATGAATTAAGAACAAAAGTATCCTTATCTTTTCTAACATATTTTGGGTGATTCAAGAAGGCTCGTCTCCTCCATCTCCCGTCATTTACAATCTTTCTTCAAGCACTTGTTCCTGCCCAGCCTTTGATTGTCAGTGTCCTTCTCCCTCTTAGACGAGTATTTGTCCCTCTCGTTTACTCTTTCCACTGCGTGTCTGACTCCTCAATTTGCATGTCCAAAAATCACATGAACTAGCTCAAAGAGAAAACAAGAAAGGGAAAGTGAATAAATAGCAGAGGATCCAACACCCAAAGCAAAAGCCATACGTTTGCTCTTCTTCAACAGCCTCTCCCCGTCTGTCATTGTCTTCTAAGTTTCCTCCTCCCTGAAGTAGGAAAGCCTCTCTCATTCTGCTTCGCACTATCGATTTATCTAGGTTTTTGCAGCCGTTTCTTTATGTGTATGTGAACTTTCTACTTCGGATTTATATCTCTCGATCTCTTTCTGTTGATCGTTTATGTTGTGCAGATTGTTGGCTTTTTATATGTATTTGATAAACTCTATTAAAATGTATTTAGTGCGAGCTTGTATTTGATAAAATCTATTAAAATGTATTTAGTGCGAGCTTTGATTTAGAACCTTGCAACAGAGTCTGTGAATCATTATGAGATAATCGGGTTTCCTGAGATCTAAATCTTGCAGCAGAGTCTCTGAGATCTCAATTAAACCTAAGTGGCTTTGTTGTGATCCAATAATGGGTTAGCTCTTAGGATTTACAAGTTTGTTCTAGGTTAGGGAATGATAGGGGATATTCCAATAGTTTGTTGACGATGATTCTTTGGGTTAATTTTCTTGTTATGTTGAGTGTAATTTCTAGCACTTTGAGGCTATGATACCAGAATTCGTCCTGTTATGGTTTGGGAATTTTAGGACAAATTTCTTTTTGTTTTAAGTGCAATTATCAATCATTTAAGTTCTTTTAAATAAAATTTTTACTATGTTGTGCATTATTTGAAGTCATTTTATGCTTCATAATCATCTTTTAAAAGGAAAAGAAGGATTTATTTGTTATCCATGCTGCAGAACATGACAAACAAGAGACTCTAGAGGGATGATCATGATGCTTTTTTTGTTGTTGTTGGTAGTCAGACTTCAGTACTGGAAGGTAGTGATGAAGCTGATGCTAATGTCAAAGGTATAACAATAGAAAACTTCTCTGTCTCAGCACTAGGTAAGGAACTTTTGAAGAATGCATCAGTGAAGATATAACATGGAAAGAGATATGGTTTGGTTAGACCCAATGGAAAGGAAAAATCTACATTGTTAAAGCTCCTTACTTGGAGGAGGATTCCTGTACCTAAAAATATTGATGTTCTTTTGGTTGAACAAGAGGTGATTAGAGATGACAAGACTACCTTTGAAGTAGTTGTTGCAGCTGATAAAGAGCTAATCAAGGTCCAAAAAATAACGGAAAATAAAATTTGGTCTGAGAGATGGCTGTCCAAACTCCATATATTTGTTTTTCCTTGTGTATTTGTTAATATTGTAAACTAAAGTAGTAATTTTCTTATTTATTTTAATAATTACAATTGCTAGGTTTGGTTTTATCATTTAGACCAAAGAGTAGCCCAAGTCTCAATCCAACTATAAATTTTATGACAAAAGATTTGAAGTTCATATACTGCATAACATATGAAATAATGCTCTTGTTCTGGGCAATAGAACATTGGAGAATTGATCTAAAACAAATATCCTAAATTAAAGGTCGCAAATGGTACGTGGTTGCAGAAAAATGATCAAAAGAAAGCTTGATGTAGAGCATTTCCTGTTTAAATACATGCTTAAAAGTTGTTTTACAATTTATTCCTCTAAAAATGCAACCATCTTTCTTGGACCACCAATTTTAAGGTCACTAATAAAGAGATTGAAGAATGCTCCAATAATAATAATAATAAGGAGAAGAAGAAGAAGAAGAAGAAATGGATATTTTGATCTTTTTGTTAGTTGTTCCTTTGTAATTCTAAATTTTAGTTTTCAAACTAAACATTTAGTAATTCTAAATTTTAGTTTTCAAACTAAACATTTACATATATCATCATTAGAAATTCTTAGGAATAAACCAAACAAAGTAATACTAATTTTATTCCATTCTTCATCTATTATATTCCTTAATAATAACTATTTCATTCCTTATCTATTCCAACAAGTGAACCAAACAGGCTATTAGTGATAACTTTTTTGTGACTGCTATTATTTCATCACATATGTGAGGTTTTTTGTGACAAAGTAATTGATTGGCACTATTATTTTGATTAACTGTGGTGATTTTTTTCCTAATACAATGATAATTGTGACAATTTAATATTTTTCACAATATATTAATAGTGTCAAAATTTCTTTTATCGCTAATTTGTGTCAATGAATTGTAATTGTGACAAAACATATGTTGGTCACTAATATTTTCTATTTGTTGTGACAACACATTATTTAGTTGCTAATATTTTTTTTACTGTGACAAAATGATTTACTATCACACGATATTTTACTTTTTGTGACGAAAAATTTTGTCAATAAAAATTCAATTAATTATTGTCTACTTAATATTATCACATAAATGGAACTATCATCATTATGGTCACTACTATTCGTAATTATTGTAACAAAAAATTTTAATGTCACTTGATCATCAACTTTTTGTTACAAAGGTTATTCTCAATATAAAGGTAACAAATTAATGATAACTATTTCTTATTATAATAACATATTAAAATTAACCACTCTAATGTTTAATTTTGTCATTATTGTATAAATTTTAGAAACTAGAAACTACTTTTTACTATTTTTTCTTTAATATTATTATTTGGAAAATTTTTAATATTTTCTTATAAAATATTCAAACTACATATATTGATAATCCAAAAGTAATATTTTATATATCAATAGATATTTGCT
>JANIIA010000002.1:13564870-13575916 GCA_027478495.1 Erythroxylum alaternifolium
TATTTTCTTATAAAATATTCAAACTACATATATTGATAATCCAAAAGTAATATTTTATATATCAATAGATATTTGCTAAACATAACTTTAAAATTTCATCAAAATAAATAAATGTTTAAATATAATAAAAATCTTATTCCAAAATATTAAGCAAAATTCTTAACCTAAATTTATTTTGGAATTAGACGATTATTTAATCATTCTTATATTTCCCTTAAAATAAAAATTAGTCCAGTAAACGTATTGAAGCTCAGCTAGAACTAGAAGTAACTAAAACAATAAACCCAACCCCAAACCGATCCATAGCTAATTAACTGCTTGTCCCAAAATTTAAAGCGGGAATTTTTTTTTCAAAATCAAAGATATTATCTCTCTCTCTCTCTCTCTCTATATATATATATATATATATATATATACCTGGTATTTGGGAAAGTTGACTGCCCAAGAGTTGATCATCTGGAGAGATCTCGCCACCTTTTCGAAACGACGCACTTACCAAGGCACACATTTTGTTATTGATCCTTTGAACTAGGTAACGGGAAAAATAATGGAGAGGAGGAGTTCTCAAATGACGATTTAGCTGCAATCGGAGCCCATGGAGTTAGTGCAACTGATTATTCCGATCAAATCGACTCGGCGATTAGTCTCACTTCTTAGCCACGTGAGTGCACTTTTCTCTCATTCTTGTACAGCATTTTCTACACTTTATTTGATAGTCGATTGCGAAGTTGATCAAATATTTTGATTAACCTTTTGTTTTTATTAATCCTGTTTGTTTAATTGAATCAGAAAAGGTCGATCGCGCACTCAATTGCTTGTCTTCTTAGACTTTTAACGTATTATGATCTTGAGAAATCTGGTGAGAAAATATGATATTGTGAAACATTGTTTGGATAAGTGCTTGTCTAGTATTGCTTTTATCATTCTTTAGATAGTAGGTCCTCGTATACTATGATCCGAGGTGGTTGGGCAAAACATGTAAGATTTTTCAATCTGCTCATGGTCTAAGGTTATGCTTCTCTGAGTTGAACGGATTTAGACATGAAGCTTCGTTTTGATTCTTGCGATGTTAAATGCGCATCTGTTAGCTTTGTCGATTCTGCCAGAACTTTTCAGTAACTAGTGTTTGTTTTTCATACCTATTATCACATTTGTAGTGTAAATTTGGATTGTTCGTCTTATATCTCGACATTGAAAGGATCCATGTGATCAAGTTTTTGGTTGATAATGTTCAAATGTTTGTTTTCCTCACAATTGTAGTGTAATAACTTTGTATCGTTGTTGTCTTATAACTCAATATTGGAAAGATTCCATGTGATCAGTTGTTTGGTTGATAATTTGGAACGTTTCCATGCACTGATTCAACTTCGTTGTATCTGCTCTGGGTGTCACATGACATACAGATGACAAAGAGATGTCAAATTGCAAGACTAATGAAAAGATTAAGGCTCAAAATTAGAAGCGTCAAGCTCAAGATGCAGCTGTTGAGAAGCTAATCTACGGAAATGAAATAAATTTCAGTTGTTTTTGCACATTTAGCAAATAGTGGAGTAATTTCTAATTTGTTATTCAATGCTTCTATCTTAATTGGAGATCCTTCAAGTATTACAACATTAAATACTTCAACTAGTTATGTGAGTCTATAAATTTATACAATCTAGAATAGTTATTATTACTTCTTATCGTTATCATTATATTTTTATAAAATGTTATTATTAAATTTATGGCTTAATATTTTACAAACTAATTAATTGATTCTACTTTTTATTTATTTTGTAGGAAATAAATTAATAATGAACTTTATCTTGAAGAATAGTCAGAAAAATTTACCTTGGAGAGTTGTATTTTAAATTAGTACATAGTAGTTTGAGATAATTGTAATAAATACAATTGTCTTGGATATTAAATTTTCCAATTTTATATATTGAAAATTAAAATTTTGTACATTTTGCTAATTTATATACAATTTTATATATACTAATAATTTTTATTTGCTTGTGTAACAATATCTTGATACTAAAAATTTGTATCATTTATGACAATTTCTATTTTATAGCCATCAATGCAAAATTTTTTATCAATTAAGCAATTAAATTGTTAAATTTAGTAATATTATTTGTGACAAATATGAACACATTAATAATAAATTTATTGTAACAAATAATGTTTATTTAGTAACAATATTATTGTAACATGTAACTTTCATACTTGTCATGAAGAAATATTAGTGATCAAGAAGTAATGGACACTAATAAAAAAAACACGAGTAACAAATATTTTGTTACTATTTTCAATTATTTTAGTGATGACGATGATGTTACAATAAAATGAAATATTGTTATGATTTTATTCGTCACTATTTTATATTGTCTGTGTTAACAAGATTCTCATAAATATGTAAAGTTATTATGATCATATAGTTTTATTACCCATTTCATAATTTTCAGTGTCGATACTTTTGTCACAAAAATATTACATAATTGTAACCATTTTTTTAAAGTGTTTACTTTTTCATTTATGACGGAAATATTTGTGCCAACAAGTGACAACTTTAAAAATTACACTGACTATAGTAGTGACTAATATTATTACTTTGAGTGACAAATTATGCTTTCATTAAAAATACAATTTATTGCAAGGAGACTTCTACCCAAATTAAAAAAATTACTCACACTTAATTAAATTTCGAATTATGCAATGCAACCTTTCTCCACTAAAAGTTGGAAATTCAATCTTACAAAACCTTGTTAGTATATGATATTGGTTACATTGCGAAGCTTCGACTCATGTCCCAAGGACCCTTCATCCCTACTCTTTATTCCTTTGATAGTATTCCCCTGTTGGCAGAACTGTATCATCCATTCTTTGAGATCTTAGATATTTCTTTTGTACCTCGCTTTTATCTTTTACATTCTAATTCTTAATACTTTCTTCTAGTCACTTCAAAGATTACTTGTGCTTTTTGCCGAAATCATTCTCTTTGTTTCGGCTCTCCACTCTATACTAAATATTAAGGTCAAAATTCAATTGCAATCTCTTAATTAAGATTTTTGGAAATTGAAAAAACACAAAGAAAAAGAGATGAAGAAAAAAAGAATTTAAGAATTTGTTATATAAATATAACAGTTGTTACTCATCCACCACTCATTTTATTGAACGTGTCTGTTAATTAACGTGTCATGTTTTCACTTCTTTTATTCCTATCAAATGACATCCGAACGTGTAAGCTCTAACTCTTGATCATCACTCCTATCTCCAGCTCAACTCTTATGTTTTCTAGCTATTGGTCAACACTGCTAATCTCTACCTCCAGTCTTATCTCCAGCTCCACTCTTATGTTCTCTGTTATTCTGACTCATTTTTCCAGCCTAATATCGTAACAAAGAGAGGGTTGGTGTCATTGATCAAAGTTCCTTTTATTTTTGCTTTCTACTCTGCAGCGAAACCGTGAATTATAATTTATATGCTCAGTCGGGAAAATCTAATGGAGCTTTTGACGGTGTCGTGACGTGGGCTGGGTGTCCTAACAAAAGCTGTCTTGCCCGCTGCAAGGAGGACGATTTCCAGGGGCTGTGGAACATCTCATCATCCACTGTCAAAATGTGGAAAGTTAGTCCACATGCTCGTTAATAAATCATGCGTTTCTCCTCAGTTCCCCATACCAAACTACATCTGTTAAACTGTTATTAGGTAATATCGTCAAGAATTGGACATTTGTGATGATAAGAATCCTCTTTTACTTTGTTCGATGAAATGTAGCCAGAACAGTTGCAAGTATACCATCAATTATAGGAAAAATATAAACGGGCAACGAAATGGAACGTCAAATAAGATTATACGATTGAAAAGAATTATACAGATGCAACAAAGCAAATGCCTGAACCAAATGTCAAACTGGTTTTTTCACACGAAGGAGGTTGGACATGAAATCTTGAGCAACGCAAGCACTAGGGAGTTGGTACTACAGAAACCATTTTTGCTGACCAGCGTTGACTACATCTACAAGCAAAACTTTTACAACCTCCAATGTGTAATATTTGATCAAGCGCAGCGAGAACGAACAATAAGCTATTATGATCAAATAAGCACAAGTTACTACGTATCTTTCTTGTAAAGTATACTCTAACTGCTTTACAAGTTGGTTTTGGAAGCCTGTCAACCTAAGTAACTGCTATTAATACCAAAATTATACGTATCATGCTCTCTGCATCTCTTAATGCTCACCGCACAGTTTTCAAGAATTTGTTTCCCTTACATTGTTCAAGAAAACCTCTAACTGATCCTCAAGTGAAGAACCAAAACAAGTAGAACTAAAATTTGTCAAAATGTGCGTGGTAGAATTCTGGATACAGGAATCCTTTAGCTGCCATTAACCGCTTCGGTAGTTTCCTGGCATATGAATGTCTTAATGACGTATATTAGCTTATGATTTGGTTTTAAATGGGGGCAAGAAAGTGCTTTATGACTATACCTGAACTTCTTGGAGAAGAATTTCAAGTTCAATTTTTATCTCTGAAAATGAAGGCCGCTTTTCAGGAGCTGCTTCCCAACATCTCTGCATTAACTCCACCAGCCTTGGGTTTGCATTTTCAGGAATATCAGGCCTCAAACCCTGAAAACTATAAACGTCAGGAATTTATAAGACTACAAAGGGATAACCATTCAGCCCGAGGAGCATTTGCCGTTTCAACTTTTCCAATTTCTTTCGTTGAATCTAGATATATTTCATAAATTTTAATTGTGCCTGTTAATACACAATATCCTCCTAATTGAAGATTGCTTTGGTTTTCCAGTCCAAATGATAGATGCTTATTTAAATGTGGGTAATTTATATTTTCGAACATTCAAATAGCAAGGTATTAGCGCAAGATGTTTTTATGAAACCCGTGAAGATGCATAGATGAAGTAAAAGTAAAGAAGTTAGCGAAAAGGAAAGACACATTGTCATTTACCTAAAACAAGACACCCAGATTCAACTTCAACCAAAACATGGTTGCAGATAGGAAATATCTCGACATGTATATATAATATGTAGAAATAGATGTTTGTCCAACCTGTCTCACTCCCAGGGCTGCTTGTAGTGGAGTCATTGTATCATACGGTACCTGCAAAACCAATGTAAAACTTAAGATTAAGAATTATCACCAAAGAAATTACCATTATACTTC
This sequence comes from Erythroxylum alaternifolium, assembly GCA_027478495.1. NCBI lineage: Eukaryota > Viridiplantae > Streptophyta > Magnoliopsida > Malpighiales > Erythroxylaceae > Erythroxylum > Erythroxylum alaternifolium. The sequence continues at coordinate 13,570,039 of JANIIA010000002.1, forward strand.
TAAAGTTGAACTAAAACCCAAGTGTGCTCTTCAATTCAGAAAATACCTTGGCAGTCACCAGCTCCCAGAGCACAATAGCAAAACTGAATATATCTGCCTTCTGGTCATATGGTTGATGGTTTATAACCTTGTGACAGTCCAATGCAGATCAAACATTTGATACAAATCAAAATAAAAGGAAAGAACAAGAAAAGGATAAAAAGCTTTGTTTGGGTAAGAATATACTAAGGTTAACAGATTCATACCTCAGGTGCCATCCATCTGTATGTTCCAGTCTCTGCTGTCATCACTCCCTCCTCACCCTGGAAGCGAGCAACTCCAAAATCTGCCACCTTGACAACCTTGAAACAATGTTCACATACTTTCAGTCATAGTGAAGCCATTATGATCCTGTTCATTTTTGTTTTAATTTCACTAATAGCTCTAATAAAAAGCCAAAGAGTAACCGCAATCAATAATGAGCAGGCATTCTGTTAAATAGTTCATCCAAGGCAAATATTTTGAAATAACTCACATTGCGAGTGTCCATCAACAAATTTGCTGTCTTCAAATCTCTATGTATAATTTTATTTTGATGCAAATACTCCATCCCTTTGCAAACATCTATAGCAAACTTCAGCAACTGCACCAGCTTCAGTACATTGTGGTTCTTATGCAAGTAATCATAGAGACTTCCTCCAGGCATGTACTCTGGAAGTATGAACAGCACCAATACAGATAAGAGTTCAACAAAATGGAAATCTAAAACAAGGCAGACAAAATAACAGAACTAAATACACTTCCATCTGAAATTTATTCACAGTTGACGGCACAATTCAACTTGGCGTCCTTAGAACAGGTACAAATATGAAGTGAGACTTCTTATTGCAGATATAATGTAAAAACATTTAAAACACATGCAGAAGTTTTTTTGTTCATTTCTGGGTAAGAAAATAAGAAAACTAGTTTGAACAAAAGGTGCTACATTAATACTAGGTCAACCAAAATTTTCAGGCACTTACTAATATCAGTTTAAGACGAGAAGGAAATTAAATGCTGATAAATGATGGTGGAACTTGTTTCCACATTGCAGGTTCGACAAAATTGTGAACAGAAAAGCGACAAATTGTATTTTTATGGCATGCCATTCCAAATCATTTAGCAGGTTGTAGTTGGCAGAAACAAAAATCAGAGTCCAACAAGATATTGAGCTATTAACTATGAAAATCAGAAAAAGATTTGGGGATAGAGAAGTGAAATTCCTATATCATGAAAAGCTCCAACTAGGTTACCAACTGAAAAATGTGGAAGAATTAAGTAACGATAAGTACATTGCCCAATCTGACAATTAAATAAAAAATTAGGTACGAATGAGATCTATCAACATTTTACATCTGAAGAGAATTGTACAGCACAGCCGTCCCACATTCATGCCCATGCAAATGGTTCCCGAAGAGACAAGCTACATTTCAAGCAACTACGAAGTCCTCGTGTTGGAGAACAAGCATAATTTACGATAAAAAACAAGATCAAATCTTATATTCCAAATCAGAAACTTATCAACATTTGAAATCCTTTTCCTCAATAAATAATGTATCCCTCTTGTTGGCACTAAAAAATCTCCATAAAATATGTACTTGACCAACAGAAAAGTAGAAAATAAGACGAGTAGCCCTCCAGCCAGTTGTAAATTAAGGCATGTGGAAGACTCAAATCTTCAAATAAAAATAAAGAAAGAAAATTGAAAACGATCCTTGAAAGAAACTGAATATGTCTCTACCAGTAAACCATAGATAAGTGCGATGGGGAACAGACTAATACCTAATAACATTAAATATGTACCCAAAAACTACAAAAGCCAGGTAGGACATTCACTTGGGAAGCACTTAATAAGCAAAGATGTCCACAGTGTTTGCCCTAGCAAGGATTACAAGCACCTCCCTGTTAACCAAATGAAAGTTGATTCCCAACCAAAAGTAAAATATGATGACAAATTGGACCATGCACCCAACATTCTGTGTTCATTGTCAATTCGGACATAATGGTTTCAATGACCATTAAAGGTATGAATAATGGAGGATATATGTGAATTGTCACCAACTAAACGAAATCAGAATAGGAACACTAAAAGAGCCCTTTGGATGTTAATTGGATAAAAGATGTGATACAAATAAACAAAGTTGACAGTAAAGCTGTTGCATACCGGTAATTATACATAGATGTGGAGACCTAGTACAAGCACCAATGAAATGAACAACATTTTTATGCTGGACTTCCCTGCATCAAGAGAAGCAATCCAAAACAAAGCAGTTATTTGGACCCTCATTTAGGCATGTTTAGCATAAGATTTACTACATATGTAAAAATAAAATGCTTAAAATTGTTAGAATTAAAAAGTTTAACTGGCAGAAAAAGTAATATAAACACAGAACTGCATCACTTGATGAAACAATCAAATGTAAATAGTGGGAGATAGAACAGGAAGGTAGAATGTTCCAAGGGGCTTGAATGATCCTCTTCTAGATTATTTTATTTGTTCTAACAACTTATGTTTTATAGATGGCCAACAGCAGCAAAAAGGATCATAAATAATCAGGAATCTTATTCCCAGCTGCTTGAATGTTTACCATGGATGCTTGCACAAGAGATGTTAACATTCATTAGCTAGAATTAGAACAAAATAATGTATCAGTATATGTCAAATTAATAATAATTATTGGACTGGGAATACATAAGGAATTAATGAATTGGCATTTCCAATTGATGCAATCCCAGATCAAAATCTCCCTCAAACATTCAAGAATATATCCCGGAAAGACGGGATAGCCATACATCTCTTTGTGTTCAACATCTAAATATAAGAACTGGTTGTATATTGCTAAACTATTATCTAACCTGTACAACTTGCTTTAAAGTCAGGATGCAAGTTGATAAGGATTATAATGGCTCGCGAGAAAATGAAACTTCCATTTAAAAACGGAATTTTAAAAGCAAGAAACATTGTTCAAGTAAAAGAAAAAAAAAGAGCAACGTATTAACAGTTAATCACCTCAGTATTGCCACTTCTTGAGCAAACTCTTCTTCTTGAGTGGCATTTAAATGCTCAGATCTAAGAATTTTAATGGCGACATCTTGCCCCAGGTAAACTCCACGATATCTTTATGTGAAAAAAGAAAAATGATGAACAGCAGAAAAAACAACATTGAAGAGAATCCATTTCAAGTTTGAAAAGCCTCACAAATCCCCACAAGACCCAGAAGCAATTCTTTCTCCTATCTTCAGTAGTCTCCTGTCGATTTCCCAGTTTCCAGATTTTGACTGCATTACCAACAACTTCTCTGTGGCTGACTGCGAATGAAAGGAACCAGACCATGACCCCTGCATTTCCATAAATGATAGCCGATAAAAACTACTGATGCAGGTAGAAAGGAGAAGCACTAAACCAAACACAGATGCACCAGTTTAGACAAATGTTATAAATAACAATTTAAGATTTTCATTTGATATTCTGGCCATAATTTTGTCGATAGCCATCAACTTTAACTAAATGATGTCCATGGCAATAAAACTAGCAGACTCAAGAATCCAAGAACTCATAGAGGACGTTTAATCTACTAATGGAGGTTAACAAGAAAGAGTACTCCTTCCACAATTGATCTCTTGTTGATAGGAAATACTATAGAGATTGTATTATTTATGTATGTAAGAGAGACAACTGGAGTAAGCTCCCCAAATATCCAGGCCTAAAAAATCCTTCACAATTAAAAAAACATGCCCCCCTCCTCTTCTAGTTCAGCAATATTCCTCCTTACATATTCTCTCTCCTTACCTACCTATAAATTCATAACAACTTGCCTACATGGTAGATTCCCCCTTTCCCAACTTGCTCCTATGAGCATAAGTTTTAATGGGCTTTGGTTGCTTAGGTAATATGGGCTGATCACTAGGACAAGTGCGAACATTGCTAGCAATTCTCTCCTCCTCAATTGGCACCTTGTCCTCATGGTGGGTAGAATTAAATTGCCCTTTAATGAATTCTGCATCCTCCCAAGTTGCTTCCTCTGCTAGTTTAGCTTTCTAATGGAAGAGCCACTGTTGAATATTTCTGCCCTGGACTTAGTGATGCGTGAGGCTAGGACTGCTTCAGGTTCAACCAATTCTAAGGTGTCCATCTCTAAACCTTGAGGAAGACTATGCTCAACAGGATGATCGCCCATTGCCCTCTTTAGCTGGGAAACGTGAAAAACCGAATGTACTTTGGATGTAGGTGGGAGTTGTAGTTTATAAGCGACCTATCACCTTTGCAATGACCTTAAAAGGACCGTAATATCGTGCAGAAAGCTTGGGACAAATTCTCCTTGCAATAGTGAGCTATTTATGTAGCGTTAGCTTAACAAAGACCAAGTCTCCCTCCTAAAACTTCACCTCCCTCCTGTGAACATCTACGAATTTCTTCATCATAAATTGTGCACGTAATAGGTTGTGTTTGAGTTGGCCGAAAGCTTCATCTCTATCAACCAAAGCTAGCTCCACTAATTCCACATGAGTTTCTCCTTGGGAAAAATGCAACAAGGTTGGTGGAAGGCGACCATAGACGACTTCGAAAGGAGTCCTCCCAATTGAGACCAAGCCCAGTTAGTATTATACCAATATTCAGACAAAGAAAACCAATAAGACCAATTTTTTAGGTTGTTCCGCAGTGAAGCAACAAAGGTAGGTTTCTAGACACGTATTAACCACTTCCATTTGTCCGTCCGTTTGGGGATAGTAGGAAGAACTCATCTTCACTACTGTACCTTGTAGCTTGAATAACACTTTCCAAAAATTACTAGTGAAGAGTGGGTCTCTATTGCTCAATATAGAGCTAAGAACACCATGCAATTTCACCACATCTAGGATAAATACTTCAGCCATTGTTTTAGCCATAAAAGGGTGTTTGAGAAGTAAGAAATGAGCATACTTTGCTAGTCGATCTACTACCACCATTATGACTTCGTAACCATGGGACTTCGGGAGCCCTGTAATAAAATCCATTGAGACTTCATCCCAAATCAGCTTGGGAATAGGTAGGGGTTGGAAGAGACTAGCTGGAGACATAGCCATGTATTTATTCTTTTGGCATATGGCACATTCACGAACAAACTTATGTATTGACGACTTCATTCCTAGCCAAAACAATTCGCTAGCCAACCTCTTGTAGGTCTTTAGGAAATCAGAATGTCCCCCTAAAGGTGAGGAATGATACTCTTGCAATAATTGGGGAATTAATGTTGAAGCGGAAGAAAGAACTAACCTGTTCTTATATAACAAGAAGTCGTCCTTTAGATGATAATCAGGTTTAGAGTTGGGGTTCTGTAGGAGAGCTGTAATGAGTAAGTTCAGTTTGGTATCCCCCTTGAGCTCCTGTCGAACCACGTCCGTATAAAGCCAAAATGGGGTTGAAATTGCCGTGAACAATATCTTATCGTCTTCCACTCTAGAGAGGGCGTCTGCAGCTCCATTTTGCTTTCCAGGTTTATACATAGCCAACAACTTAGCTTGCCAACATTGTTAATCTATTGATGGAATCCGCTGGTCTAATAAATGCTTCAAACTCTTATGGTCGGTATAGACCTTGATATATCTCCCAGTTAAAAAATGCTTCAATGCTAAATTGCCATCATTACCGTCATCACTTCTTTCTCATTAACAGATTTGGAATAAATTGATTCAGCTAGTGCCTTGCTGAAATAAGCCAATGGGCGGCCCTCTTGTATTAGAACAGCACCCAAACCCCTTCCTGAAGCATCACACTCGATGGAAAATTCCTTGGAGAAATCTGGTAAGGCTAGAACTGGTGATGTAGTCATTCTCCTCTTCAACTCCTCAAAAGCTTCTTGGGACTCCTTCCTCCAACTGA
>JANIIA010000002.1:13576016-13591024 GCA_027478495.1 Erythroxylum alaternifolium
GGAAATTGCCCTTTAATGAATTCTGCATCCTCCCAAGTTGCTTCCTCTCCTGTTTTAGCTTTCCAACAGACGATCCACTGTTGAATATTTCTGCCCTTGGACTTAGTGATGCGAGAGTCTAGGACTACTTCAGGTTCAACCAATTTCAAGGTGTCCATCTCTAAACCTTGAGGAAGACTATGCTCAACAGGATGATCGCCCACTGCCCTCTTTAGCTGGGAAACGTGAAAAACTGGATGTACTTTAGATGTAGGTGGGAGCTGTAGTTTTTAAGCAACCTGTCTCACCTTTTCAATGATCTTAAAAGGACCGTAATATCTTGCAGAGAGCTTGGGACAAATTCTCCTTGCAATAGTAAGCTGTCTATGTGGTCTTAGCTTAACAAAGACCAAGTCTCCCTCCTGAAACTTCACCTCCCTCCTGTGAACATTTGCGAATTTCTTCATCATAGATTTTGCACATAATAGGTTGTGTTTGAGTTGGCGTAAAGCTTCATCTCTATCAACCAAAGCTAGCGCCACCGATTTCACTTGCGTTTCTCCTTGGGAAAAATGCAACAAGGTTGGTGGAAGGCGACCATAGACAACTTCAAAAGAGTCTTCCCAACTGAGACATGATAGTTAGTATTATACCAATATTCAGCCCAAGACAACCAATAAGACCAATTTTGGGTTGTTCGGTAATGAAGCAACGAAGGTAGGTTTCTAGACACCTATTAACCACTTTCGTTTTTCCATCCGTTTGGGGATAGTAGGAAGAACTCATCTTCAATACTGCCCCTTGTAGCTTGAATAACTCTTTCCAAAAATTACTAGTGAAGAGTGGGTCTCTATCGCTCAATATGGAGCTAGGAATACCTTGCAATTTTACCTCATCTTGGATAAATACTTCAGCCACTGTTTTAGCCGTTAAAGGGTGTTTGTGAATTAAGAAATGAGCATACTTTGATAGTCAATCTACTACCACCATTATGACTTTGTAACCATGGCACTTCGGGAGCCCTGTAATAAAATCCATTGAGACTTCATCCCAAATCAGCTTGGGAATAGGTAGTGGTTGCAAGAGACCAGCTGGAGACATAGCCATGTATTTATTCTTTTAGCATATGGCAAGTTTACGAACAAACTTTTGTATTGACGACTTCATTCCTAGCCAAAACAATCCGCTAGCCAACCTCTTGTAGGTCTTTAGGAAACCAAAATGTCCCCCTAAAGGTGAGGAATGATACTCTTGCAATAATTGGGGAATTAATGTTGAAGTGGATGAAAGACCTTACCTGTTCTTATAGAAGAACAAGTCGTCCCTTAGATGATAATCAGGTTTAGAGTTGGGGTTCTGTAGGAGAGCTGTAATGAGGAAGTTAAATTTGGTATCGCCCTTGACCTCCTGTCGGACCACATTCATATCAAGCCAAAATGAGCCTGAAATTGCCGTGAACAATATCTTATTGTCTTCCACTCTAGAGAGGGCGTCTGCAGCTCCATTTTGCTTTCTAGGTTTATAGATAACTTCAAACTCTAAACCCAACAACTTAGCTTGCCAACACTGTTGATCGATTGATGGAATCCGTTGATCTAATAAATGCTTCAAACTCTTATTGTCGGTATAAACCTTAAAATGTCTCCTAGTTAAAAATGCTTCCAATGCTGAATTGCCATCACTACCGCCATCACTTCTTTATCATAAACAGATTTGGAATAAGTTGATTCAACTAGTGCCTCGTTGAAATAAACCAATGGGCAGCCCTCTTGTATTAGGACAGCACCCAAACCCCTTCCTGAAGCGTCACACTCGATGGAAAACTCCTTGGAGCAATCTGGTAAGGCTAGAACTGGTGATGTAGTCATTCTCCTCTTCAACTCCTCAAAAGCTTCTTGGACTCCTTCCTCCAATTGAACCCATCTTTCTTAGTAAGTTCAGTAAGTGGTTTTGCAATTTTACCTTAATCTTGGACAAATTTTCTGTAGTACCCGGTGAGATCAAGGAACCCTCTTACTCCCTTCATATTCTTGGGAATAGGCCACTCTAAAATGCTTTTGATCTTCGATGGATCCATAGCTATTCCTTCACATGAGATAACATGGCCTAGATACTCCACAGATTGCTGTCCGAAAATACATTTCCTCCTATTAGCATACAATTGATTGTCCAGTAGGAGTTGTAACACCCAAGCCAAATGTAGCATATGTTGATTCCAATCTGAACTGTAAACCAAAATGGCGTCAAAGAAAACCAGAATGAACTTACGTAACAAAGGTTTGAACATGGAGTTCATAGTGGATTGAAACGTAGGGGGTGCGTTCATGAGTCCAAAGGGCATCACTAGGTGCTCGCAATGCCCTTAATGAGTCCAAACCTCCATTTTATGATATCCTCTTCTCTAACCCTGATCTGGTGAAAACTTGACTTCAAATCTACCTTGGAAAAATACTTAGCCTCATGTAACTCCTCCATTAGCTCATCTACCACTGGAATTGGAAACTTGTCAGGCACCGTGAGCTTTTTAAAAAACTCTGTAATCAACACACATACGTCCTGAACCATCCTTCTTTTTAACAAGAATCACAAGACTTGAGAAGGGACTTATATTGGGCCTAATGACCCCGGTTTCCAGCAACTCTCGAATCTGTCTCTTAATCTCATCCTTGTGATGATATGCGTGCCTGTAGGGATGAATGTTCACAGGTTCTGCCCCTTCCTTCAGGTTGATTGCATGGTTATTAGCCCTCTTAGGTGGCAGCTCTTTTGTCTCTTGAAAAACTGACTCAAATATGAACAAAACAGCCCGCAATTCCTTTTGTTGCACTACATTTAGGGTTCCCATTTCTTCAGATATAGATCCACTGATTCCTATGGACCACAACAAGCCTTCTACTTCCACTTCCTGGCGCTTGAGTATCTGCTGTAGAGCATAAGGAGAAGAGCCTTGCATGTTAATTCCTTGCAAAGTGACTTCTACTCCCATTTGGTCGAAGGACATATACATCTTCTTCCAATTAACCCTCACCACTCCTAATGTCTCCAACCATGCAATGCCTAGTATTGAATCGGGGTCCCCCAATATCAAAAATGTATGCATCTACACTAAACTCTATCCCATTCATTTCCATTTTTACCTCCTTGCAAACTCCTTGTGAGAAAGACCGATGCCCATCTCCCAATCTTACTCTGAAGGTTCGAGTAGGAGTAATGGAGATTCCCATGGCTTGCACCAACCTGCTAGACACAAAATTATGACTAGCTCCACTATCTACCATAATTAAGATAGGCATTTCATTAAGCTTACCCATCAAAACCATGGATTTTGTGGGTGAGGATTGAACTTTCCCGATTTCTCTGAACTCAACTGAGTTGCATAGTAATTCCCATCCTCTTGTTGCTCTTCTACCTCTGTTGTTTCCTGATTATTCGCCCTATTATCGTCTTCGTCTCCTTCCCAAACAATTAACTTGTATTCCTTTTCTGGACATTGGTGAAGTGGACCAAAGGTTTGGCCACACTTAAAACACAACTCTTTAACCCTTCTCTACATAAGTTGTTCGGAGGATAAGTTCCTAGTTCCCCTCCAATTTGGACCACCTTGTCGATTACTATCTGTCATGGTATTTCGGGGCTTGTTAGGCAACTCCCTCCCTTCACTCCTAGTGCTTACAGTTATGTTGCTTGTTTGACCCGGATGCTGGACATTACAAATACCCAGCCAAGACCCATAACCCGACGGAAGGATTCCCAACTTGTGTTTTAACTCACCGGGTCGTATTATTCCTTCTCCGATCAACTCCCTTTCTAACTTGCAGGCGATAGAAAGTAGCTGAGCTCGAGTCGATGGGTCATGGGTTCTGACCTGATTCCTAATTTCTTCACGTAGTCCACCTAGAAAACAGCTCATGAACCACTCTTCAGGAAAATTGGTGATTTGCGAAGCTACTCTCTCGAATTCGTCGATATACCCATCCACTAACCCACGCTAGACCACCTGCTTTAGTTGCTCAATCGGGTTCCCTTCATCCTTTCCCCCGTATCGGTCAAACAAGGAATGCTTGAAACATTCCCAAGTCATGCAAGGTTCGAACTCACATAAGGTCATGAACCAGTACAACGTAGTTCCCTCCATACATATCTGAACCATCAGCAAACAAAGTTTTGAAGGAATTTCGTGGACCATGAAATATGATTAAGCTAGCATGGCCCAGGAGAATGGGTCTTTGCCGTGGAACGAAGGAAGGTCAACTTGTCATGCTTCATTTTTGTACTCTTCCCATGCATGCTCTTTAGCAGCTGAAGTAGTGCAATCTTCCTATCCCCAAGGTCCTGAACCTTGTAAGCCATTTGTTGGTCTATCACCATCAGCAGAAGAAGACGCGTGGTGGTATAGCACTGGTGGTCCTTCTCCTTCTTCTCCCACACTCTGCTTCTGTAGGTTTTTGGCCGTAAGAGTTTAAAATCCTTCTCTCAACTCTGACTGTAGAAGATTTTGGGACTTGGCCAGTGACTCAACGCTAGCCATCAAGGTACTTAGCTATGTTTTTAGGTCTTTCAACGTGGTATCATGTAATTTAACCATTACCTCTTGGACTGAGAGAAATGATTCTTGCCTCCTAAGAGACGCTTCCACCGCAGATAATCTAGCCTCCATTCGTGTTTGCATACAATCTCTACCCTCTGGTTCTCTCAATGAAAGCACCAATTGATGGGAAATACTATAGAAATTGTATTATATTTATGTATGTCAGTGAGACAACTGGCGCAAGCTCCCCTCCTGGAAAAATATCCAGGCCTAAACAATCCTTCACAATTCAAAAAACATGCCCCCCTCCTCTTCCAGTTCAGCTATATTCCTCCTTACATAGGCTTTCTCCTCAACTATCTATAACAAACTCATAACAACTTGCCTACATGGCAGATTCCCCCTTCCCCATCTTGCTCCTACGAACGTAAGTTTTAATGGGCTTAGGTTGCTTAGGTAGTATGGGCTGATCACTAGGAGAAGTGCTGACATTGCTAGCACTTGTCCACCATAAACCATCAAGATGCCAAACTCATAAGTCTAAGATCAAAACAACATAACATTGTTAGTAAGAATATTCATTTCACATTGAATTAGGGGTAATGTTGATAGGATTCCTATCACAGAATAAAACCTCTCGAATTTTTGAATGATAATGTTTGGAATGCTCATGGAACTAGCAATGGAAGGAAACAGTACCATAGCAATGATAATTTGATATACCCCGCACTATACCCAAATAAAATAATTATATTATTTGCAATGTGCAAACATAAACTTTCTAACAACAATATTATTCTGAATTCCACTTCTATAATACCAGTAGTGATTAACTAGGGAAAAAAACATTCAGCACTAAATTACATTTTAAAAGAAAGTATCAAAAATAACAGATAATCTTAGTAACACGATGGGAAGGAAATAAAACCACAGTAAGAACGTAGATCAAAGGTATAGAAGGTCAGGAATATATGTATAGGAAACATATAGAAGTTTTAGTTTCAAGTTTTATAAGGAAAAATAATTGATAAAAAGCGAGGAAGGAGACAGGTTCTATCTCTTGGATTTGACACCTAAAAATCAGTGATGTTTTGCCAAGATGAAGGAAGACCACAATGGAAGGACTCACATGAAAGGACTCAAATGACCACGAAGAAATAAATTAAGTGGAAAGGTAAAAATTACGTATGGAAGGAAATTACAAACACCAACGGTTATGTCTTCTAGCCTTTGGAATGTATCTTAATAAATCAAATACATGATATATCAATTTAAACATTTGATCCAGAAATAATTTGGATTCACCAGGTTTCTCAGGTGCCATAGGTCAAGCTGATCATTGGCATGTCAGAAACTCATCCAGTCCAAGTTACTAGCCAAAATGTGGGTTACTAGCCAAGCCATTCCAAATTCATCCTAAGATCAAGCTGTCAATTCTATATTTCAGATTTCTGGTTTTCTATGTCATCTATTTTACCTAAGGAACAAGAAAGTCATTGCAGCTTTATCAAGACAGAACAGAAGAATACAAGCAAGGCCCAATAGAAATAGAAGAAACTGGGAGTCGCATGAAAATTCTCTCTTTAGGGGATAACAATTCTATGAAACCAGTTACAGGACATAGAAACAAGTTTAGGTTCCTCTGTTTTCGACTAAGTTAACTACAATTAAGTAGCATAACTAAAACAAAAGAGCATTGGAAAAAACATTCACCTCACTTCTAGCAATTGCTTTTTCCATAGCCTCATGCAAACCATCTGTATCCTGGGCACAACATTGCAAAGTCAGCAACATTTGGACTCAGCACAGATCCCTGTCATAAAGAAATATAATCCCAATGCTCCTTAATAACATAAGGTCAGTGACCTGGGATAAAGCATAATTTGTTTAAATAATTAGTTCGATTAACTTATAGTACACAAAAAAAAATTTCATTATCATTTTACAATATACTACAGACTATCATAGGCCAAAATGAAACACTCATCAAAAAAACATTTAGTAAGAATTATCATTAGGAGTACATTAATCATAAGAGAAATGTGAAACAACAGAAAACCCTAAACTTATTAACGTACAACAAATACTTCCAGATGAAAACAATTAAACAAATGATTATGAACAAATTAACAAGTACCTCATCAGGCCATCCATCCACAACAAACACATCCAAAGAGTATCCATCAGTTGTTGAGAAAACATGTGCTTCACGGATGTTAAGTCCTATATCAGAAAGCAAAGCAGAAAGCTAGAAGCAAAAGACAGCATGTCAGAAGAAAATTCACGGCTATCAATGCAAACTCACAAATATAATCAAAGCCTAGATATCTCATTTAATTGTTTACAACTTTCTAAACCTAGATTTTCCATAAGCATTTTATATTGCACCAAATATCCTCTTCATGCTCCGGTCAATCTTAACACAAAATATTTTCAGAATGCCATTCAAATATTAACTAGGCACATAGGCACATAGAGATCATAAGAATTTTTTTTTCCCCTTTCCTTTCTGTTAAAAGATTGGCATAAAAGTCCATTGACAAACTAAAGTTGGAGAAGAAAGTTATAATAAGTCAAAGACTAATAAATTAGGTTATCAAGAATTGCATCTAACAAGTACATCCAAGCAAGCATCCCTAGTAGAATCAGCAATGCACTAAATGCAAGGACGCGGTATACTAACAGAAATTAGCTGAGGGCCTCCTCCTATTGCTATAGGTCAATGCGAGAAATAAAAGCAAAAATTAGAATAGTCAAATCAAAAGTTGATCTGCAATTCCATAACATCAGAATCAACTAATGCCTGGTTGCAATTTTAATTTATTTCCTGAATGCCAGAGCCAACACTGAATTTAATTTATTGCAACAAACAAAACGAAACTTAAAGTGCATTGGAACACTAAAACTAGCTAATATGGAAGATCTGCGATTGAAAATTCAGTTAACCAATATATTTAAGTTCATCAGATATCGACAAAAGGAAAATTGTCAGGACAAAATACAAATTCAAACCATAGAAAACGAAGTAATACCTGACTGAGAAGTTTAGGCTTGTCAATTGTAGAAAATATTATTTCATGGATGGGAATGTGTACTGTTTCTTTCCTGCATTAAATTTCACAATATCAAAATTAAACCACTGAGTGACTTGATACTAGTTTATTTTGTCATTTTAAGAAAAAGAACATATCTAAATAGGAGCTTTTACAATCAAACTCAATTATCCTCTCCCTATAATGGAAGACTTCTTAAAGTTTCACCCAATAATTCTTAAGGAGACATCCAACCAGACCATATCTCACACTTATTTCCCCAACCATTGCTACAAGAAATATGTCATAACACAAGGACAGCAAGCAATTTCTTTCTCTGCAGATTCTATTGTTATCTTGAATAATGCGCATGAGCAATATGATCGCATTTTTCAATTTTCATTATCATTGGCTATCTGTGAAGAAGATGTTGAAAGTCCGCCCTGTGAATTTAAGTTGCATTTTGACTACATGGCATTCTAACAGACCAGAAGTCAGTGATATTTTTATTAATCCAGCCCAAAAATGTTCAGTCTGGTAAAAAATCAATAAATTGCTTGAAATTGAATGGATTAATCGAGCAATAGAAGGAAGAATTTTTAATAAAGCCTTGCTAAGTCAATACCTTCCCAAAAGGTCCTCTTCAAGAAAACTTTGATCCATACCCTTAGAAGTCTTTCTAACATTCAAATTTAGATCCTCAAGCTTAGAGCAAGGTTCAAAGTCAACTGCAAAATTCCTGATTCCATTTACAGAAAGGAAAAAAGAAAATAAAACTTACCAAAAGAGTATTGATGTCAAGCATATTTGAGGTTATTACTTATCAGCAATATAATAGAAGTAGTTGTTTTACTCAAGGAGTTGAATAAACTCCTTCTATTCAGCAAATAAGGCAATAAGCATATATAGCGTATGCTCAATGAATATCTATACCTATTAAACGAAGGTGCACCTCCACAATCTGCATTACGTGCTGTCCTTGCACTGGAAAAGTCACCCATTAATTGTTGAGCATCATTAAGATCTGCTTCATTACAAAGGCTCTGCCAAGAAAAAGAACAGGGGAAAGACAAAACGAAATAAGAGACAGAAAGCAAGGTGAACTATGAAAACAAGTCAGGTAACAGAAGATCTCAGTATGTAGCTGTGTGTAAAAATTTAACATAACTTTTAGAAAAAACTTAAAAGGTGGTCTCAAAAGTTTGCTAAGCAACATGACAATAGAAACATAACTGATGTAATAAGTAGGCCACAAAATGAAATACAATGGATGAGATGTCTGAATAAAATAGTTATTAAAGCACCAATCGAAAAGAATAGAACAAATAAGGTCCATAGATTTTAGAAGTTATTAAGAATACTCTCATTGGCAATATTTCAAGCAGATCAACTTAAATTACCTAAGCTGAATCATGAAAGTATAAAGTTTAGCAATTATTTAACAGAAACAAAAAAGTGTCGAACCTACTGGCATTTCGGGAAGCCTGGTATGTTGGAACATCCAGATAAGAACAGAAAAGAAAAATTAAACTTAGACTACTGTTTTCATGAAAAAAATTGCTTAATAAAATAACCTTTAAATTGGTCACAATCAATTGTATACAGATAAAACTGAAAAGCTAAACATCATTTTCATCAAACAACAAATGTACATGCACTAACAATATTGTGAAGTACCTTATTCAGAAAGATCCTACTACCTAAATAAGTTATTGTCTAAGTTACCAGCCAACTATTGAATCCCTCTCCTATAAGACCATCATCCATCATTGATTTCTAAGTTGTCCAAGATAGATACACCAGTACTAACATCAGGCTCAAGGGTACAAATTGGTGGAAAGAGTTTGACTCTTTTATGTTTCAGCCACATAGAAATTTGCCACTAACCCACATAAATAAGTTGTACCTCCAAAGAACGGATATGATAGACAGGGCGCTTCTCTGGATCCTTTGCTAATGCGAGAAGTTTTTGATGTATCAGGACATCCTCCACTCTGTCCATGTTAACATCAAGTCCATAGCTGAAATTGAGCAAAAAAGAAAGTTTTAAGTAGTTGCATGTCTTTTCCTATAACATAGAGGACAAAACAAGTGAACACTATAATAAAACAGTTCAAATTCGAGAGCTTTACTTAGTTGCATGTCTTTTCCTATAACATAGAGGACAAACCAAGAAGAGCACTATAATAAAATAGCTCAAATTCGTCAGGATACAGCACAAAGCTACTTAGACCAAAGTAATTCAATGTCTACTCACAAATTTGCTGGAGGTTGCAAGCGTAACGTTAATCTATGTTTCTGGAAATAAAATAAGAACGATGCAGGACATGCATCAGTTCGCAATCCAAAAATTTTCGACAAGTTCCAAATAAAACTACCATTTGGCTAAGAGTTCACACACTCAAAAACTGCTCCTTAGTCCACCATAACTCAAAACAAACAATTTCGTATATTTGCAGCCAAAAAATAAGCGACTCGTAAATTTCTCTAAGCAGCATACCTTCGAAAATGTTTCCTTCACTTGAGCTTACATACTGGAAAGAGAACTCAAAATTAAGTTTCCTAATAGTAACCCAGACCAACACATTCCACATGAAATATCGGTCGTAGCAACTCATGATCCATTTGGCCATAGTACCTAGCCTAAAATGGAAAGCCAGTAGATAAAGCAAAGAAGCAGACATAGCAACAGTTTTGAAAAATATGCCCACGCATTTGAACTCTCTACTGAAATCAAACCAAAAAAAAAAAAAGAACAAATGCTTAAACACAAAGAGATGAAACCTAGGAGGCAAGCGATTGAAGTGAGCGTCGAGCTGCTCGCGAAACAAATCAGGATTAGAAACAGCCTGTTGGTGGCCGCTCTCTAGAAAGCGATTGTACACATCGTTCCTTACGTCGTAGTTGCTGAAACCGCCGAAGCTACGTGGCGGTGAGGAGCTCTCTCCAACTCCTTCCGTCAAATCCATTTTGATTTCTCTTTTCCGCTACTACAAAGCTGAAGCTGCTGTAGCTTGTATAACCGATGCCATAACAGAGAGAGACAGAGGATCTTTGACTGTAGGTAGAATCTCGGAGGACTAAAGGCAAATGGTTAAAATGGGAATTTTATAGTTGTAACAAGGGTAGTCTCGTCCTCCCAGAGATCTGCAGCAGAAGAACAGGGGCACAAGGGAGACTCTCTCTCCCTCGCTCTCTCTCGCTCTAAGGTGTCGAAGAAAGGAGGTGGAGGAAACTGTATCAAAATTTACAATGACACGTCAGCCAGGTCTGCCGTACTATACTATATTATTTATTTGTCTTTGAAAACGTTTCTTCCTACCAGTTCCTGCATTCCGGGCGAAATGGATTAGGATGGTTGTTTAATCTTATTATTGCGGTGGAGTGAAGGAAAGATGGGTCCGAAATGACGAAAATGCCCTTTCCTTGTCAATTTCAATATAACTTAAAGTAATATGGGTAAAATAGGAATTGCAGCTTACGTCCCGCCGCAAATCACGTGCCCGTCTGCTCTTTGAGTAGCTGGGCGGACAAGACCGGAGGAGGGAGAATTCATCGGAAGGACATTGTTGTCATTTTAGGCCAGATAAAGACCTTCTTTTTATATGTAATTTGCAGGCATTGTAAGAACATGGCCATTTTGTATGCATTATGCAAGCTTTTTCCTCAAATGGTGGATATTTTTGCTGGGGGAAATACTTGTCTGTTACCCTTTCCTTCTTACAAATAATCAATCAAGTGATGTGATTTAATGGAATCTTACCGTTTTTCCTGGAGGGAATATACTATTCTGGAATTTGTCTATTAGCACAAGGTTCTCTATCTACTTACACCCTTTTCGAGGCTAAACCCTATATTGTAACCCTTTTGTGGGAATAATCATAGCGTATCAAACTGGAATCACTAGATTTGAGTCTTTATATATTCACATGTGGCAATATTTGTAAATATTGACTTTGTCATGTAAAAGACTAA
This sequence comes from Erythroxylum alaternifolium, assembly GCA_027478495.1. Lineage (NCBI taxonomy): Eukaryota > Viridiplantae > Streptophyta > Magnoliopsida > Malpighiales > Erythroxylaceae > Erythroxylum > Erythroxylum alaternifolium. Next base: position 13,587,531 of record JANIIA010000002.1, read on the forward strand.
AAGTTATATGGTTGTATATAGGAGAGTAGCTACTTAAGAGTAGGAATTTCTTTTTAAAAAGTAAGGAGGATTTAAATTCTAAGTTATGATATTCCATATGCACAATTTATTCGACTAACTACACGTAATTCAATTTCAAATTAATCAAAAGTACCAACTTAAACATTATATAGATATCAGAATACGCGAGGGGCACGTGTCTATAAGAATAAATGTAGCATTATTGAGTTTCTACGAGAAAAGAAAAAGCGCTTAGGTCCTAATGAGCACGCGGATCAAAACCAATTAATAAGTAATTTAGCTCTTCTTATTATCCCGAGCACCAATAAAGGAGCCTGTCGAAAAATGTTATATGTTGTATACTGGGATGACGCTCAGCTTACAGTGACAAGTGGATAAGATTAAAGTGTTTTTAGTTGATGACGTAATGAAAAAGCATCTTAATTTGTTATTACCGACTCTTTTTACCATGACTTTCCAGATTACGTTTTTAGTTTTAAAGTTTCTGTTTCTTCCTCGGTTGTGTTTACTCGGAGGACAAATGAGTTCCTGTGTCCCTCTTCTTTTTCAATTGGAAATTAGCTAAGTTGAATTGAGTTTTTAAAAGATAAATTATATTTGCTCAATTGTCACTATCTTTTTGGGTTTAATAATGGAGAAGTACCGTCATCATATGATTTCACCATTTCTCATAAAAACTCCCCGTTGGAATGTAGAAAGTTCTCTCCCCCTCCTGTTTTCTAACGATACATATGGTTAATGTCTTTGAAAGTAGAGACGGATAAAAAAATATAAAAATTTTATGTTAAGCAATATTTGATTGCAAACATTGCCTTTTTTTGTTTCGTCTCTAATTTATAAAAATATAAATTTTTTGTTCCTTCCAAAACTGTGGCACAATTTTCTTGTACATATTACATAAACAAAACATATGAACTATTGGATAAAAATATCCTCATATTATTACTATAAATAGCAAAAAAATATTGTTAATAAAATGTAAGGCTTGAATGTATCTTTAACATATTATGTAATTAATTTCATAAATGCTTAGATATTTTATTAAATTTTTATGTGCTAGAATTTCTAGCTTGTAGGATTTTTTTATTCAATAACTCATTTCATTAAATTTTTAGGTCTCTCATTTCATTAAATATTTAAGATCTTCATTTCATTTCATCGTAATTAAAAAATACAAATATAATTAAAAAAATATTGATACAATTATAAAAAATATTTACGTAATTCATTTTATTATTAACTTATACGAATTTTTTGCTATTCAATAGCTCATTTCATTAAATTTGTAGGTTCCTCATTTTTTAATTCCTTATTTATAGATACAATTAAAAAATGCTAATACAAATCATTCATTTTAAAATAATCAATGAATTACATATTTTCAATCATATTATCCTGCAAGGTTACTTTGATTATTAACATAGTTTTTTATCTTCTGTCAACTGCAATTAAATATATTTTTTCCTCGAGACACACAGTTTTATCTGTTTTGTCCATTACAACCAAAGACCTCACTGTCTCTAATTTTTTTCTATTCTGTCTCCAAATTTTTGTTTCGTTCTGTCTCAATATATGAATCATAATAACTATACGCAACGTTACAGTCGAAAAAGATCCTCCTTAGTCCCCATTAGCAGAAGGACCAATTTTTTTTTTTTACCAACGGAATCACAACACTAACTCAAATTACGACGATATAGATATCCTTGCAAATCGCTATAGAGTAGATCTATAATGGCACTCGGAGGCTCTTGAAGGATATGCAGGCCTGGGTTGGATAATGCTGCTATCGTGGCCAGACGATCCGCACATTGGTTCCTTTCTTGGTAGATATGGTTGAATGTCACCTCCCAATTGCGGTATATCAATGCCCAGATACATGCGATCAAAGGGTTATTTTCAGATAACACTAAATTAGAAGAAGATAAAATATTGATAACCTTGAGAGAATCCTTTTTAACTTCTATATGTCGATAGCCCCGCTCCCATGCAGAAGGACCAAATTTTAACAAAGAAAATAAACGCATCTTTCGCATATTTGGACAACTGAATGAAACATCAGGAGTCACTTCCATTGAGCCAAAGAAACATCATTAAGTATCAAGGAATAGGTTGTTGTTGAGCCCCTCAGAGGATAACCTACTGGTAAAAAAGGGGAAAGGATTGTGTAGAGGTTGTGAGTTCAAGTCCGGGAAAGAACAATCTTTATTTAAGGTGACGTGATTTTTCTCGTAGTGGCCCATATCTGGAGCAAGTACCTCTACTATTATTTAAGATCAGACCTAAATTTATTTATCTATAAACCTAAGTAGGTGGTTCATAAATCTTAAGATTAATTTAGCAAAGCCTCCAACAGAGTTAAAAAAAAAAAGAATACGTTGTTGAATGTGTGTAAAATGGAGATGGATGTGGGTGCGGGTGTGTCTGGTAGCTGAGAGTGGGTCCAGAGCTTAGATCTCTAATTATCTGATGATAGGGGACCATGACCGTGAGGCTTCCTCCATGACGGTATCTGCATTATAGCTTGCTGATGACAGTGACACGGGCATTTCTCCATTTTATATATAAAAAATTTAATATTTTCTTGTATTGGGCCTCGTTACAAATTTTAGAGAAGATTTTAATTGTCTATTTCCGGCGCAAAAGAGAATTGGTTGTGTGAGTATACCTTCTCATCAACGAATCCCGGAAAATAGGAAAAGAGAAATGGGAGAGTGGTAAAACAAAAACAGGTAGATCATGCTGGGAGGGTCCAGCGCACTCTTTAAAGGTAAATAAGGATAAGGTGGATTCCCACGGCCATGATGACATTGAACTAAAAAGGAAAAGAATAAATTTGTCAGCGCTCGTAAGTATTTGTGACAGGTAATCAGTTTAACTCCAAAACTGATGCGATGAGGAGAAAGATCATGTTCAGCACCACTTCATTTGTTTTTGACTAATCTGAAGAGGTAAATTTTGGGCGTATAATCATTTTGGGTATTTCAAATACGAACCTTATTGCTAGAAGACATGATAGAGTTGTTTATCTTATTCTCCCTCACATTTACTTCAATGGAGGAATTCAATTTAAGGTGTTAACTTCCAAATCCACATTTGAATTAGAGTTTAATAACTTATTCAAAGGAAAATAATTATTCTTAAGGATAGCTATAGAAATTAATCTTTACGATTATGATTACGAGACGAGAATAAGCGTTCTTTAACCCTACGTTTGGTTGCTGTCCTTATGGGTGGGGACAGAAGACAGGGATAGAAAAATTCTGTCATCGACCTGTTTGTTTGCTGTCTTTACCAATTTCTGTCCCGACTCTAGAGACAGAGACATAAAATTTTTGTTCCTTCCAAAACCAGAGGACAAGAAAACGGAGACGGAGACAGAAACAAAACGCACACATAAATTTACAAGAAAACCCCTCCCCATGAATAATTTAATTATATTATTAGTTAATTATAATATTTTGATTACTTAA
>JANIIA010000002.1:13621873-13671049 GCA_027478495.1 Erythroxylum alaternifolium
GCGCCACAATCATCCCACAACGCCAATTTCCCAACCCTCTTCGCCGAGAAACAAACCCTATCACCACCACCAAACACCTTCAATTTACTCGATTCCTGAAAACAGCTATACATCTCCATTGGCATCCTCCCAGCCTCTTCCCACTCCAACCTCTCCAAGTCCAATCTCAATATCAATATCGTCGAACAAGACGGGTTCAATGAAAACGTCGACTTTAACCCTCCAACCATCAACAATTTCTTCCCACTTCCTCGTACCAATCGTGGCCTTTTCATTATATCAAAAATGTCCGCCCACTCGTGCTTTTCTAAACAAACCCATTTGTTGTGATTCGTTGACATCGATGTACTCCCGTTGCTGTAGTTGCCAGTATTGTTCGGGCCAGAGAGATTCGATATTTTGCACGTAAAGAGCTTCCATTGAGACCTCCATGGAGACCCAACGTCACATAAGGCAAAAACAGAGTCCGAAACTAAAATCGGACTCCTGGGTTTTGACGGAAGATTAGAGGAAAATGTAAGCCAGGAGCTCGCAATTGTGCTTGACAAGTAAAGAGCCACGAGTTCAGTGAGTACCATAACACGGTTCGCCAAGTCAACAACAACGGCACCATGTCTCGACCAGGCAGACCCCAACTGAGGCAACACCTTGAATCGGCGAGTCAACGGGTTACAAACAACAAGAGCTTTATTGCTAGACTCGGTAGAACTCGCCGAGTCACCCCATAGATAGACGAGGCCACTTGCGGACGCGACGGGGTGGAGAGACCTGAAGGGCAAAAAGCTGAGATCAAATCTAAGCCACTGGGTCTGATCAGGGTCGTAGACGTTGAGTAAGGACGTAGGCGCGGTGACGGCGTGGTGACGGTGGAGGTGGGGAGGGCGGAGAGCGAGGAGGCGGAGAGGCGGTCGGTCGGAGATGAGAGAAGTGAAGGAGGAAGAGGTCAACATTTGATCGAGGAATCTGCAGACGGATCGGCAGACAGCGATTTGACGGAGAGGGAGGGAGGAGAAGATCTGGTGGAGGGTGTCTTGAGGGAGGGTGTTCATCGGAGAGTCGTCCATGGTGGTTGCTGCGGTGGCAAGGGAGGACGGGGTCACGGGTTGGGAGGTGAGGGATAAGCTGGGGATTTCAGGTAAGGCTGTCGTTTGTGCTTAGGTTTTGTTGGCCTATGATAAAAATTGAAATTAATTTGAAATATTTGTGATCACGGAGTTTCTTTTCATTTTAAAAAAGAGCCGGTGGAGGTGGAGCTTTGGAATTATCATGGCTGGATTGGATCTTTCTCGTATTGCCAACTTTGTCCTGACCCCCACCTCGTTAATCAATTAGTTTTCTTAATAATGGTGCTGTTTCGTTGTATTATTATTAAACATAACAACCTTTTCCGGTTTGGTTCGAGGGTAAAAAGTACCATTTTTTATTGCAAAAATCATGTTTAAAAAATTGAGTGTTTGATTATAAAATTTAAAAATATTTTTTGAATAGAAATAATTTTTTTAAAAAACTAAAATATAACTTTTTTAAAAATTCAAATTTAAAACTTTTCAAAAAAACTCTATTAATATTGGGCTGAATTGCCCGAACCCTTCTTTGGTATTTGCAAGGCCTAGAAGAAAATATTTTGATCCCAAGGACAGGACACTACTGTAGCAGTAGGTAGATAGACTAAGCCTAAGCTTTTATGTAAATAAGTAATAAGAAGCTTATGTTCCGTATATTTTTATCCTATCAACTTAAAGATTTAATTTAGTAAAAATGTTATGCAAAATTACAATAGGGCCTTTGGGATTGGGCTGTGCAACCCAAGTGTCCAAGCGTGACGGTGCATCAATTATCTTCTCCGGAGTCCTCTGGTTAGATTCAAAGTCATCTTATCGTATGGCAAGAAGAGCGAGACTTCTCCACGTGTTGCATTCAATTAAAATCAAATATTCAATTGCCCGTGCCCCTGAGAATATCTTTCGTAATTTAATCAAAATCATATAAATTAAGATTTTAGACTAAAAGTCACCCGTTTACTTTGGTCTTTATAATCTTTAAGAACGTTACGTTCTAATCTTGATTAAAATTGAGAATAATATTTTCAAGGGATAACTTATTGAACAATCCATTTAGCTTCAACATGGAATAGATTCTTCAAAGCTTTTTGTGTTACGATTTATGAGTTAGCACCTAAAGGGTAAACAAGTTTCCCTTTCACTCGGACAAACAAACACGTGAAACCAACGCTTCTATTCTGCATCACGAACCATGTTGCGAGGACGTTTCTGTTTATAGATACATAGACACATCGGCATAAACCCCAATAAATGAAAGCCTTTATTATAATATATCTGTTTAAAATATCCAATTGATTTTAAAATATGAAAAGGGTCTATAAATTGTAACAGCCCTGAACCCCCCCGGGTTTCCTCCTCCCTTCTCTTCACTTTCACTGCCTCCTCCAATTAAAGCTGTAGCCACCACCATTCCATTCACGTACTTGTATGCGCACACTCTCTCTTACTCTCCTTTTCTATTTCTCTTTCTACCTCAGGTTTTAGATCTGCACATACCGAAACTCTAATGTGTATCTTGTTTCAGAGTCTGCCATGGAAGTAGATGCCGTGCCGGTTGCGCTCTTGTCCGAGGACTTCGATCCGACGACGGTTGTTGAAACGGAGCCTCTTCCACCGCTTGCGGCGGCGGAGGGAAATGGAAAAGATATAGTTCTGGGGAGGAACGTGCACACCACGTGCCTGGAGGTCACCGAGCCCGAAGCCAACGACGAGTTCACCGGTGATAAGGAGGCTTACATGGCTAGCGTTTTGGCTCGCTATCGGAAGAACTTGGTTGAAAGGACCAAACACCATTTAGGTATTATGGATTATCCTTTTCGTTTTCTACATATTTGTAGTCTTATTTTCTTCTTCAATGAGGGAATGCTTCATTTCTGATATTTGGAGAACCGTGTTGAAGTTGTTGGTAAGTTTAGTTATCGTTCGGAGAATGAGGTGGTTTGTTTGTTTTGTATTGTATCGCTAACTCGGATCTGACTGGACAATGTCTTTTTTGTTCTTTCGTGTTTATTTAAGCTGAAGTTTGTTGACATTGAATGGGATTGAAGCTTCTGTATCTATAACTAACAATTCTTGTTATTCACATTGATATAAGAGGGTAAGATTATATGGTGTTAACATGTATGCTGAAGCACATTCAAATTGATAGAGGCCATGGAATTGCTGTCTTGCACAACGCTTTTCTGTCCTTTGCTTTTGAACATGATATTTCTTTCTTGCTAGTAAACGAAGCATCTATATGAACTAATCATCTTAATCTTGAATTACTTTGTGTATGACCTTTACTGACCAGCATCCTTAACTGTCGTCGTTCGTTGATTGTCAAAACGTACAAATTCAGACGGTATTTAGCTTCAATCGGATGGATCTGGATTCTTTTTGAATAAACTACACTATAATTTTACTTGTTTTCCTTTACTTCATTCCCTTCAAATGATTACAAGGTCCCATATGTTTATGTTTGCATAATTTAAAATTTTCAAGTACTATCCTCCTAATATTCAGTCAATTACAGGTTATCCTTACAATCTGGACTTCGACTATGGTGCTCTGGGGCAGTTGCAGCATTTCTCTATCAACAATCTTGGTGATCCATTCATTGAGAGCAACTATGGTGTCCATTCAAGACAGTTTGAAGTGGGTGTTTTAGACTGGTTTGCCCGTTTGTGGGAAATAGAGAAAAATGAATACTGGGGTTACATTACCAACTGTGGAACAGAGGGCAATCTCCATGGGATTTTAGTAGGGTTAGTTGTCTTGAGCTTTGGAGTTGGAATGCATTTCTGAATTTGATTCTTTCTTGTGTTGGAATGGAGGGTGACATTAAACTGACATGCAGGAGGGAAGTGCTTCCTGATGGAATTCTGTATGCATCAAGAGAATCACATTATTCCGTATTTAAAGCAGCAAGAATGTATAGAATGGAATGTGTGAAGGTTAACTGCCTAATCACAGGCGAGATTGATTGTGCTGATTTTAAAGCTAAACTAGCTTCTAACAAGGATAAACCAGCCATTATAAATGTTAACATAGGTATCTCTCTCTCTCTCTCCCCCACAAACACACGCACACAATCAAGTAGTGAGACACTGAATCACAGATATATATATATATACCTTCCCATTGTATTGGTGAGTGTAAACATTGTTTGTCTTGTGATTTATCCCTTTTACAGGCACAACAGTTAAAGGAGCTGTTGATGATCTGGATCTTGTGATAAAGACCCTTGAAGAAACAGGGTTTACGCATGACCGGTTTTATATTCACTGTGATGGAGCTTTATTTGGACTTATGATGCCTTTTGTGAAACGCGTAAGTGATTTTATTGCCAATTTACATAATATAAAGGTACCCTGGCAGTAGAAAAGAGCATACCAATAATGTGTAAATACCATTGATTTTCTTGACATTTTTGTGTGTAAAATTGTCTTCTATATTTAATTTGTATCTCCTTAGTAATATTTTGCTTATTCTTAGTTCTTCTCTCTTGGCAGCTTTCATGACTGATTGTTTGGGTTATTGCTGTTTGTGTACAGGCGCCAAAGGTTAGTTTCAAAAAGCCCATTGGAAGTGTAAGTGTTTCTGGACACAAGTTTGTGGGATGTCCAATGCCATGTGGAGTTCAGATAACTAGGATGGAGCATATTAATGTCCTGTCGAGGAATGTTGAGTACCTTGCTTCAAGGGATGCTACAATCATGGGAAGCCGCAACGGCCATGCCCCTATATTCCTTTGGTACACGCTCAACAGAAAGGGTTACAAGGGTTTCCAAAAGGAAGTACAGAAATGTCTTCGAAATGCTCATTATTTGAAGGATCGACTGCAAGATGCTGGAATCAGTGCTATGCTAAATGAGCTGAGCAGCACCGTGGTGTTTGAGCGGCCACTGGATGAGGAGTTTGTTCGCCGATGGCAGTTGGCCTGCCAAGGAAACATTGCTCATGTTGTGGTCATGCCCAATGTCACCATTGACAAGTTGGATGATTTTTTGAATGAATTAATTGAAAAGCGCTCAACTTGGTATCAAGAAGGAAACGTTAAGCCTCCATGTGTTGCTGCAGATTTAGGAAGTGAGAATTGTTCTTGTGCGTTGCACAAGGCTAAGATGTATCACGAGTGAGAATTATTCACTCTTGTACTTCTAGTCTGTATCGGAAACGTTATTGATCTTCTATAATCATAATTTGTACGAGTATTATTGCTTATTTCACTTAGTTCCTGATTATCATTATTTCCTCCGTTTATCCTCATCTCTCAAAACTATGTTAAATTCTCTGGATTAATAGGATATAAAATCCAGGTACTTAAGAGCAGACAGGCAGTTGGTTTTCTTTTTTACAAGGACAATTACTAGGAGCATGGGAAGATCCAAACGCAGAATTTCTTAATTTCTGTAGTACATAATCTTTATTCTGCTTTTGTTTTTTCAAGTTCTAGCTGCCAATCACTTAATTGAGCACGGATTCTTCTGTAGCTACAGTCTGATTTTGTTTTCAAAGGGATATTGTTCTATAATCACAAGGAGGTTAAAGTTTGAGGCTTTTTCACTTTTAAGCATTGCCTTCCATTTCTGCTTCGGATGACGGGAAATGTTATTGTTTACGCATTCATTTTGGTGCCGGAACAATTAAGGATTTAAGAGTGATCACCAAGTGATGTTTGGATTTTTTGGATTTTGACATAAATTCGGGGTGTATTTGGCATTGAAAATTTGGTCTTAGAGAGCTTATTGTCGAATTTGATTAGGACGTTAATGGTCTAAATTTTCTATATAGAGTTCTATCCAACTGTGTATTTTGTTAGTCTCCTTAAGAGGCTATAACCAATTGCGTAACGAAGCAATTAAATGGTCTTCATTTAATTTTTCTTCAACCCAACTTCTTCCGGATGCCTATGGCAGACTGGATTTCTGCATAGTGGAAGGCTTATAGGACATCGGTGGATTTCTTGCGGTTGCTCAAATACAATAGCAATAAGATGATTAGGATCTTTGCTTTTTGGCATATGCGCAAAAGTAGGCCAGATAGAAGTTGAAATAGCCCAGTTGAAACTTAAGTGTAATATCAGGACCAAGTTTAATAGCATCCATTATTATTACCAATATTTGTTTATTAAGATTTAAATTAGTATTATAAGTTTATTATATATTTTTATTAAGTTTTTATTTCAGTTTAGTTAGAACTTTTTAATTATGTGTAATTGTATTTGATTTTTTATTAGAACTTTATAAATAGAGCTTTTTACCAAATTATTATGCATAATTTATTGTGAACTTTGAAGTAACCAGTAAAGTTGCTCATTCGTGACCAGAAAGTCACATGTTCGAATTATAAAAACAACTACTTTGCAAAAATACAAAAAGAAAGTTGCGTATGTTAATGACCATTTTCTGACCCTCGCAAAGCGGAGAGCTTTGTACATTGGCGTACGTTGAGTTGAGTTAAATTTTACTATGCATAATTTATATAATTAACAATTTAGTCCCCTTAAATTTTTTTATTTTTCTAATATATGGTCGAATATATGTTTTGTCCGATGTTAAAAGATAGATAAAGAGCCAAATTTTAAGAGTAGTCAATTACTAATCATCCAAGGTACATGTTTAATGGTTTCATCTATGACATTATTATAAATACTAAATAAAACTAAGTATAATTAGAAATTTCTAATTAATAATAATTCTTGCTAATAAGTACTAATTAAAATTAAAATGGAAATTTAATAAAAATTATAATAGACTTTTAATGATAACATATCTAAATAATCAAATGTTAAATAGTAATAATAGGGCACTAGTTAAATTGATTTTGATATCACACTTCAGTTTGATGTAGGCCTATTTTATGTTGCATCATTTTCTTTAGATTGAAAAGATCTCGACATAAAATAGTGAGATGAAAAATACAAGTACAATATAAATTTATTTATATGGTGAGGTTTTTCCTCTTTAATCTAAGTAATATCACTTTTTGACTTTACAATAGGTTTAGTCAGACAAGGCCTAAGGCTAATCAAGTTTTAAAATAAAAATCAAATTTGAGCTGATTTTGAGTTGGGCCTTTAATTTTGAAACTCGAAATATTTTTTTAAGTAACTGTAGGTTTGAATTGAAACCTATCAAATCTAGTTTGGCCCTATTTACTTTGAGGGCTTTGACCAATTCCTTTTCGCTAAAACTGATAAAATTTAGTTGGAATTGTACTTATTAAAGACTTAAAGAAACTACAATTGACTGAAACAAAAAATTACTAAAAAATCATCTTATTCCAAAATTACAAAACATAAAGCAATAATGGAAAATAAAAAGGTCAAATTAATTGGCAACAAATGTAATAGAAAAAGGCAATTACTAGGCGACGAATAGAAGCTGGGAAAGTGGGCAATAAAGGGTGGTGGTGACAGAGGGCACTGTGTTATATGAAAACAAGAGATGTAATAAAGAGTATATGAAATAAAGGTAGTATAGACAGCAGAAAGGAGAAAAAATAGAGTGTAAGATCAACAATACATTAGAAGAGAGAGAAGGAAGTAGACAAATCATTTGATTATTGATTCTCATATATGTTTGCTACAACGATATAAAGTTAGGTTCTCCTTATGATAATCCACCATATGTAGTTATGCAATATATTCCTCTTGTTCTTATAACATGTAGCATTTCACTAATATTAACATTAAACGACTTCTTTTTTTATGTGATATCGTTTCCTTATTTATACAAGATCATTTTATTTTTTATAGTAGTAGTCGTTAACTTTTATAATTCCTTCTTCATCCTTTCATCTTAGTGCCTTCCTCTTCAAGAACTTTGTCTACAAGGTTTGCTTTAGGGAAACGTTATGAAGCTCAAATAAAGATTCCCAAGTTGTCTCTTCATATGAGTTATCAGTCCACTACACTAGTATTTAGTTTATAGATTTATTGTGATATTTCACAATCCTATGATCTAAAATCATTTTGGGAGCCATGTCTATATGTTTAGAATTATTTATAGCTTTATGGAAGTTGCTTACTTCTCCTATTCACACTTCTTAACTTGAGGTACATGGAACATTATATGAATGAGCTTCTTAAGTTAAGATACATGGAACATTAGATCATGAGGGATCATGGGGAAAGCAACAACTTATATGCCACTATACTAACCTTCTTTATGAGCCTATAATATATGAAGAGAGCTTATGGATGATCCTCTTTTCTGGTGAATGTTGTCTGTAAGGCTGAAGCTTTAAGAATTCCCATTGTCTAACTTCGAATCCCCCCTTTGTCCTTCTTTTGCTTGTTTGATACTTCATCCTATTTTAAGCTCTTATGAGATGAAACCTTATATTGGCTTTAGTGAAGCAAGGAACATACATAGGGGAGATAACCGTACAGTATATCAAATGGAGTGGTGTTAAAATGTTGCTTGATATGTGCTATTATACCACAATTTAATAATAATATCAATCTAAACCATCAAATGGGAGTGCCTATGTAAAAGTATCATAGGTGATTCTTTAATATTTTATTTACTGCCTTTGTCTGTCATATTGGTGGTGATATGTAGTTGAGAAGTTTAAACTCACTCCTTGTAACTTAAAGGCTTCCCTCCAAAATACCCTAAGAAGATAGGGTCTTAAGCATTTGCTGTGCTTTTTAGCATTCCATGGAGTTTAAAGAAATGATCAACGAACACATGGGCTATTTTAGTTGATTTAATCTATCCACTATTACTATAATAATTGATTATCTTTAAGTATAAGTAATCCCTCTATAAAATTTATATTGATCTCTTCCAGACACAATTCTGGAACTAGCGGAGGCTACAGTTTCTCAGAGAATCCAAGGTTTCTCATGCTTTTTTCTTTAGCACGACATCCCTAAATATAGTTCCTTATATCTTTGTTTGAATCCATTTAGTAGAAAACATCTTATATCTTCTTAGTAGTTGTTATAACCACTAAGTGACCTCCTTGTGGCCCATCGTGACTTACGAAGATAATCTTCCTCGTAAGTTACTACCAAAATCAATCACCAATTTTCCTTTCTAACTGATTAATTCTTCTTCCCACTTATAGTTATTGGAGTTTAATTCTTATGTCTTCAACCTTCTAATAATATATTGAATGATCATGTCCTTCTCTTAACTTTCCTTAATCTCATCCATTAACTGAGTATAGACTTAAGAGATTGTTAGGGGTAGCAAAATAGTGCTAGTTATCCTCAATAGAGTATCTGTTGCTTTGTAATTCTTCCCACTTCTATATACAACCTCAATTTTATACCTAAATGAATTTTGTAACCATGCTTGTTGAAAATGGGTGGAGATTCTCTGTTTTAGCAGGTACTTGATGCTTTGATGATTATTTAGTACCTTGAATTTCTACCATTAAGATATTATTGCAATTGTTAGGAACTCCTCATAAGCAAAGAACCTCAAGTGTTTAGTAGCCAATATCTTGCTCAAATATGCAATGGGAAGTCTTCTTATTAGAGAATATCTCTTACCAAATACTATTTTTTGGTATCTTTACTAGCTCTGACTTTGTATCACTCTCTTGTTTTACTATTTGTGGATGGTATGAAACGTTTTAATTGCACTAAGCATTTTCATTTTAAAAATGCATTATTAAGGGAGGAGTTTCTGACTGAAGTAGTTAAGGGGAGTTGATATTATAATTTATAATATTTTGGATAAGTTGAAGCATTATGAGAAAGTCCTTTGTGATTGAAGTTTTACAATTACTAGTTAGTTTTATAGCAGAATATCTTGATGTCAGACTAAGAAGTTTTTGGGAAATTTTGATTCAGTACAAATTTTACTAGAAGTAATTCAAATTTTTTTAGTTTAAAGAAGGGAGTGTCAATAAAAAATTCTTTCATTCTTCATCTTCTTTAAGGAAAAGGGTAAATTTAATTTCTAAACTCCAAGATGAAAAGGTGATTGGCATAATAATTGCGAGAATATAAAGGCTATTGTCTTAAATTACTTCCGGTCTTCATTTATTATAGGCAACTCTTGTATGAAACCAAACTCTCTGTTCCCATAAACCAGTTTCTATTCTGTTTCATTAAATCTAATCCACATAGTTATGTGAGATCTGTATAAATGTATCGATAAAATTAAATGGAATAAGGTTGGAACACCCTAATGGGCACAAAAGATCTCATGTGCTCTTGTACATGTATTGTTTTGGATGTTGTTGTTCTTGAAGTTATGACTGAGAATAATGAGGTTTTAATGGCTTATTATATGTGTGAAGAGTTTAAGAAGTCCATGTTGCAAATACACCCTGATAATTCTCCAAGACTGGATGGCTTTTATCTTACATTTTATCAGAACATTTTGGAGTTAATTAGTTCGAATATTTTTTGGGCTTGCTTAAGCTAGATGGAGTCTTATGAGCTTCTTGTGTTTTTGAATGATCCTAGACTTATGTTGATCCTCAATTGTAACCAACTTTTATAAGTGTGAGATTTTAGGCTAAAAAAATTTTATAATGTATTATACAAAGTGATGTTTAAAGCGGTGCTCAATTGCTTAAAAGTTATTCTTCTTAAAGTAGTCTCTGAATTTTAGTCAACATTAAAGTGTAAGAGGAAGGGTAAAGTGAGTAATATGACTCTTAAATTCTATATTGGCAAAGCTTGTGACTGTCGATTTGTATTTTTTCACAAAATCCTTATTAAATTGGGTTTTATATAGACTTGGGTTAATATGGTCATGTTATTATTCTATTCTATTTAGTTTTCTATTAATTTCAACGGTGAAGTATTGGGCCTTATGATTCCCGATCATGAGATGCAGCAAGCCAATAAGAAATAATAGACTCACGAGTGCAATATTTGTAAATCTGCCCCTTTGATTTCACATATGTCTTTTGAAGATAACTTATTTTTCTTCAATTCAACGAATGATGAAACCCATCACATGAGATCCATCTTGAAGCAATATGAATATGAATTGAGTCAAACCATATTTAGGTACTTTTTGGCTCTAATGTGCTATCTTGTTATATAGATTATATTTCATCCATCTTTGGTGTATTTAGGAACCTTTTAGACTGAAAACTTTTTGGTCTCCCTTTTTTTATTGGGGGATGCAACAAGGTTATGTTTTCATAGTTGAAGGAGATAGTATGGAACGAAGGAGCATCTTAAAGAACCATATTCATTTATGAGGTAGGAAAAGATATGCTTCTTAAATATGTAATTCAAGCAATGTTTATTTATTGTATAAGCATTTTTTTATTGCTTACATCTTTATGTGTTGAGATTAATATAATTATGAATTATTTTTAGTGGGGCACGTAATGGTCCAAAAGAAATCATTTGGTTGTCATAAAATATATTTTGCAGAAGCAAAGAATTTGGTGGATTGAGTTTTTGCGATTTTCATTCCTTTAACCTTGCTATGTTAAGTACGTAAGGACAGATGCTCCTCAACTACTTGGCTACTCTAACATCTGGGCTTCTTAAAGTTAAATATTGTTTAATTCTAGCTAGCTCAGACCATAATTTAAGTTTTACTTGAAAGAGTATCTTAGCCTCAATTCCCATTTTATAGCAAAAGTATAGATGAAAAGTGGGGAACAATACTCATTTTCAGGTTTAGGATGATTATTGTTTATCAAAATTTTAAAATTCAGTCCCTTGTGATTTCTACTTTGGAAGACTTAATAGTTAATGATTTGATGATTCCTCATTCTATGGCTTGAGATACGGAATTATTTTGTACAAAGGTTGTAGCTAGTATTTATAGTATTATTTTAAGTAGAAAGAAAGAATATCAATTTATATGTAAACTTTAGTAGGAATGTCATGTTAAATATTAGTATGGTTATCAAGTTGCTCGTGGTATGGTGGCCAATGAAAACTTGAGACTGAATGGAAATTGGCTGCGTCTTTAGATGTTGAATATCACTTTCCAAAGTTAAACACTTCATGTGGAGTTTGCTTCGCGATTGCTTGCCTATATGATCAACTTTAGTGAAGCGTCAGATGCAAATAAACTCTTGCTATATTTGTTATCATAGAGAAATTAAAGACAACAGTTGTATCTTTTCTTGATGTTCGAGGATACAACAAGGTTATTATATTGCAAGTTTTATGATAGGTTTTAAAGGGATTAGATTGATTCTTTTTAGCTTGTGTGGACTTGATTATGCTCTTACGAGATATTGGCATTTTTAAAATATTTCTCTTTAGAAAAATGATAGATTCCCAATTCGGTTCTTCACAAAACACGTTCTTCAATTTTTAGAGCAATAGAAACTGGCTTGAACAAACAAAAAGTTTGGTCAATCTTCAAATTATTTGCGTGTTTTGGAGACTTATTGGCAAATTCCACCAGCTTATGCTTTAAAATATAATATGAAAGACATAATTTTCTAAGCTAATTTCAAAATACTTGTTGGTGATGTTATCAAGAATCAAGGTCAATTTGTGGTAAGTTTCTCAACAATCATACTTAATGGGAATATTTGAGGTGGTTGCTTTTTTTTTTCTTTTTATTATGTAATGGTAAAGATAAATGTCTAAATGGTTGCCAATGTAGTCAACAATAATGGGTGCCAATGTAGTCAATAACCTTCGAAACAAGAATCCAAATCCAAAAATTAATCTATTATTATAATTATTTGAAAATAACCTCTTTACTAAATAGGGATAAAGTACTGTACTATTAAATTTCTTAGGCACCACGGCTCAGTTATATTTCAACTAGGTATTATTGTTAATCTATCATTGTATAATACAAGTCTATGTTAGTTTCAATCGTTAAAATATTACCGTGTTTTATTAAAAGACAAAGTTGGTGAGGTTGTTCACGCTTTTAACATACAATTCTCATTAGTATGTTAGTCCTTGCATATAGGATTGGGTTTCTAAAATTTTACTGAGGCCTCTTCTCTTTAATGTTTCTTATGTTTTTTTAACAAACTTATTTATTATAAAAGAAAGATATATATTATTTCTGTAAGTTTCAAAGTGTTATTGATAATGATAGATATTATTAATTTGGGCATGATCTTTCGTTTAGATGTTAAAGAGGGCTTGATCAGTTCTTTTGAGCTTAGCTTTCAGACTCTATGATTATGATTCAGTAATATGCGTTATGTTTCCTGCTGTTATCATCAGCTATATTAAGTACAGTCAAATATTATTCATAATATCTGCTATTTCTCTTCTTTTTTTTGCAGTTCTTCAACTGCAGAGGGGTATGCAAGATTTTAGCGGTATAATTGAGAATTTGTGATCTGATTGCCTTGGTATAATATCAATACCTGCCTTGAGAATTTGTTATACTTCAGTATCTATCTTCATTAAAAGTTTGTGGCCGATCTATTCTGGCTGGAGTAATTTTCTCCAACTGCTTACCAAGAATGTTTCTGGCCTCTCCAAGATAGGATTTGAAATTCTTTCCGTGTAAACTTGCTTTGAAAAGGTTATGTTACAGTACCCTCAGTTGTCAGGGCTTATCTTCCGGGAATGTGGGGAGAGTAGCACTTTGCTTGAAATTATTTGTATGATATTTGTAAGTGCCTATGATTAATGAGTTTATCTTTGTCATAATATTCGTCAGTTCCGCAGTTTCTAATTGGAAATTTCTGCAACAGTTGTTTTCCTATAACTTACCTGAGGTTCAGAGTAGGTAATTACGTATTTAAAACAACCAATCGACCACATTATGCTATTTTCAGTTAACAGACAATCTGGACATTTTTGTGCAACCTTCTTCAAGAGAAAAATATCAAGAGACTCGGGTTTGGGGTAGGCTCTGGCACTACTGAAAAAAGAGCGTCCAGAGGAGAGACAGCTCATTGAGACTTGCAAGCGAAGTTTACTTATTTTCCAAGGCTACTAACTTCAAAAGCTACTTGTACAGGTACATAAGACTGGGAATATGATCCAACCAATCCATTATCAAATCCTCGTAGAACGCTTCACATTCAGCAGTTGACTGACCTAAAGGGTTACATAGTTAAGTGTAGAGAAGGAGCTCTAGCAATTACATTTAACAACCTTTACCTGCAATAAGTACAAATAGCGAGATGTACAAAGGCCTATCAGGATTGAATTAATTGCTGTGTGTAGAATACCAGTTGTTTTTTTCTTTTTTCCCACCAAACGAAGTCTTTAGACCCTCTGGCCGAAGTTCGGGTAGCTAGGGAGAGGCTGCCCATTGTTGGGAGATGTCTGAGGCGGCGGCTGCTGCTGCTGCTGAGTTGGGCGACCACCAAAGGGAGGTAAAGGCGGCTGATGATGAGATGACAACTGAGGAGCCAAACCTCGATGAAAAGGGTTTCCATTGGCAGCTTGGCCTGTTGCTATCTTAAGCCGCTGCACTTCTTCCCTTAATGCTTCATTCAAAGCTGCAGAAAAAGCAAAATGGTTGTCTGTCTCTTCAATCCTCACCATTTTAATTTATTGTAAGATAGAAGGTCAACATGTTTTAATTTTATAGCATTCCAAACTCATATGGACATAGGTTTCAGTTTACTTTGAATCTACAACGTAAAACTGTCCGTCAAGCCATACTGGCTAGTGATGATGCATGTAAGTGAAACAAAATTTTGAAAACAAGTGACTGATTTGAGCATCTAAGATCTAAATTATGAATATCAACCTGCAATTACTTCACTACCTAGATGGTCCTGTAAAAAAAATGAAATGAAAAGCATTCTCATCATTGTTCATACCATCTCTAAGTTGTGCTTGCTGCTCCATAGCTTGTAATCTCAGTTTAAGCTCCTTATTTTCAGTAGTTAGCCCAGTGGTATCTCTCTGCATCAACAAGAACATGTAAATGCATCAATATAAATTCCCAATGTTAAGACCACCTTATTATACTTGCTAGATATTTACAAATATATAAATTTTGGATCATGTTACCCCATCTCTAAATTATGGAATGCTAGCCAGGTAGCAAGCAAATGATGCAAGAGAGCTTAAAATTTATAAATGAGACAGAAGAGGGCAAAATAGTCAACTACAAGCTTTAATTTGTTAGAATGAGGAATGAGAATTGAAGTGACAACAAGGGCAACAAGGCTTGAATATCACTTTATGCTAAGTTTTCCTTATCTAATAGAGAATAATAATAAGTTAAATACGTTGTCCTATCCTAGTTTCTTTAAGGCTTGAGATTATATAAAAATCGAAAATCCCTATTAAGATAAATTTTAATTTTGGATATTTTAAAAACCTTCTTACTATAACAAGAATTCTAAGAACTTCTATATGTGTACTCAACCCTTCAAGAATAAATTATCCTGAATTTTTATATAACTTGAGTTTTCAATTAGAAGGTGTAATGCTTTCTTCTAAGAGTGATTATGAGAGCCTAATTCTTAGTTCCCTACCCTCCATTACTTGTTTACTTCACCAAATTCCAGCAATTCTAACCTAAAGTTCGGCAACCAAAATCTTAAAACTCTAGCCTACATTTCCATCAATTAGAGCATAAAAATTCAGCTATACCCAAATCTGAAATTCCAACATTCCGAGCTGAAATCCAGACTTGAAGCTTGATATTCTAACAATGTAATATCAGTCATATTTCCTAACTTTTAGTGAGTTACAGCCACTAGTTAATATTTCTTCTATCTGTCCGATATCAATTTAGTATCAGAGCTTTGATTCACAATAATGACACGCAGCGGAAGGATGCATAGAAGAACACTCAGCGACTAAGGGCAAGATGAAATACTTTAGAGAGTTAGAAAGATTGGACCTTAATGACTCTCGAAGACAAGATGCTCCAAAAACTAGTCCAGAAAACATCTGATGGCAAACTACACTTGATGTTGAGGGTGGAGAAAGTGAAATCAGAAATGAAGAGGCTGAAACTAATCAATGGTGAGTGGGATTAGGAAATCACTGCCTACCGAAAGATTCAAGACAAAGAAACCAACTAGCAAAACTTGCAGAGTGCATGCAAGACCTTAGAGATCATGATACAGCTAAAACACATAAGATACTTAAAGATATTACCAAGAAAGTTCATGTTGAGGACCATGATTTTGCAGGAAATATGAATCCACACTTGTTTTTGGACTGGACAGCAGCAACGGAGGACTTCCTTGACTAGTACATGTCAAAAGATCAAAAAGTTCAATTTGCAAAGATGAAGCTAACGGGACAAGCTAAAATCTGGTGGAAATCAATAGAGGATAGACTTTAAAAAAAGGTCAGCTGCCAATTGTTGATAGGGAAGAGATAAACTGAAGTTATCAGAAAAATATTTTCCATTTCATTATTCAGAAGATCTCAACTATCAACTCACAACACTTAAACAAGGGAATATTTCATAATGGAGTACACTAAAATATTTGATAAACTTTCTATGCCATGTTCAGGAATGAAGTTCAAATGACAACTTATATCTGACTACAAAAATGACTTAAGGGCAGAAATTTGCAAGGAGCTGACAAATGCAAAGGATTTACGGCTTTGAAAATGCATCTCACTTAGCTTTAAGAGCGGAAAAATACCTAGGACAAGTAACAAAAAGGTTTCGGAGTCAAGTTGGGGAATTTGGTATGAAGAGAACTACGATTGTGCAAAATTTAGCACCTAATGCATCAAAATATGCACATAGAACAACTACAAAGCTTCTCAAAGAGTTGAACCTAAAGGCAAAGCCATAGCTAAGACTAGAACAAAAGGAGGCAAAACTGACAAGAAATGTTTCCCATGGAAAAAAGGGGCCACTTTGCTTACGAATGTACTAAACAAATAGGCTTGGAAAAGAAGCCCAAGCCTGACCTAACTAATCCGGCCCAATTTGAAGTCAGCACGCTCAAACCAAGTTCATGGTATTGCAAGTTGAGCTCGAGCTTTTTTTATAAATGTTGGAATTCGAACCGAACCCAGGCTCAAGCTTGAAGGCCAGGCCTACCAGAAAACCCAATTATATATATAAATCAAAGTAAAAATAGTCATTGCCTTCTTCCTCTCTTTTATTGCTTGCTTCTTTTCTTCTGTTGTCTTTTTGTTAATAGTTTTGCCTCACTTATCTCTCTACACTGCTCTTAGTACAGTTTCAAAGAGTGAAGAAAGTAGAACAAATTCAAGAGTGGAAAACTTTTGAACCATTCTTCAACTATGCCATCCTCTCACAAGTCGTAATCAAGCAAAACAAATGGTTACCCCACTAAGAAAGGGAGTAGTACCAACTTCAATTATGATGGTTGGGTTATTAAAGGCAATGAAGAGTGTTTTTCAAAGTAAAATATACTTTATTATTGGAACTTGTTGGTAACTAATGGTGAACGGGAATGGAGGAAAAAGGTCAACTAACAATGTGGACCAGACAACAACGGAGGAATGACGGCGGCAAATCAACATATTTGAATGGAGGACGATTAATAGTGACTAGCAACAAAAGACAAGGGGCAACTAAGGAGGCTTCATGGGTCTAGTTCCAAGTGGGTTGGGTCGGGTTTTGAGATTTGATAGGTTAGGTTGGATTTCGGGCAGTCGAAACCCGATCGGGCTTAGGCTCAGGTGGCATGAGCAAGCTTGATCTGGCTTTAGACTAGGCTTGGGCCCTGTACTAAGAAGGACGGACCAGGCCGGGCCACATTCCTACTAACAAAGGTTTGCACATAATGGAAGAAGAGGAGGGGGGAAAATCTAATGCATATGTGTGAACACAAAGTTGAAGAGGAGTTGGAAGGAGACCCCAATAAGACGCATACTTATGACCCATAAGGTAAAAGAATAAAAAGAATGGCTTAACACTGCTATTTTCTTTACACAAGTTAGATGTGGAGATAAAGTAATGTAAGGTTATCATTAATGAAGAAAGTAGTAAGAATGTAACATCGACTTTCAGAGAAACATCCACACCCCTATAAAATTACTTGGGGGGATGATAGTATTATACCGATTGCCTGAAGTTGTTTAGTGTCCTTCAAATTAAGAACATATGAAGACTCTATTTGGTTTGATGTTATTCCTATGAAAATGTCTCAAATTTTACTTGGTCGACGTTGGCTTTATGATTGTAATGTTCAACATTTTGAAAAAGTTAACACCTATTAGTTTATGTTTCGTGGATAGAAAATAATTTTGAAGCCTACGAATAAGGTAGAGAAACAAACAGAAAGTAACAAAATAGCCAAATATGCCAAGAAAAAGCCTCTTAATATCCTCAAGGAGAGAGAAATTGAAATTATTATGAAGGGAAAAGGGATTGTGTTTGCAATATTGATGAGGAAGTAACAGAAACAGCACTAAAACACCCCTTATCTTACCCAAAGAAGTGGGTGAATTGTTCGCTGATTTTTCAGACCTTACACTAAATGATTTACAAGATGAATTACCTCACGAGATATTCAGCATGCTATCGACTTAATCCCTAGATCTAGTTTACCAAATTTTCCAGCCTAATTCTTAAACCCTTTGAGAATGAAGAGTTGACGAGACAAGTAGAGGAGTTGCTGAAAAAAAAAATTATTCAAACAAGTCTTAGTCCATGTGCAGTTCCAGCATTGTTGACTCCTAAAAAAGATAGAAGTTGATGAATGTGCATTGATTATTGAGCGATAAACAAGATCACAAAAAGGTGTAGGTTTCCGATCTCTCACCTTGATGACATGTTAAACTTGTTGACTATAGCTACTATCTTGTTGACTATAGCTGGTATCTTTACTGAGATAGACTTATGAAGCGAGTACCATCAAATCAAAACCAGACCTAAGGATGAATGGAAAATGAAACTTGAGAATAATGAGGAGCTTTATGAATGCTTGTTGATTGCATTTGGACCCACAAATACACCTAGCAGTTTTATGAGAGTGAAGAATCAAGTGATTCGAGCATTTTGAGCAGATTTTTTTTGCTATTTTGATGCTATATTAATATATAGCAAGACTGAAGAGGACCACGTATTATTTACATTACATCAACTTAAAGAAGTGTTGTTTCATGCAGAATTAATAAACCACAAACTTTAATTTGGCGGAGCAAAGAATGGGAATTGAAGTGACAACAAGAGCAACAAAGGCTGAAAATTACTTCACACAAAGTTTTCCTTATTAGATAGGGAATAATGGTAACATATATAAATTGTCCTAGTTTGTCGGATTTAAACTTATTTAAAAATAAAGAATCCCTATTAGAAGAAGATTAAATTTTGGATATTTTAGAAACCTTTCTTATTAGAATAAAGATTCTAAGAACTTCTATAAATATGTGTATTCAACCCTTCAAGAATAGGCTATTTTTAATTTTTTTCTAACTTAAGGGAGTGATACTTTCTTCTGGGAGTGATTCTTAAAATTTATGAGTGATTCTTATTTCCCTACCCTCCATTACTGGTTTACTTCACTAAATTCCAACAATTAACCTGAACTTCCACCAACCAAAATCCTAAAACTCTAGCTTAAATTTCCATCAATTAAACCATAAAAATCCAGCTATACCCAAATATGAAATTCCAGCATTCCAAGCTGAAATCCAGACCTGAAACTTGATATTCCAGTGGCCTAATATCACCTATATTTTCTAAATTTTGGTGAGTTTTAGCTACCGGTTAATATTTCTTCTTTTTGTCCTACATCACATTCAACTAAAAGCCACTAAATTCTTAATTATGCATGACATGAAATACATACAAATAACCACTAGTAAAACTCTTGGTGTTATATATTAAACAGATATAGCATAACATATAGCCACTTTCCCGGAAAATGTTGTTCATTTAAAGCATGTTGAAATATGTTTGCAAAACTCTATCTCACATATAAAGACATTATATATGATAGCATTTCAGTGACATACGCATGGTTATGCAAACTCTAGCCCTTCTTAGAATAAGTAAAGAGAAGAAGATATGAATTTGCCATAATCTGCATGAGTAGCATATATGCAGTTAATGAGGATAGGCATCATCATGCAACAAGTCTTGGCACAAACTTGCACCAATTTGAGAACATAAGGCCAATTTACATTCAAGAAAAGCTCAAATATTAGAAATCTATCACAGATATTGCAGACATATGTAAACCATTCAAGCTAGTTTAGAACAGAGTGAGCTAACATTATGATTCCCTCAAAACAACCAAGCCACAATTTATAATAGACTTAAATATGATGTGCATACAATGCTTAGAAAAAAATTTTAGAATGACTTGAATTTACTCAATCATTTGCCACTTTTGCTAGATTGAAAATCTTCACATGGAACTATATCCACCACAAATTCCATCCATGCACGCATGGAAGGCCATCATCACTGAAGCAACCTTTTAAAACTCTTCTATCTTGCATCAAACAGTCTGAATGTCAAAAGTTAGTGAAATGCGTACAGGTTCACCAATTTAGCAGATCTATCAAGGAATTAGACCTCAACAGGATCAAGTTCTAGGCAAATCATGACAGAATAAATTATCTGCCAAGTTTGAAATCTAAAGACTGAATTCTTGATTGTGCACAACAACTAGTCTTGTCTGGAACAAGTCAAAATTAACAAATCAAAGTAATATTTTTGTAATGGGAGAAGCGAATACTGTCCCTTGGCACCTAGTTTTTTGAGGTAGGTAATGAAGTATAGATGGTGAAATGGTTAGATGATAGCCAAGAAGCATCATGTGCCAGAGATAAAAAGGAAGAAGGAGCTACAAGATAGAAACTGTCCATCTTGAACATTCTTTAGCAGGCCAATAAACATCAATAATGATATAGATATAGCCAAGAAGCATCATGTGCCAGAGATAAAAAGGAAGAAGGAGCTATAAGATAGAAACTGTCCATCTTGAACATTCTTTAGCCGGCCAATAAACATCAATAATGATATAGATCTAACAAATATGACTCAGATATTCTACCATATGGTTTACTAAATTCCTTGCATAACAAATTGATTTAAAATGTTTCATAATGTGATCTAACTCAGGTCAACGATTTTTCAAATGTAGATTATTAAAACCTACTGAGATGTACCACCAAGCGTCCAAGAGCAATGAGTTAAACAAGACACTTTATCCTGAAACATAATTCAAAACGCCAAATATGAGGCACAGATTTCTTGTTAAGAACCTACTACAAACTTTGAGAATAAGTTGTATATTTGAACTCTGTTACCAATTAGTTGTTGTATATGTACCAATGAAAGGCATCTAAAGATTTCATTTTTATAGATCAAACTCACAGTTTTAATACATCCCACAGCCAAGGTTGAAAACAGGAAAGTAGCAATTTAAAGCAGCAATAAAAGTTGATACTAGGACTTATACAGAGATTAATTTCATAGCATCCACCTTAGAGGCAAGGTTTCACAGTAGAAAGCAAGGCACCTTCAAGATATGCAACAAGTAAAATGGACGCTATACTGAAAATTTCACACACATGACTATCTCTGTTAGCTAGAGATGGAAATCACATGAAACAGAAAAGATTGCTCGTTGCAACAGAACCATAAAACTCATAAGCCATCACATATCAGATATTTATGAGCTCAAGTTTCAACAAACTCATACATGTAGACATTTAGTCAGTAAGAGGCACTCCATCCTGTACGGTCAAACTACCCAGGAACATATCTGATTTTGAAAATGAAACAATCTAAAAACTTTGCTTTGTTTGGAAAGAAAAAATCAACATACGCGGACAGATTCTATTGAAAAATAACAAACCATCGCAGAAAAGGGAAGCACAATAAGTAGAAGAACATTAAAAAAATCCAAAATATACCTGCAACATAGTAACTTGAGCAGAGAGTGTAGTCGCTTCAGTCTGAAGTGTCTGCACCTTCCTCTCCAGCTCACTTGTATATCTTATTTTCCTCTCCTTAGATCGAGCTGCAGATTGCCTATTAGCGAGAATCCTACAAGGAAAACAGGAAGAAGCATATGATATAAGAATCCCCTAAAATGCTAGCCTTCAATATTTTGACGCAACTCTAAAAAGCAATCATATTCATTCAAGTAAAGGCAAAAAGGCCACACCTTTTAGCTCTCTTGGGATCCATCAAAGCGAGCTCAGCCAGTTTATCAGGAGCCATAGCTTTCTTGACACCGTCACCCATAACAGAATCAACTTCAAAAGACGTGGTGGTAGAGCCGTCCATGGAATTGCTATGCCTGTGAAACACTCTCTTCTCTCCCGCAGCCGTCGCTCCGGTGGGAGTCATTTTGCCGCCATCAGCCAAGCCGTCGAAGAAGCTGGAGTCAACGGATAAGCTGCGGAAATGAGCGATGGGCTTGGGCTTGCCGTTGGACGTCGAGTCCTCGGAGACAGAGGGCGAATCGAGGGCCATGGTAGCACCACGTGGAGGGGTGGGAGTTGGGAGGTCGAAGGAGGAGAGATCAAGATCGGAGGGGTCGAAGAGGAGGAGGTCGTCGAAGCGGAAAGCGGTGTCAGAGTGGGCCCGGCGGTGATGGGACCCACGTGATGGTGGTGTGTCAGACATCTGCTCTATGTCGGCCGCTATCGGCTGCTTACCGGAGTAAATGGAAGGATCCATTTTTCTTCTTTCTTAGTCGGTGACGGTAGTTTGGAGGTGGGGTGTAGTGTTATGGAGGTTAAGGTTAGGTGGATGGATTTGAATGATTGAGCCTTAACTGGGGGTCACACTGGTTTATTACCTTACTGACTTTGAGCATTGTTTCTTTTTTTTAAATTGATATCTGATAAGATTGTTTTGGTTAAAAAAAGTGAAAAAAACAAACACAATCTATAATTCTGAATTATTAATTTCAGAATAAACTTCTAATTTAGAGATAGATATACCATTTTGTTTACCTGGTGATTTGATTTTCACTTGGATTTTATAAATAATAAATTCAGATTAAATAAATTTACGATCTGAAAAAAGTTTGTAGTGCCTACATTTCTGATTAATAAAATTAGTTCAATATTAATTTCCATTAAAGTTTCTGTTGAATATATGATATAATCTAGAAAAGTAATATGTAAACTTTTAACTGTATAATTAATTTGGGTATGTTATAAACTGTTTAAAATGTTAATAAGTAGGAATAAATACGAGAGAGTTGATATTTTTCATTAGTTGTTCTTAGAAGGTAATGTACCAAATGATTCATAAGTGAAGTCGATGAGTAAGTGGTTGGAGTTTTGCTCATCATAATGAGAATAATAACATAGCAGTGGTTGCAACGACAATGATAATGATAAGAATAGCATTAGTAAGCAACGAGCGTGTATGCTCTACTATGGCACGAGACAATCACGAGAGCGTATTGTGGAGTGGAGCACAAAGTCACGAACACCAGGAAGGAAGATGCGGACAGCAAACAGCGCATGGGCCCCACTTAGAACGACCAATCTTCCATGTGGCCATGCGTGAGATTCAGGGATCGCAGCGTGTCACAGTCATGACATTAATTCCCTGTTATTGTCTGACTGAGAAATAGAAAATAAAAACCAACCCCAACTTACCCGGCAAGCCAAACTAATTCGGATCTGCATTTCCAGCGTTAGTGAGAAAATAAAACATGAATCTTAATAGGACATTAATTAAACGCTACAGCTGTAGAACGCTTTCAAAAGAAAACCTGCGACTTGATCATTCACAGCATCATCATCATCTTCTGTACCCAAAGAAAGGGCATTGCTAATACTATCAAGTCTTTGAAAGCATCAAGTATGTAAATGACTGGCAAAAGAGCATCAGAGAGCAGTTGAACGAACGAAAAATGAAAAAAAAAAAGCATATTAATCAATCAATTTAATACTTGATTCTCCAGATCAAAGAAGAGTGTGACTTATCAACGGCATATTTTAATTGAGGTGACACTGTCGCACCTATTCTACGTGTTGACCAGTTGGATTTCAACAAAGATAATAGCTCTCTATGGCGTGATTGTTTTCTCCGTAATACATGGATATATGCATCCAATCCAAGCCATTCAACTTCTTCCTTCAACAATTCAAGAACTGGATGCAAACCGGAGCCAAGATACATAGCAGCATGCATCCTTTTCTTTATAAGCGCATACATGTACCTGACATCAGTCAGCCACAAGACAACATATGTAGGATGAATATAATTAAACAACCAAAGGCTTTAAATTTCAAAAGCACAACATGGAGCTCCTAGATTTAAATCTCTGGAGTTGGGTGATGGAGGGAAGCAATGCAATGGAGCTAGCTAAAGGCAAAAGCCCTCTCGCTTCCATTATAGCTTTATACTGGACATATTCTGAGCATGAAAGGAGCCAGATTCAGATGAAAAATAAAACTATAAGTGAATATGATTCCTAGACTCTATAAGACGTACTGGATTAGCAGCAAAGAGCAATATATATACCTAAAGGACTTCTGAATGATTCTCAAGAAACATCCTGGGCGTAGTTTGCAAATGTATGACATGTCAGATACATAACAGTGGAACTTCATTGCACAAACCAAAAACACCTGGTAGATATTTAATCTCACAACAGATCCTGAATTGATATTTGAATCGAAGAATATAGGATGGCATTTGGGTCTCACAAAGTCGCATAACTTCATTTTAAGTTGATGAGCAGGTTTATCTTGCCAACACACAGTAAGAGCTGAACTCATGTGGTTATCCAGATACCTGAATGTAGAGTAAGCGAGTTATAACCTGAACAGATTAAACATATAGGTTCAATATACCAGCTTAAAGTGGAAAGAGTGATGATTACGTCACAAGTTCAACTAATCTCGCGCAAAGCATGCATCTAAATACATCACTTCTGAAAGTCCAACAAAAATTAATATCGGCCACAGCAGTAAGATCACCAACACATGACTGATGAGTTAGGCAAGTAATGTTAGAAAAGGATCCAACATGAAGCACTGCATATGCATCTATCCATAACAGACAATGAAAACTGACCTTGTGTAGTCGGCCTGAACTTCCAGAGTGCAAGAGTTTAAAAACAAACCACTCCATCGAAGAAATGACACACCATCATCACCAACATAAATCCTGTTTGATGGAGGCTCTGAGCCATTTTCTATATCAAAATTTAGACAATATTTTCCCTCATTCATGTGACAATTATATCCCTGAAATCCTCTTTGCAACATGAAGAAGAAGCTGGCTGCCTGCTTCTTTGAGGTTGATATGAATAGGAAGTCATCAATTAATCTAAGAAGTATGCTAGAGGGAGATGAGATAACTTTAGTCAAGTCACAAGTAAGAGGTCCAGTAGTTCCTTCAAGAAATGAGAAGATCACATTCCTTTCAAGGTGCCCATAATAAAATGAGCAAAGGAGAGACGACAAAACACTTCCTTGAGGTATACCTAAATCTTGCAAATAAAACCCTTTATCCAGTTGTACTATATTTCGCTTCACATGCTCATTCAGAATGTATAACAGCTGCCTCCTTTTCAAATGCTTATCTTGTCCCTGCAAAGATGAGTAACTTGAAAATTAGGTGATAGCTGGCTTCTGAAAAATGCTCACTATCCTTTTGACTCATTCTCAAATCAATGGCTGGTTTCAAAAATATTAGGTGACATCAACAAGGCTCGATAAAAGGAGCTCAAATATCCTGGATGGATTATGGAGTGCTGAATTATTTGCCAGGCAAAAGAATGACATTTTCACGCATTTTATCACAATCCAAATCTAAATTCAAGCAGTTAATATATTGGCAAACTAGCATAATAGTTTTTTTCTGTTTTCATATTTTGTTCTGATAGAATGTTTTCTGCAATGTTCCATATGAGATCCTGAACTTGTACTTTATGGTTGCCACAATGGCTTTTTGAATAACTGTAAAGCAACACTGAGATTTGTACGAGTGTTTAGAGACACTGATGCTTATAATCACTGATCAAGCTACAAGAACACCACATATATATCACACGTACGACAGCCACTACCAACATCAATTGAAATTATATAATCTGTAAGGAGCACCCGAAAGCTAAACAAGACGAGGAAAGGCAAAATCAGATCGTAGGCAATATGTGCCAGCTAGAAAAGAAGGTTAATACAACCAAGCTTAAGAGAATGCATGATCGTTTTCTATATAACAAGAGAAGTATCAAACATGAAAAGATAAGTTTCCAAGAAGGTTTCGGACCCTTGCAGTCATCCATTAAAAGAATGTTAACAGAAAATAAACAAACTAAAGCCTACTAAATAAAACCAAAGAAGATAGAACTCAAAAAGGAAGGAAAACCAGATAATACCTGATTAACAATTACGGCATGCAGTGGACCAGATAGCAGAGAACTGAATTCGGTAATGCCTTTGCCGATGCTTGGGTCAGTTAGCATGAGATTCTCGTGGACCCACAATGATTTCTTGGTGCATACAACTTGATAAGACTGTTTCAGATGATATTCATCCTCGTGTAAAACATCCTTCATTACATCAAGCAGCTTGTCTTGATCTATAGAATCAAAAGCTTTTGATACATCAGAAACAACAACAAATACATCAGGTATTGTGGTCGATCCATTCTTCAGAGAAGTTATAAACGGGCATAACTTTTTGTATATATCATTGTAGTCAAATACTGACGCCCCTAAGTTCTCTGGTTCCTTTAACTTTATGCCTTTTAGAACAGCATATGTATCACGAAGAACATAATTCACAGACTTGAAATTTTTAGATTTAACAGTGCCTAGATTACGTTGTGCTTTCTTCAGCATTCCAAGACTGCAAACTTTCGGGGAACCTTGAACCGGAATACAGGATGACGCTTTCAGATTTGCAAGCATCCTAACTCCATTTTCTTTTGGACGAAGTCTGAGCTTTGAGAAACCGAATGACCTTTTCCTCATAATTGTTTCAACATCAAGAATATCCAAAGGTCGATAATTGTGGCTTTTCATGTTAAAAATTGCTCTATTATGCAACTTCTCCCATATTGATTTATGATAATAATACACATCATTTTTCCCATGCTCAATTTCCGTAGCATAGAAGTTGGCTTGTATCAATGGCACAACCAGAAATGTGAAAAACCAAAATATCCATCTCTTCAAAAGCACTTGTTTCAAATTAAATGCAGCACTGTTAACTTCAGAAAGTTCCTCCTTACCATTCTTATTGAGCTCAAAATGCCACATCCACACACCCAAGTAGAAAGGCGAATGCTTGTCTGATAGAAATGGGAATCCTGAAGTTTTCAATTTATGCATACACTGCTTCAGAGAAAATTTCTCAAACCTTCTAAGTCGAATAAACTTGGAAATGTTTCTCCTTAAGATTCTGCAGCTAGACGGAGTTCCTAGCAAGTCTGGAGGAACTATGGTTCTACAGGCAGCCCATACAAATGAAATCACCTGATTTTTTGAACAAAAAGCCTTAGTTTCCTCGACCTGGGAGTTATTGTTCACAAACATTCCTTTGCCATGTTCAATATCAATACAATGGAACACCCTTGTTGGTTGTCTCTCCAAATTGTTCCCCTGAAAAACAAGACTTCTTAACAAATACCAACTTTTCAAAAAGAAACAAAAGGATACTGTACTGCAACTGCATGTTTCCAATGTCACAAGTCTCAAGAAAAATTAACCTCCAAATGTGAGCTGCAACTTTTCAGGTTATTATCTTTCAAAGATGAAACACTGCAGTGCTTATCCAACAACCTCAAGTGCTTGCAGTGTTGAGCTCGGCGAATAATAATCTTAAAGAGCTTAACAAATGAATGGTACCTGAAAATTTTTCAGACAGAAAACAAAAGAAATGATTAATGTGCTGTGTACTATGTACCTGTGGCTTCTTAAATTGTCTAGATTAATATATCTTAAAGCAAAGGATAGGTTTAGTTGTAACTGAATTACCTTCAACCACAATATTAAGCATATTTACCTAGTTCCCACAAATAATGAAAGATAAAAGTTGAAAAAAAGAAGCAATAGAAACTTCATTGTGAGAAGTTTATACACTTCGACGACATTTACCTCTCCAGAATCTGACTCTTTCAGGGAATTCAAATTTTTAAGTTTGGTCCAAGAGCAGGTGCAGAATAACTAAACCTACAATCTGGTCGTTCAGCAGGAGTCTTACCGTGAAATGAAAAATAAGTCCCATTAAGAGCATTATAAGGACACTCTAAGCGAGCGCTCTAAGCAGTAAGTCATTAAACCAACCCCAGGATGATAAATTATTTGGTCATCAGTTAACCTAAGTCCAAAGGATGTATGTATAGGCTCTCAAACGCAATATTGCCAAAAAGAAACGCACAATAAACACCATAAATAAATTAGGAGCACATTGAAAGTCTAAAGCAACGTGCTAGAGGAATGACTTACAGGCATATGGATCCAATGGGACAAAAGCTGGAGCTCATAAGGCATGGCATTGGTGAGGCACTTACATTTGTTTCAGAGAAGTGAAAAATTCTTTCAACAAGAGACTTTGAACCAGCAAAATTGGGCTTTAAGTAGTTTAGTTCATCTGATTATTGTTAAGTTATAACAACAGCTTTATACCAGGAAAGGAGGAAAAAGAAGCAATGATCCAGTAATCCACTGTTTGGATACATGCACAATAATGCATGGGATTGAGGTTTGTGCAAGTTAGCCCTCTCTATTCCTGTCCCTTGCATCTAATTAAAGAACACTATAGCACCAAAACAACAAAGTTATATTGGACAAGAACTAGTGAATTATACTTGGATTTTTTGCATAGCAAAAATCACAAAAGTAGGCCATAGGTATGTCAACTGCACACAAAGAAAAGCATAAAAACAAGTGTATTAGGGCACGCAATGGGAGAAGGATACGTTTCCTGGGAAGAACAAATGGAGAATGCTCCAAGTTATAAAATATGGGCCGTCTATTAATCCAGATCCGTTTAGAGAGTGAATCAGGAGCTTGGAACACATGAAAAGAAGAGCATTTCTGTAGTATTGGTAACAAAAATTAATTAGCCCTAAGCAAAGGTTCGAATGAAACTTGGCTTGAGTAATTCATCGCCAATAAACAGAGAATATTTGGAGTATTTGACTTCAATTTGAACCCGAGTCACCAGCTCACTGTCCTCACTAGAAATTACCTTCTCATGACAATGATTTGGATTTTCTACAGAGTAATGTTGGAGGCTTCCAGCTGAGTTGCAATTCATCGGATAATAGGCTTCATTACTGGTTTCTTTAATATCCAAACGCCTACGCTTCTTGATTCGCTGCCACTTAAACGGTCTTGAACGCTTTTTGGGCTTCACTGAAGTTTCACAAAAGACTTCAAGTTCATCATTGGCTTGATGATGCCCATTTTTAACTACAGTTCTAGTTTCTATTGCATCTTGCTGAAAATAATTTGTCTGACTTTTATTTAAAAACTGGCAGAACTGCACCGCGCAATTTCTACTATTACTTCCAACACAAGAAACAGAAACATCAGCGCCAAAAGAACAACGCCACTGTCTCTTGCACACTGAGTTAGTATTCTCAAGTACAATGCTCCTCTTCAAGGATCCTGAAAATTAAAGTTCAACTGAATAATTCAATCTAGTGTCGTACCAAATATTTAGGGAGCAATATACTCTCAATGCCTTGATCTCGATATGTATAAAACTGCATACCATTTCTGCAAGAAACCCCATTTGACTTCAAGACATGTAACAATAAATTAAAAGTTGCATGAAAAAGTTCGAGCAAAACAGAAAGTTCAAATATATTATCTATGCCAAGCAGTGTAGAACTAATCCCTGAATGCAGATAAACAATAGATGCAAAATGTTGGGCTGCAGAAGTTGTACTCAAAACCCAAGAGTTTAAACCTTAATCACAATACAATTTCCAATAAGCATCTGCTGCATTGGAACTTTTTTCCCTTCGTGTCTCTGTATCTAAACAAATTGCAAGCTTCAAAATCAATAGAAGTGAAATGAATGAGATCATACAAGGGGTACGTTCCACGAAAGCAAGTTATTTTGGTATTAAGTACCAGATTGGGCCAATGAAGGAGGCTGGTGTTCTGATTCCGCTGTATTTTTTGATGATTTAAGTACCAAATTACAGATTGGAGGACCTGCCACCTGATGATATTTTTTACGTGGAAGTGGCAAAATAATTGTTGTATGCCTTAGAAGATAAATCATGATAGCATCCCCAACCTGAAAATTCCAATTTGCACCAAAAATATTCGGCAAGTGACTATTACATCAAAAATTCCACAATGCAATATATCCGAACCCATACTATACCCTGCTTAGCAATAGACTCCATGCAGAAGAGGTTAAGAGCTCTACAATAGGACTGGAATGAGTACACTGCCAAAAATGATTAAGGAAAGAAAAAGGAAACCGATTAATTACATTCCAAAAGATATCAAAACCTTTCCTCATAATGAATGACAAAGTAAACTAAATATGATTTAGTACACAAAATCTCACTACAGTAATAAACGGAACCAAACAAACACATAATGCGTGTCAAACCTCGTCAAAATCACTGCATATAACATTAGAAGAAGCCAGTTTGTCCCTCATTATCATTTCCATGGTCCTTTCCACAATCTGAGAAATGTCATGAAAACAAAGAAAAATGAGCAAAAGCTAACCTACTAATCATGGCGCATGAGAAGAGAATGTCAACATATACCTGCTTTTGAGGCCATCTATTGGCGGGATCGTGGCGGCCAATGGGAGGGGCGTCGATGTTGATAACGACGAAGGAGTGGTTGAGGAGCTTTCGGTAGTCAGCGGGATCATCGGGTCGGAGCAGATAGGACATGACATCTTGGCCGCCGCTGCATTGAGAAATTAGACATACGACGCCGGTGGCAAGGGTCATTGCCCGGTTCCTGAACAGTCTCCATAGGACCTCGGGGACTCTTCGCTTTTTCGGCATCGTTCGTTTTTAGGAGGGAAAGTGAAGCATTTCGCAGTGGAAGATTTTTAAATGTACAATTTCGCAGTTAAAGATCCAAGACAAAATTGCCAATGCAATTACTATGTTGGTTAGAATTTGAACGCCGTGATCCTATTTCAATACTGTTAGAATTGGAACCAGTAAATGGTAATTCCAATGTTTTAAAATTAGAATTTGAAATTAAATTGATAAAATAAAAAGTTTAAAGTTTAAAACATTCGATCGATATTATTAAATAAAATTAAAAATTTTAAAATAAAAATAAAAATATTATTTTTTAAATAAAATTTTATTTATTTATTTTAATTTATAAAAATTGACTAATTAATCAATAAATTGATTAATTTTTAACAACACGAGTTATTAAAATAAATCGAATTGAAAAATTTAAAACTAAACTAAAAATTGAAAAATTAAAAAATTTTATGATTGAACCGGCCAAACTAGTTAATTAATTCTAAATCTATCAAATATCAACGGACTTCTAATAAGTGGAGAGATTGATACTAATTAAAATTATAAGGAATTTTTTTTATAATTTTTCAATATAAAAAGTTTTTTAAAACGAAGTGAATTATCCTTTCACAATCAGTTAGTCTTTGTTTCCTCATCAATTCTTAGTTATGATGCAAAATCAAAAAAAGAAAAGATTAGTTAAATACTTGGTTGATATTTGACAGACCAAAATTATCTTTAAATTAAGGAGTTGATATAAATACATGCATTGGGTTTGCATTATATAACATGTTATGTCAAAATTCAAATAGTATTTTATAAGTTTCTTGATTGATAGATGATATATACAAATGAATTCCATATTCCTCTAATCTAAACGCCATGCTGGATCGTCCATATTGGTGTAGTGGGGCTTACGAAGTCTACAAAATAATTACAGCCCAATCTTTAAGACATTACGACCCGTTATAATTTATGGTTTTATAGTTTAATATTTTAAAAAAGTCGTAACATTTTATCAAATGGATATATAACATATACACCATTTTTGTTATTTTCTTATTTCAAACTTTAATGAGGCGGACATATAATATAATTTAAATATATCATATATCAATTTTATATAAAATTGTCTAATTTAATTAAAAATGTTGTTCGCTTAATAAAATATAATATTAAATTATTTTTTAAAAATAAACCAAATAATACTTATTAATTTTTTTATTAGTCATTTATAATAAAATTTAAATAGTATATACAATTTCTTGATCACTTCCTAATAAAACTCTCCTTTTTGAAAGATTATGTTAAAAAAAATTTCTTTACCATGTTTTATAAGCATTGTATTATATATTGTATTGCGTATTTTTTATTTTATTTTGTATTATCATTATTTTCACTGCATGTAAGTCTATCAGAAATAGTCTCTTTATCAAATAGAAATAAGGTTATATATTACTAGACTTCTCTAAATCTCACATTTTAGTGAAAGTATCATTAAATGTTGTTATTGTTATTGTTGTTAAAAAATATTTTCATTTTATTCCGGATTAGAATTTAAGGACGGACAAGTAAAATCATACTCCTTATAATACATGCCTATGATCATAGTTCTTCTATTAGTCTACGCATTAGTCATTAGCAAATGATTTTAAGATACCAAAAATCTTCACTACGAATAATTGCTCAATCTGAAAACAACTTTTTTGTAAAATTATAAAGAAAATATTACATATATTATGACCTCTTTAGATCCAACAAAGTAGGAAGCTTTGTGCGCTGGATATATTTTCTTATCGAGAAAAGGAACGACACATATAGACTAATAATGGATTTTCTCATTTTTATAAATTATAAACTAAATGTTTTTGCTAGCATACAGCAAATACTACTTTCTTGCGTTATAATGTTGACAAATCGACAATGGAAAATATAAATAGCAAATGTGTTTCCGCTCAGTAGAACATAACATCTCGAGGTCTTACTCTTACGTATGAGACGGTCATAATATTTGTGAAAGGAAGAAGAGATCCGATAAAAATTTGAAAGAATAATAAAATAATAAAATTATTAATTAGACCTACATAATATTTAAATTTACTTTACGAATAACTTAATTTAATTTTTCTACGTATTTTCTCTAATTTTGTATTTTTAATTTTTAATTTTTAATTTTTAATTCACATATTAATGCTCAACCTTTTAATATCATCTCATTTTCTCTGTCCGTCTCGTTGTCCCATTATTTAATCATTTAATCATGATTGAACACAACAGTACAACGGGATTTGAGGAATAGATCAAACTGTGATGAGGATGATGTGACAAGGTAGGAGGGCAAGAATCTTCAATGGTAATGGTACTTTATCTTCTGTCACTGTCGTATTCACTTTTGTTTGTTAATATTATTCTGATAAATTTCTGCTAAAATAAAGAGATTTTCTCAAAATATTGCAAAACTTAGGAAGATCTTGAACCAAAATCAAACGAACGTGCTGCATGTTCCTGTACTTCTTTTCCTCTCAAGTCTCATCGTATGAAGTTTTTATGGTCAAAGAACGTAAAGGTATTGAAGCCCAAAGGAAGCTTACTTTGAAAAGTTAGATGATATAGGAAGTGTCCAGCGTGATGATTGCACTTTCTCCTTACTTTTTTCTGCTGATAATTGCATGATAATAGCTGCTGTTGAACAAGAAAACTTGGAGACGCTATTGTTATATATATTTTTGCTACTATAATGTCAAGAAATTGCCAGAAAGAAGAAGATATAAAACTTACATTCCAATTTGTTCCTATCATTTTTGAACTTGGGCCACTTGACTTCCATTTTTTGAGTGTAGTCCACTTCCATTCCAACCAAGCAGACAAGATATAAATCCAGGTCAATCCATAATACATACATTCACTTGACAGACTTTTAGTTGCACACAGAGCTTTGTATCAATCTTTATGGAAGACAAGAGAAGACTTGCTGAAATGTTTGATTCTATCCAAATTCCTTGTAATCATCCACATAATTCTTCCCAACATAATCTATCGCCTGTTCTATCACATGTAGATGCAGTAGGAGCCTTTCACCTCCACTTTCATATTCCACTCCCATATCATCGACCCCACCATTTAGCCATAATTGGAGCACGAAAAGATAAGAGTAGTTCTGATGTTTTAAATGTTTCAGAAAGTAATATAATCCATTATGTGGTTGTTTAGCATATGCTGCTGGTCTGGTAGAATGCCTGTTTAAATGTTTGGTGCAGAGAATATATTCTCTATTCGTTGAAACCATTCAGTTTGAACGTTAATAAGGAAAAAGGCTTTTAGTTATGGATTACGAACTCACTATATTCCCTGCCTAATTAATCACTTTTTTTGGACGAATGTGATAATGCAATTCATATTACTCTGAAATTGCCTTCCCGTATTTGTATAGCGTACATTCGCAGGTAAGAAGATATATATAGGTTGTTGTTGCTAGTGAGTTATATAATATTTATTGATAAATATTGATAACAGATTCATTATATTTTATTAAAAAAAATAACTCAAAGAAGTTAAAATTTTGTAAAAGTTTATTTTAAACTAATATTTATTTTCTAATATGTATTCTAATTGCTAAAACCAATATTATTTAGAATTAAATAATATGAAAAAGGCTAAAATGTTCATTTGGCCTTTTTCATAGATGAATATTTTAAAATTTAAGTATTTTAAATTTATATTGTGTTTATTAAATAAATATCAAAATTTAAAATATTTTACTTTTAAATAATCAAATAAATATTTAAATAATTCTCGCGTTCATATTTCGAAAGTAAAAGAAGTAGAAATGATAGGAAATTGATTCCATCCTAATTCAATTCTTACTGAATTCTATTTTGAAGAAATTAATTTTAATTTTAAGTTAATTAAAAACTAAATTAAATTGAGTACCTAAATTATATTGCTCATAATTTTTATTAATATTAAATAATTAAGTAGCATATATTTACTCAATAATAAAATAAGATTACAGCTTGAAAAGAAAAAAATTAAATCAGTTTTTATGACTTTCATAAATATTGTAAGTTAATTTAGAAACAAAAGTAGGAAATCAAAAATAGAAGTAAAATTAAACA
This sequence comes from Erythroxylum alaternifolium, assembly GCA_027478495.1. Classification (NCBI taxonomy): domain Eukaryota; kingdom Viridiplantae; phylum Streptophyta; class Magnoliopsida; order Malpighiales; family Erythroxylaceae; genus Erythroxylum; species Erythroxylum alaternifolium. Next base: position 13,656,767 of record JANIIA010000002.1, read on the forward strand.
AGCCCTTAAATTTCATACCTTTTCTTAGTAATTTTTGTCAATAATAAGAAAATGTAATTTGTCAAAAAATCTAGCACTAGAAAATTTTGAATGTTAACAAATTAATGTATAATATCCCTTACTTTTGATGATAATGAGATCCTATATGATCTATTTAAAAGTACATAAGTATGAAAAGACCAAATTGTTATTAATCCTTTAACTAGACGACCACTGGCTATGATTAAATGGAGTTCTCAAACTAACGCGTTCGATATTCATATGTAATATATAAACCTTAGGGAAGCTATATAATATCCATGCCATTAGATATTTCGTATGAGAACACAGACTAAGAATACCCCCTTGGGTGCTAGAATTGAAATTTAGAAGATATGGGAAGATGTATATGTATCCGTGCCTTTTAGGGGCAGTCGAGTTAGGTAGAATGAGAGAGAGGTATAAAGTCAAAAAGTCCTGTGTTTGAATCCTCCCTACCTGCACTCTTTTGATTGAGCCTGTCGTACAAGGTTTGCCTACTGTGGAGTATTCAGTTGGCATGATTTGTAGGTTATTGCGTCAATCCGAAAGTTTACTCAGTGCGTATCCAGACGATAACAATTGCAAGTTCCTCCGTTAAAAAAAAAAGTATATGTATCCCTTTTTGATGTAATAAAGAAATAAAGAATGACAAATTATGTTAATTGTAATTGGATTTTCTCCAAAGTCAAGATATTTGACACAAGAATCCTAAGAACTTTTCTTTTTATTTAACTTAATTGATTTATTAGCCATTTCTTATTAAAATTCAGTTATGTTTAATACATATAAATTTGAATTGAAATTGTAATCTCAAAGCACATTGAAGTAGACTATATTTATAGTAATTTACAAAAGTTGAGATACTTAAATCTTGAATTCCTTATTCTTACTTTAGGAATTGAAGTTTTTAAAATATAAATGTATAAATTTCATGAAATTAGTTGAGAAAGTTTATATTCTAATTCTATTTTATATTAGATAAAAGTGAAATTAACAGTTTCAAATACAATTCTATATTAAACTTCAAAGTTAAAACACAACTTTATATTTTTAATGAATTAAAAAAGTATTGATTAAAATTGCAATTATTCTTGTTTCAAACTCTTTAAGTCTTTGAAATATTTTTTAACAAATAAGAAAAATAAGAGCTTGGAAACGTTAGAAATTTGCATTAAAAACTGTTGGAGATCTTGTGAAAATTAAAGATAAATGTGAAAAATTATGTCGAGAGAAGATGATAATCCTATGAAGAGAGAAACGAGTCTATTATCCAGAAAGAACATGAAAACTCTCATCAGTGGTTTAATTCACGATAAAGAGAGTCATTCAAATAAAGCAACCCCATCAAATTTGCATATAAACATCCAATATACAGAGAAAATCTTTAAATTTCGAAGAGTTCAACTTGTTCCGATAATAAGAGTAGCGTTTTTATATTCAATAGAATGGGGTACTTGAAATTAGAGGATAGAAAGGAAAATATAAACTCGTGCTCGTGACCGATGAGATAAGTCATTCATCACGCTCTTGTCATTAAATGAGAAAACAAAATACTCATTACCACGTATGTATCATTGTATGCTTTCTTCGAACTCTCCGTCAAATTCAAAGAATGGTACTAATGAACTACCTAACGCTCCAATTTGGGAACGGAAAAAATTGGGAGTGAAGAGAAGCAAGGTAATGAAAAGGGATAGAGTGGAGAAATAACATAACAAAAAGAAAGAGACACGAAAGACAAATTAAGTATACTGAAATAGTCTTCTAATGCTATCTAATAAAAATTAATAATATTATAAATAGAAATATAAGACAAGACAAAGAAAAAAAAGAAAGAAAAAGTAACAGACGTAACTATAAAAGACAACTTCCACAAGTAGAAGTAAGAAAAGTGCCAATCTTGGTGTAAATTGTTGGATAACATAATGATGAGGAATAATAATATTTTGATTAACAAAAATTATTTACAAATTAATTGTTGTTTTTCACAAGTTAAAGGATGGACATTCTTTCGAATCCTCCTCTTTGAAATCTATCATTTTATTATTCTTGTATATATTTTTTGTTTTTGAAAATTATCTTTTATATATACATATAAAGTGTTACAAATATCTTTTCTTTAAGAAATAACTTTTAAAAATATCTTGGCTGTTGAAACAATTACTAACATTTGGATGGATGCATATCCTATTATATTTATCAATCTTCTCTTACTTATATATGACGAGATTAATTGATCAAAATTTTATAACTCTCATATTTATCCAATAACACATACGATTAATATATGACAAAAACATATTGTCATATATATGTTAAAAATATATGATATTCAAATTAATTATTGAATAGGTTTATAATTATCCCATGAAATCGCATCATACATAATACTTTAGTGATACTCTAAAATAGCAAACTTTAAATTTAATTATTAAGAATTAGACAAGTATTATAAAGATATATTATGAGGCCCATTCAACCTTTATGGTTTCGCACAGTACAATTTGAGATCTTATGGTTTATATTAATTTGTTTTTACGGTTTGTTTTACAAATATAGTAGGAGTCATAAGCTATGGTATAACTTGTTTTCATTTAAAGTGGATCTGTTTTATTTATGAAATATCATACATAAGTTAGTTCAAATATACTTTTTAACTTGAGTTTACTAATCTACTCTAAAAAACTCATCTTTTCATAACTTATATCTAGTAAATTAAGACAAATATAATGACCCTCTAATCACGTCAAACCAATTTTCTTTTGTTTTGATAATTTTTGTTGACATTTATGGTTTAAGTATATTGCTTTCAATTATCACCTAAATAATAAACTTTAAATCTTCTTTATCTTCATTTACTATAAACACTAGAGGTTATTGCTCGTGTGACAGATTCAATCTCTTGTATGTCTAATATATTATTTGATTCACATTTGAAATATATTTCGCACAGATGCCAAAAAAAATTCCTCATAATTAAGTGTTACATAATGCTTATCACATAGTAATGTCAACGTATATTTTACATTCAAATGTGACAACATAATGAATGAACATATATCAAGAAATGTTGATCAATAATATATCATTGACAACATAATTATAGTGACTTCACATGCCCAATATATTTATTTCTTCTAATTAAGTTTGTTATTAGATTTAACAATATATTCCATATAGATATATATTTCATGCACACTTCACCTTGTGTAACTATCTCTTTCACATTATTATACTTTGTATATATATGTTTAGTTTTACAATGAATTTGAAATCTTTTTATATAAGTGAGCGTCGTTTGACTATCATAGTTGATTAGCATTGGATCAGTTTTACTTTTTTTGACTCCCAGTTGAATCAAGAATATTGCATCAAAAATGTATTTAACTTCCATTATAAATAAAGCAACATATAATTTTTCTTACTTTTTTCATGATATTGTATCATTGTTAAGTAAGAAAATTAAACTCAATTGTAGATTCTCTATACTATAGCATTTTTCAATTACTTCAATATTCTCTTTACTAATTTTCGATATGTTTGACTTGAATTTGAATGATTTATGCTCACCATTCTAGCAGTGTAATAAATATTTGGTATTGTACATATTATTGCACACATGAAACTTTCAACTACACTAAAATTTGAAACTTTCTTTATTTGTTCTATTTCTTGTGGTGTTGTTAGATAAGATTTTTGACTAAGACCTTCACCTTTAATAATAGGATTATCACTTAGTTTTCAATCTATCATACTAAATCATTTAAGAATTTTATAAATATATCTCTCTTGTGAAAAAGGCAACAATCCCTTAAAATCTTTATCCTATGAATATATACAACTTCACGTATTCCATTTATTTCAAATTCATATAATAACAAATCTTCAATTTGCTTAACGTACTCGCATTCAACACATAAAATCTAACACTACAAAAAAATTACAAATTATCAACAAAAAATTACTGACGGAAAACATTTCGTAGTACATTACCGATGGAAATTTAATTCCGTTTGTAAACTTGTAGAAAAAAATGGTATTTTACGACAAAAAAATATTTCGATAAAAGTGGAGGAATTTATCTGCAAAACTTTGCCTACAGAATTTAGCTATAGAATAGTAAAAGTCATCGTAAAAATATGCAGCAATGGTTGGTGGTAAAAATAAGTGACGAAGTTTACCGACGGAAGAAATTTTTGTCAGTAAATTACTGACAGAATGGATGTCGGTATTAATGTTTAAATTTAAAGTAAAACAACATCATTTTATTCTTAATAAAATTAAAAACCTGAAGCCCCTCCCCCTTATCGTTCTTCTTCAATTTTTTTGTCTTCTTCATAGCTCCTATGTGCATTCTCTTCTTCCATATGCTCATCTCGTGTCCTTCTTCCACCAAATGTTTCCATTATGTTGGGTTTTTCGTCTTAAGGTTGGTTGTCCACTTACTACTCTTGGGTTAATTTTTTTCTTCAATTTTTGTATGTGAACCGTTTTATGTTGGGTGTGTTGGTGTTACTATTGATTGAATCGTGACGGTTTATTTGGGTTGTCAATGGGTCATTGTTTGTTGTTGTCTGGTTATGTTGGTGAAAAATAGAAGAAGACAGTAGTTTTGAAATAAAGTAGGGATGAATTTTAATAGCGTACCAAGTGTTCGATGACAGTTCTATAAAAGGTCTCTAACATCATTTATAATCTGGAATGTTTCTTTAGTAGTTCATTAGTTTATAGAAAGGTTGTTTTATTGGTTGAATTGTGTAAAGATATGTATCTTGATTGAGCTAGATATATAATTGCCAATAAAGATTACTTTAAAAGTATTATAAGATGAATTAGGGGCTATTGAAGTTTATGAAGAATTATTCAGATTTTGTCCTTGAAAAGAAGTGTTATATACTTTACTCTTGGCTCTGAAGTGTTAGTCAAGTTGATTAGAGTTTAGGAAGCAAGTTAGGTGCTGAAATATGTCCCTTTAAATTGATTTTATAGTTACCTAAATTTAGGTTGAACATGAAAAATTGTTGAGCTTATATATGCCTATTTTATAGTGAGTTTCGATTACTCCATTTGATGGTGATACTTTAAAATCCATGCGTATTGATTGACGAAATGATAACTCAAAATGTAGTTACACCAATTTAATTTGATTATTATTTCATGTTTACATGAATGATAGAAATAGTTAGTGAGAAAATTGAGATGAAATATGTATACCTTGACATTAACTTTGTGACTCTTTAACTTTTCATCTTCTTGAACTCAAAACTATTCTAAAGTTTTACTTACTTTAATTTATGTTTGAGTGACCATTTAGATCTTAGTTTGATAGCAAATAAAATCTAGAAGAGAACTTTACATTTTGATTGAAAATAGCTAAAAATTGTTTATTTTACAAAATTTAGAATTGTGAAAGTAATATATTTTGTTTTTGTTAGATAGATTAGATTGTAAAACCACTTGAAACATGCTTGCATGGAAGATAGGTGATACTAGAAAGAAATTGAGTCATTAATGAAATATGAGGATAAGTTTTCTATGCTAAGAATTTTAGATCTGTATAATTTGGTTTCACCGTTAAAAATTCCAGCATCATATATTTTGGATGAATACTACTTAGTGACAAAGAAAATAATTTTCCAGCTCTTGAGTATTGATTGTGTAGTTCTAAGAATGTATTTTAAGTTTATTTTCTTAAGTTTCGTTGTAGCTTACTCATGTAGGTTGAAAAGGGAATTATATGTTAATGCATTGACTATATTTCTACTTTAAGATAGAATTTGTTCCACATAAGCAAAATTGTTAGGATATTTGCTTTTTAAGTACAAATTTTCAATTTATAAATATGAATTTGAAATTAAGTAGATCATTTGTAAATTTCTCTTTTATTTAAAATGATTTTTTCTTGATTAAAAGTTGATATTGATTTATTGGAATCTTTTAGAAGTATTATAATGAACTTACTGGCAAATGAACTAATTTAGTAAATCAAAATTTTTTCGTAGGATCAACTCTTATCTGCTCTATACCAATTTGATTAATAGATTGAAATTTAAAATAAGGATTTTGATTTGTTATTATAGATACGAGAATGTAAATGATGTCGAGTTTAGCTATAATATTCTCTTGAAAATCCACCCTATAACTTTTTGAATACCCCTTTGTAACGAACATTGCTTTATGCCTTTCAATGTTTCCATCTAATTTAAAGTTTAGAGGTGAACACCCAAATACATTTAATTATTGTAATAATAAGTGCATATGATTTAGATAATCTATAAATAGAGATAGAATTATTAATTAGATATTTGAAATTAACCTTAAGATTAGGGTTGGATATATTTAATAAATTTTCATGAAGAATAGAAGAATTATTGCATATAGTATTTTTCTCACGAGAATCATCATATGTGAGATTTGAGAGGACCTAAGGATCAAAATTTATATATGATTATTTCACTTAATGGTATTAACATAGGCAAGTATATAGTTAACAATGATTTTGACTCATTTTTTTATGAACAAAGATTTTATGGATGTTATCAAAAAGTTTTTTGTCTATTCGAAATTAAATTTTCAATTACTTTTAATTTTAAAAGCTTATTACCTCTTCCAATATATTCATATAACTAGAATTCTCCTTTAGGAAGGTATTTAAAATTCTCTCTAAATAATATAACTCATATTCATGAAAAGAGGCACTGAAAGTTATATGTAGTTTTAGAGTTAGAGGATCATAACACCTACACTGTTTTTGAAAATTTGAATAGCCAACAAAAATATTTTTTTATGCATAGATCAATTTTAGTTTGAATATCTCAATGTTTTATGCAAAGATATTGTTTTATAATACTAAATTTGTTAAGTAAAGGACATGAGTGATCTTATAAGGATTTAAGCATTCATGAAAATTGTCTTTTGTTACATGGATACGTTCTTTGATTATGAATTTACAGAACTTGAATTTCATCTTTTTGAGATTACATATAAGATTCATACAACCATTAAAAATGTTAAAGTCACCTAGGATTTGAATTTAAGCCAAATTGCAGCCTTTTTATACATTAATATATTAGTGCGTCCTTTTTTAGCCTAATTTAAAAGTTAAGCTCTTTCTGTGTAATCTTTCCTAAATAAACTTAAGCCTAAAAAGAAAGATAACTTAATTCATTGAACTAGCTAATTGTTTATTGTCTTTCTTGCAAGCCGTGTTCTGTGTTGAAGAGTGTTAATAATTGGTCCTACTAAATTAAAAAAATCAATTCTAGGTACCCACATAAACTTGGTCCTTGGAGATTAGTTCTTGATTTTTCTTTTAACCTATATCTTTTTGGTTTACTTCATAAGCATTGTTTTAAAGAGAAAATTCTATAGATATGTCTATAATCACCGTAAAATGACATTTCACATATGAGAATTGAAAGTGCTACTACTATATGAGAAAGACCTTTAAGAGTATAACTTATATGCATATTTAGGTTTAGTTAGAGGATGTGGGTTATATAATGCTTTCTTTTCAACATGTGAGGGATTAGGAGTTCTCTTTATGTAATAGTGGAGCTTAACAAATGGTTTAGCATTTGCTATGCTCTTTCAATGAAAATATGACCTATGGTAATTCAGAGAAAATGTCATGCTTTTTTGTTTCTCATAAGGATTGATATAAAATGGGAGCAAGTTTCATGTCGTTATGCTTATAAAGAGATCTATAATGATTGTGAGTTTGTCTCATACCATTTTAATGATAAAACGGCCTATATGAATGAGAAGGAGGTTGTAAGTTCTTTTAAGATGACCTTGCATAAAAAGTGTGACTATTTGTACCTTGCGTGTTATACCCTCTATGTTTAGAATGTGATCCATGCATGAATTTCCTTTTTTTTCTAGGACTTAGAGGATGATAGATAGGCACTTATGCTATGTTGTCTACATGTAAAAAATGCAATATGATCATGCGAAGATTTAGACATAGTCTCATCAATAAAGGTAATTGTTGTCTTTGTTCATACTAATGGTTTTGCATAACAATGTTTTTTGCATAATAATGGTTTTTGCGAAAAATTTATACGTTGTCTTTGTCCATATGTGATATTAGGAAAAATGGTTATAAGTTGTAGGATATGAAAACAATAATAGAAGGAAAACAAAATATGCAATACATAACTTAAAACTCATGCATATTTGTACCTATGCTCAATTCAAAACTATCCAAAACTAGCTAATTGTTTATTGTCTTTCTTGCAAGTTGTGTTCTATGTTGAAGAGCATCAATAATTGTTCAACCTCATCTGTCTTCTTTATAGTTTATGATTGTTCGTTCAACTAAGTAATGTTTACAATGTGATCAATTTTGTGTTGTTCTTTGCAATTTTACCTCTAATAATGATTGATGAGTTTTTAGGCTAGGGTTTAATAGTTTAAGTATTTATGTTTGGGTATTGTTTAAATTGAAACATAAAGACTTGAACATCAATGTGATTAATTCAAAGTATTAATATAAGAAATTCATGTAATTGACATGACAATTCTTTGCAAAATAAACCCCTAGGATGGTATATAGGCTAAAAACCTGTGATGCAACTCCCATGAGGCTTATCGGTGAAAAATTTCACAAGTTTAGGAGTCACAGTGAGAATTTGCTTTCTTGATTCATCTGGTCTAACAATGCCATGTACCATAATGTTTGTTTAAACAAACTTTGGAAATGAACTTCAATTTGATTAATTCAAACTTAGTATTAACATAATAAATTCACGTAATTGACATGACAATTCTTTGCATAATAAGCTCCTAGGATGGTATATAAGATGGAAATTCGTGATGCAACTCTTATGAGGTTTATCGATGAAAAATTTCACGAACCTAGGAGTCATAATGAGAACTTGCTTTCTCGATTGATCTAGTCTAATATTGCCACATATCATAGTGCTTGTTTAAATTCAAACTTTGGAAATGAACTTTAACCTGATTAATTCAAACTTAATATTAATATTAAAAATTCTCGCAATTGACATGACAAGTCTTTGTATAATAACCTTAGGATGTATATAAGCTAGAAACCCATGGTGCAACTCTTATGAGGCTTATCAACAAAAAATTTTACGACCCTAGGAGTCATAGTAATAACTTGCTTTCTCGATTCATATGGTCTATCAATGCCACATTCTATAGTGCTTGTTTAAGTTCAAACTTTGGAAATGAACTTATAGGTCATTAATTCAAACATAAAGACTTGAAATTCAATGTGATTGCTCGATCTAGTGTTGGAATTAATATATGTAAACAAAAAATGTGCTTTTAATCTTTTTGAGGAAATTGATTTTATTTATTGTAAACTAATTTCCACTCTTTTTATTTTAATATAAAGTTAGAAAAATATATGTAAGTGCTTTTTTTTTTAACTTCTTAATGTCACTTCTTACAGGATATTGGTTGAAAATTGCTTTTATTTGATTGATACTCACATATGTTGTCCATCAATTAAGTCAATATATTGATAAGCCAAATATAGTTCATTTGTAGGTTGCTTATATGGTATTAAGATACATTAACGATAATAAAGATCAAAGCCTTATCTTTCCTTAAAAAATTCTTCTATAAAGTTATAAGGTTCTTATAACTTAGAATGTGGTGATTGTCCAATCACTAAGGTGGAATTGGTTGTGATTGAGTTATCTAATTATGAAATCATATTGTAGGATAGGTTGGTTTCAATTTGGAGGGGAAATAGTTAGAAACATGTAAAAACTTAGAAGAAATAAAGGATCTAATGATGTGTAAAGTAAAGATTAAATGTTCTGTAAGATTATTATGGATACTACCGTAATGATTGTTTTATCTTACTACAGTCACTTTTTTAAATAACAGTGTTGTAGAAATGAGTAATGTTAATAGATCTTGAATGTATAAACGATTAACACCCGATGGTTTCATTAATCCTGAGTTTGTTGAGGGAGTTGAAGCTTTTATTCACTATGCATGTTTTCAACCTGCATATATGGATAGTCTAAAAATCAGATATCCATGTAAAAAATGCAAACATATTCATTTTCTTCCTATTAATGAAGTGAATCTCCATTTGTTAAGAAAGGGTTTGTTCCAAATCATTTTGAGTGGACACGACATGGGGAGCTATTAATTTGTAGCACCTCAAAGGGTAATGAAGTAAACTCGTCAATAAATATGGATGAGTTTGAAGGGGGATTGGATTTATAACAAATAATATAGGTGCAACTAAAAATCCTTACACCCAAATAGTTTATGATGCATCCGGTTATATCTTTCAGGAAAATATAGAAAATGTTGAACCAAACCCATATGCAAAAAAGTTTTTTGACTTACCAAAATTAGCTGACCAAGAATTATGGACAAATTGTGAGACTATGACTTAATTATCTTCAATTGCTCGAATATTGAACATAAAGTTTGAAGGGTATATTTCTGATCGAAGTTTAGATAAAATTCTTGCTTAGTATAATGAACCATTGCCTCTTGATCATACAATGGTTGATAATTTCTACAATATGAAGAAATTTATTAGGGGTCTTAGTTTGCCAGTTGAAAAAATTGATTGTTGCAACTTAGAATGTATGTTGTTTTTGAGGAGATGATGTGGAATTACAAGAGTGCAAATTGTATGGTCAATCTATGTTCAAGCCTAGAAAATGTTCTATGAAACAGAAATTAGCACCCTGGAAGTAGATGTATTATTTCTCGCTAACTCCAAGACTTCAAAGACAATATGCCTTTAATGTTACTGCTTTTCACATAAGATGACATACTGGACACGAACAGGAAGATGGAATAATAAGCCATCCATTGGATGCACTCTTATGGAAACATTTCAATAACACTCACTCTGAGTTTGCAGCTGGAAGTCAAAATATTAGGTTGGGATTGTTGACAGACGGATTCCAACCTTTTGGTCAATCCGGTAACAATATTCATTATGGCCAATTATAATTACTCCTTATAATTTGCCTCTATGGATGTGTATGAATAAGGCATATATGTTCTTAACAGTGATTGTGCTAGGGCCTATGAATTCAAAGCATAAAATTGATGTATTCTTACAACCATTAGTATCTGAATTGCATCATCTTTAGGAATTCGGTGTGTCTCTTAAACAAAATTTTTTGTTGAGAGCAGCTTTGATGTGGATTGTTAGTGATTTTCCTACGTATGTTATATTATTTGGATAGAGCACAATAGGGAAATTAGCTTGTCATTTTCCATGGCAATGATTTTGATGTGTTTTATCTTCCTAATGGCGCCAAAATATCTTAGTTTGACAACCACAAAAAATTTCTTCCTCCAGATTATCCTTTTAGATGCAACAACAAGAGTTCATTAAGAATAAGATGGTGCAAACACCTCCTCCTCCTTACAAACTTGGTGAGGAGATATTACAGGAGATTGATAAATTAGGGTTGCTGATATGTGTTTAATTGTTGTTACATTTATTCATTTACACTTAGCAATTAATGACACGAAAATGCTTAAGATACTCACTTTAATTCATATATGATTTTAGGTACAATTTGGAAGCAAAGAAATTAAAGTGAGTTGAAAGTACTAAATTTGGGTCGTTTTTCGAAGATTAATTTTCACTTGTCTTTTTAGAGCCAGAAGAAGAAAATTAAAAGATAAAAAGAAGACAAGAAAAATGAAAGCACAAAATGCAATGAACCATGTGGAACGTGCATGCGGTGGAAATAATGGAGCAAAATGACAGGACAAGGTGCAGTGAAGGAAGCAAAACGCATGCACAATATGAATGAAATGCAACAACATGATAGAAGCAAACTGAAAACGCAACATGTTGTTGCAAAAACGCAACACGCAAAGACGTTCTACACTAAGACGATGACGCATAACTAGATAAGGAAAATTTCTTAACAGAAAACGACAACGTAGCATAGAGAGGTGCATGAGGGTTTTGAAAGAGGTGAATAGTGATGGTGGACCAAAAACTCTTATATTAATTCATCAAATCAAGCTACAGTGACAGAGGCTTATGGAGAAAGAGTAGAAAATAGAGAGGATTGGTGATAAAAAATAAACGATGGCGGCAGAAACAAATAGTTTAGTGAAACAGAGAAGAGCAAAGGGGTGAATAGTGAGGGTGGTCCATTGATATTAAATTGTCACATCAGTAAATAGTGCAGTAAATAGTGAAGTAGAGAAGGTTGCGGTAGTGAAAGGAGAACAAAAAGGGTTTCAGTTAGGGTAATTTTCATAGGGCTAAAGCATTTTTCTTGGGATAGACCTATAGAAGGCTAAGTTCTTGACGGCAGTTCGGAGGTGATATCGACGCTGACAACCAGGGTTGAGTATTTTTTTATTGTTTTGTTGTTTCTTTCTCTCATTAGGAATTGATTATGTTATCTTGTGTTTATTAGATTAGGTATTGAATGATGATGATTTTAATGCTCTATTGAATCATTTTCATGAAAACCTATTACCATAATCGAACGAAATATGTAATTGTTGTACTTTCGATTCATATGTAGCGCCTAATGGTTACAAGTCATTAGAGATAACATAACATAGGTTAAATAATACAAGCTTGTGTGATAATTACCTAGATTGGTCTATTTTTTTGATTCATAATACAGTTTTTCGGATAAACTAAGAGAGTTTATTATCAGTTTCCCGATAGCTAGGGTTAATTAATGAGCGCTTCATCATTAACTAGGATTTAAGGAAAAATTGGGATTAATAGAGTTTGTTGTTAATCTACGTCCGATACTTGCTGAGAGAGATAAAACAACAACAAATCAATGAATTGTGCTTAATTAGGCTATAGGCCGAGATTGAACTAAAGAACCAGATCTCTACCAAATTCCATAAATTTACTATCTTTCATATATTTTCTTTAATTTGTTTTTATTAGTTATATTCATTTTATTTTCTTATTCCAAAATCCAAACGCCCCTATAATTCCTAATCACCAATTAATTTCATTTCATAAGTTAATTGAACACTCCCTATGGGATCGACCTAGACTCACCACTGCTATAGTAGTCATCTAACTATTTTATTTTGACTCGCGTTACCACGCACCAGTCAACAAGAACATAATAACAATTATCAAGTTCTAAAGTAAGGGCAGAAGGCAAAGTTAAATTATAAGTTCCTATAGCTAATGTAGTAACTTTTGCTCCATTGCCAACTAGCAGGACCACTTCACCTTTTTTTAATGATCTACTCCCTATTAGCATCTGCATGTTATTACTTATATAAGAACCACAACCAGTATCTAATACCTAGGAATGTGGAATAGAAGCAGAAAGATTGATCTTAATCATAAACATACCTGAAGAGACAGCTTCCTTAAGCTTCTTATCTTTCAGGCTAGTAAAATAAGATAGGCAGTTCCTCTTCTAATATTCGTTAACTCCACAATGAAAACATGTGGCCTTATCATTATTCTTCTTCTTGACACCTTCATTGGCTTTTACTACATTATTAGAATCCTTCTGTTTCTTGTTATTATTCTTCTTAAAGTCGTTTTTCTTTCTTTTAGAAGAACCGATAATAAGTATAGAATTGGGTTCCTTCTTAAGGCACCCTTCTATAGTCTTAAGCATGTTCAACAATTCCAGCAATATAATATCCTTTTGATTCATGTTGAAGTTTATGATGAACTGTAGCGCTGTGGTATGAAAAGCTCGAACTTAGAGACTGCAGCAACAAATGCACGCTTAACTTGTAGTCCATGACAAAACCTAATTTGGTCAATTTTTTAATATACTCAATCATCTTCAGCACATGAAGGTTGACTGAAGATCCTTTTGTCATCTTACATTGAAATAGTTCCTTGGAGATTTGATATCTCTCCACCCTACTTTGTGCACCAAATAACTCCTTAAGATGCAGTATCATCGTAGGTGCATCTATGTTCTCATGCTGCCTCTAAAGTTCAAGAGGCATGCAAGCTAACATTACACATTTAGCTTGCTCAACGTCATCAATATAACACTGATATTTCTCCCAATCTTCATCAGTTACATCTAAACTAGGTTCTGATGGAGCAGGAGTATCAAGAATGTACAACTTCTTCTCTTACCTAAGAACTATTCTTAAGTTTCGTAGCCAGTCCGAAAAGTTAGGTCTAGTCAGCTTGCTAGCATCCATAATGCTCCTTAATGTCAGGTTGGTACTCATCTTCAAATTCAATAACCGAAAAAATATAAAAGGAGCATATATTAGTTTATATCCAAAAATCAAATAAAATAAGGACTTTAAAATTATTTGATTACT
>JANIIA010000002.1:13681020-13705574 GCA_027478495.1 Erythroxylum alaternifolium
AGGGGCCAAAACATCTTGGTTTGACAACCACAGGAAATTTCGTCCTCCAGATCATCCATTTAGATGCAATAAACAAAAATTCATTAAGAATAAGATGGTACAAACACCTCCTCCCCCTCACAAAGCTGGAGAAGAAATATTACAGGAGATTGATGAATTAGGGTTACTGAAAGTTATAGAATTTGAAGCTGAAGAAGTTAATAGAAGCATTAGTAAAAACTTTGGTTGGAGAAACAAAGTATATTTTGGAATTTGCTATATTGGAAAACTCATTTCTTACGTCATAATATGGATGTGATGCATATTTAAAAAAATATTTTTGACAATTTGTTCAACACCATAATGAATATTAAAGGGAGGACAAATGACAATGCAAAATTACGAGCTAATTTAAAACTTTTCTATAAAAGGAATGAGTTAGATAAAGATCTTCACACCGATAAATATCCAAAAGTACGTTACACTTTGGAAAAAAACAAAAGGAAATTTTGTGTGAATGGTTGAAAAGTCTAAAGTTTCCTGAGGGTTATGTTTTAAACTTGGCAAGGAGTGTGGACATGAGGAAGCACAAGTTATTTGGGATGAAAAGTTATGATTGTCATGTGTTTATGCAAAGTCTAGTTCCAATTGCATTTCGAGAGTTGCTACCGAATAAGTTTTAGGAAGCTATAACATAATTAAGTTTGTTTTTTAAAAGCTTAACATTATTTGAAATAAAGTTGGCTAAAATGGAAAAACTAGAAAGGAAAATTCTAGTTATCTTGTGTAAATTGGAAGGGATTTTCCCTCCAAGTTTGTTTGATTGTATGGAGCATCTACCCGTGTATTTAGCATATGAGGCTAAACTTGCTGGTCCAGTTCAATATCAATGGATGTATCCGTTTGAGAGGTAATTATAGTTAATATTTAAATAAAACATTTGGCATGTTTTAATCACAAAATTGTAATATCCCTATTTATAATGTAGGTATTTGCATCACTTGAAGAAAAGTGTCAAAAATAAGACTAAAGTTGAAAGTTCGATATGTAATGCTTATTTAGTGGAGGAAACAAGTGCATTTTGTTTACATTATTTTGAGCTGCATGTGCACATAAGAGAAAGAAAAGTTTCTCGCAATGACGATGGGGAGAAATGGGTGATGTTGATGATAACTTATCCATTTTCACATATCTAGGATGAAAATATGGATGTTTAACAAGAAGAATGTTAAAAGAAGAAGAAATAGAGGCTGCCCATGGTTACATTTTATTGAATTGTCAAGAAGTTCAACATTTCGTGTAGTAAGTTTAAGTTGATTTTGAAATTGATTATTTGAGTTTTCAAAGTTAGTGTTGTTCATAACTAAAATACATAATAATTCTTTTAGATTATACAAGGAATGGTTATGCGAGCTAATACCCGACACAACAAAGGATGATATCAATAAAGAAGTTAAAAGACACTTTCCTCGATGGTTCGAGAATTATGTAAGTTTTCACTTGCAATAATTGAAATGATTGAATTATCATATGAAAGTGTTTAAATGACATTATACTATTTAATATAGTATATTTTTTATAGGCCTCAGAAAATCCAATACAGAATAAGTTCATATGTGATCTTGCGAAAGGACCTTTGTGAATTATTAAATCGTATCTAGTGTATTTTGTTAATGGATACAAATTTCATATAGAACATCATGGTCATAGCATTACAATAATAACTACTGGGATTTGCATATAGGAAGAATTGATGGATTACTATAGTAAAATTATTGAAATACTTGAAATTGAGTACCCTGCATTGCTAATAAAACGGAGTGTAATATATAAGTGTGAATGGTTTGATCCAACTCCTAATGACAGAAAAAAAGTTCTCGATACAATCTAGTTGAAATCAACTAGTGAAAAAGATTTAGACAATTTGAACCTTTCGTGTTGGCGATGCAAGTGATCTACGTGTATTATGTCCCTTTTCCCAGCTTACGATAAGATAAGTCAGATTGGTTAGCCGTTTACAAAGTAAAAAGTAAAACGTAGGTGTTTTTGAATTACATAGAAAAGGAGAAAATAAGAGAATTGAAAATGAAGTATTTCAGGAAGATGTTTATGAAATAAATGCAAGCGTAACATATGACGAGAACGAATTTTTGAATGATCCAAATAATGAATATGTTGAAATTTCATTTAGAAAGGATGAGGGAGAGAGATTTGAAGAGGAACATGAGTTTGATTCTAATTCTTCAGAAAAAGAAGATGATGATGATTTTGATTTACAATTAAGTGATGATAATGATTAATTTGTGTTTGTAATAGAATATTATATGAATAAATCTATTATTGCATTAACAATATATTGTTATATATTTATTTTATATTGTTATTTTAATGGAATATTCAATAAAATGTGAACTTTAGGTGAAAAATATACAACAAAAGAGAAAACAGGATATGATGCAGTCAAGGTTCAGGTTACCACGATTTGGAGGAGCCAGTGCATTTCCATATGAAGCATCACATTCTGTATATGCTACAGAATCAGGTGTTGTCCGTCCAACTACTGCAAATCCAGATGAGGCATCATCTTCTGTACCTGATGCTACACCATCCAGCAGCCCTGCTACACCATCTACCACCCCTATACCGATAGAGATATTAGGGGTAAATGTTGCAGATGAAGAAGGCAGCCTCAAACCTAGAGCTAAGGGAGTTGATGGAAAAACTTACATCACATTTGTCAACAATTTGTGAGTGCAATTTTAAAAATTTTGTAATACATGATAACACCATAAGTTTATATTGAAGTTATAGGTTTTAATTTGAAAATGATCTAAAATAGCTTATATATTATGTTGGTTCCGTTTAGACCGTGCTCCAGAAATATCTCATTCAAGTTCAAGGAGAAGATAGATCTTGAGGGTTATATATGGAAGAATGTCTCTTAAGTGACAAAGGATTTTTATTATCAAAAGTTTGAGGTACAAAAAATATATTCTTTAATCTTTTTATTTTATCTAATTTATACATTAATTAGATAAATATTGCACTTTATAGGTACTTACAGTATGTTTTTCTTTTTTTTCAGAAAACAATTTTTTAGGATTCAAAATTTGATGTTGTAATTATAATATATGGGAGAGGCGAGCTCGTACACATTATAAATACTTTCTTGATTCGAAACACAAGAATGGTGTACGAACTTCTTATATATATAAAGAAATATGGAGTCGTTAGAAGTAATATAGGGCATCACCCTAGGCAATGTCTATTTCAGAGTGCAATTATGCAAATAGACGTGAAGGACCGATGGAGAGAGTCTACCCGTACACGTTGGGGGATCTATGACCCACTAGGAGCAGGTAAAGAAACTTGTAAATATCAAAACTTTACACTTATATTCTAATTTTTATACTTTAATGTATGAAATTTGATTTCAATGTAATTTGATGTATGAAATTTAGAATAAAAATTGTGTATTATGGAGATTAATAATGTTATAAATATCTGGTGCCATTAATGGTTGTATTGTTGAATAAATTTTTTTGTTTAACAAGGGATAAATATAACAAAAATAGAGCAAACTCTGCTGAAAATTTTGTAAATTATAGTTCACTTATAACAATTTATTCTGAAGCACGAAAAGTCTATATGAAGGAAGTCTACACTACACCGACCCTTTTTGCACACCTACACTAAAAAACATGATAATGTGACCTTCATCAACACCCGATGCAGACAACTTCATGTATGTAAATTGTATACTTGGTATTAATTTTTAAAAATTATCACTTATTAACATAGACATTATAATGATATGACCAAATAGAAGAAAGCATTTAATGACAGTCCCAAAATTTTGAAACTGTTGATGAGAGTCAACCATGTCTTGATGCAGTGGGTGGTAGGGACCATCTTGGAAGGATTTTCGGCTTAGGTTCATTTGCAAACACATGCTATTCGTAATTCTCCACATCCCTATAATTGGATCTAGTAGGCGATCCGTATGAAATGAGAGAGTCGTTCAGCTTGAGAGCACAGTAGAGAGGCTGATAGAGTGCATAACTCAGCTTTGTAACGAAGTGGATGAGTTGAAGGGGAAGAAAAGGACCTTATCACAGCAGTCAGAGCATCCACCTTCACCAACTGCATAATGTAGATACATAAGTGAGTGAATATATTTGATGTTTTGCTACTCTTAAGTTTTTGTATCAATTCTTAATTTACAGTTATTTTTAAGATATTTATTAGTGTACATTATAATTTTTTTATTATATTACCAATTAGGATAATTTTTACTTTATATTATCAATCAATGTTATATTATTTGCAGAAATTAAATGTACAAAAAAAAATCAAAAGATTATCAATAGAAAACTTGGCTAGGAAGTGAGAAATGGTGGTTGAAATTTATCATAGTTAAATTTTCCATCAAGATTACAATATTTCATCGGTAATATATTTCGTCTGGAACTAAATTTTTCCATATTGAATATTGTGAATTTATTGCAAATTTTGTGACAGAATATTGCATATCCATTGGTAAATTTACCAACAGAAATACAAAATTTCGTTGCTAAATTTACCGATGGATAACATTATCTGTCACTAAAATTTACGTACGGTCGTTTCTCCGATAACTCTTTCCGTCGCCAATTTTGTTTCCGAGTAATTTTCGTTGCTAAAACCTATTTTTCTTGTAATGTCTCCTTCCAACTAATATTTTGATTATGTAGTCATTGTTGTTGGTATATATACAAATAATGAAGTTAGAACAGCCAGGTGAGCAGAAAATGATAAAAATGGTGCCAACCTATTACTAGCTAAACTCTCTTTTAATTGAGGATTAGGATTTAAGTGGTGCTGATGTTGAGAGGATATCGGTCAGGCCCTAGGCACAAGTGTAACTTGATGACATTGCTGGATTACTATTTTTATCAAAGAATGGTTATATGTATTTTAAATGTAAAGATTCATAGAGTGTCAATATTTTACTACACTAATTTTGAAAGTTGAAGAATAAATGGTATAATTAGAAGGAAATGCAAAGATATTGTGAGATATTTATTTTATTAATTAGTTATTATAAATTTGGTGAAGTAGGAGAATTCATATGACCTTTAGTTATGAGTTTTAAATAAAAAATTTCATTTAATTATAATAATTATATATATATATGTTAATTTAATTAGGAATAATATTTTTTTAATCTTTAATTAGTTTTTTATTAGAAAATTTTATTTGAATCTTGGTGACTGAAAATAATAATTTCTCAAATATTGATAAATTTTCTTTCATTTCTTCTTTCACATTAGCTTGCTTTAATGTTTTTGTAAGAACTTTTCACGGTTGAAAGAAAACAGAGCTTCTTTGTAAAATTTTTAAGATCATGCAGACTTTTCTTTTATGGATAAAAATTTCCACAATATATTAGTAAATCAATAACACCTCTCTTAGAACCCTTTCCAAACTGCTCTAAACCCTTTCATGCCTAAATTAGAGAACCTTTTGTTTTAAAAATAATAAAATTTCTTATAAATTGGATATTGAAACATGCAATTTTTTTAAATTTTAATGATGAGTTGAACATAAATCTTCATACTTCAACGTACGCATTAGGATTTTTTTTAGGATTTATTGTACTTTTATTACTCTTTTAACTAAATAAGAATATTAAAAATTTAAAACCAACTTTAGATTGTTTTTATCTTTTCAATTAGACATTATGACTCAATATCCTTTTGAAGTTTAAACCTTTTTAAGCTAAAAACAATAAACATCTGAAAAAATTTAATTAAATAATTTGTCTTATGTTAAAATGATTCTTAAATTATATTAAAATTGTGAGGCCATTGCCATCCCTATTATTTGATGTGCTTGTATATATTTACCTTCTCATTGAATCTTTTTAATTTAAGCATTAAACTAAGGGGTCATTTTACGGTGCTCTACCTTTTATATTTCGATTTTTATTTAAATAAAAAGAGGTTTGGATCTTTTTATTTCCACACAGATAAAAAATGTTTTTCCTTCAAATCTAGCTCTTACTTTTCTCTTCATATGAAGTCAACACTCTCCCAGATTCCAGCTAACCAATCTTATTAAGATGCTGGATTAATTATCTAATGCTTTTAGTAGTCGTGTGAAAGATGAGAATAGCGGTAAGAAACACCTTGGATTAATAAGGTAACAGATTGAGAGGGTTCAACGGGCATAACTTGGAAGATAATCAAAGAAGAACACCATGTGCCTCATGTTCTCCCTAATGCGCGGGATCATGCAGCAACATCCTTTAAACTTTCTCACTAATATGCGAGGATCATGGAGGAAAATTAGTGAGAAAATCAGAATTATATTCTTAAATAGGCGATTAAAATAATTCTTTTAAGTTTTATAGAGACCAAATTTATGGTTTAAGTGTAAGGAATGAGTGATAATTTTTTACTCTTAGAATATAATCACATAATCAGTTAAGAAAAAAGGAAATTTTGTATGGTATAATTGCAAGTAGGCTACTTTTATAAACCGCACTCCTGAACCTTTCATGTTTTACTTTTTTATGCCATCTCTTTTCATAAGAACGATTATCCTCTTTCCCTTAATTTGTGAGCTGTCTTGCCGTTTCTATGCCTACGTGCATGTTATTTTTCTGAAGTTTATGCTCTGTAGCTGCTCTGCGGACCTGCTTCTTCAGAGACTGCATAAAGTTGGCCACAAGAATAAGAGCTCGACTTTTTGAGCTAAGAATCGTGGTTATTATGGAAGATGGTGAGGCAAGCGCCTCAGAAAGTCATGAATAGGTGCAGAAAAGCGTTGGAGAAGATGGAAATTCGGGAGAGCCAGGGAAGAGAAAAGGAGAAGAAAACAAAACCAAAACTGTTCCATTTTATAAACTCTTTGCATATGCTGATTCCATGGACGTCTTGTTAATGATAGTTGGCTCGGTTTCTGCTATTGCTAATGGATTATCTATGCCCATCGTGACTATTCTGTTTGGACAATTGACAGATAAATTCGGACAAAACCAGAACAAACACGTGCTGCACTCAGTGTCCAAGGTACATACCTTTCTAGTCGGTAGAAGTAAAAGATGAACTTTTTTTTTTGAAATTTTAAACTGTAATATTATAACTAGAATTTTGCAAATATGTACACTCCAGTAACTGGAAAAACAAAAGAAAAGAAATTCAGCTCCATGTTACACTTCTGGGGACAGAACTACACATAAAAAACCTACTGCCATTAAAGCCTCCAGATCCTCCTCAGGTCTGGGTTGATGGTTGTTTGCATCCCCTTTGCCACCATGACTTCCCTGATTAAATTGACGATTGACTCTGCAAGTACATATTTCGGTACTTCGTCTTGGGTTTTGATTCTCCTATTCCGCTCATGCCAGATGTAATAAATTGTCATCTGAAAAGTAGTCTTGATGAGAATATTATTTTGTTGTCCTACCTTAGTCAGCTGAATCATATCATTAACTACCTCCGTCCAATGAAATGAGAAACTCGGAATCCTTAGCATATTCAAAGCACGACTCCACACCACTTTCGTATAGAGGCATTCAAAAAATAAATGATCCCGACTTTCCGGAACTAGTTTACATAACACACATATAGGATCAAAGCTACCATACCATCTATCTTTAGTGCATAAGCGATTTTTTATAGCCAACCACAAAAAGATAGAAGATTTTGGGCACATGACCTGTCTCCATACAAGTTCATCCCACGGTACTGCTACCAAAGGTGTCCTTGCAAGATGGCGGGCTGATTTGTTGTTGAGCTCACCACTGGCGTGTGCAGTCCAAAGTATCTTGTCAGCTCTACTGCAAATGGAAACTCCAGCAATATAGGTATCTAGCACATATGAAAATCTTATATTGGCCCTTCGTTCCCGTTCCCGAGTAATCCAGAATTCTGCCATCAGTGGCTAATTAGTTGTTTAGTAATCAACCCCCGACCGTCAATGTCGGTCCAGGTTTACGGGTAGTCCTTTCATGTAAAAACTGAGCAAGCCAGCATTTATGGAGGAATTTCCTTTAGTTATTTTGTTCTTGTTAACAAGAAGCCTACTAGCTTTACGCAATGCATAGTTCCACTGCAACGAAGATTCAGGAGAAAATTAAACAGAAAAACTGTTAAAGTTGGTAATTTGTATTGTCGTAAACTCTCAATCTAAGTCCCATTTGTAGTTGGAGAGGGCATGATTTTTCCTTCCCTTCGGGACTCTTCTTTCTACCACTTCGTGTCTTTACAGAGACTAGTATTCAAGACCAAACCCTGTCCTTGAAAGGGGACTAGGATGATATTTCAGTTTTTATCGATCTCTATCGCCACTGCTGGATGAAAAGGAAATTGACTAAGAGTAGTCTTCCCCTGGAATCTAGATATCCTTAAACGATTCATGTTTTGTCTCATCCTGGCCCTAACGAGTAGCTTGCCTTGAAGCTCTCAAATCAGACCATTGAGTAAGATCGCAGTTTGAATCCCCTCGTGTCATAAACTGGAAAAAATCAAATGTTATATCCACAACTTGCCTCTTGCTTGATCATCCTATCAGTCATGCTAACAGATTGAGTCTCTCTCTTTCGGTAGCTAGTTTGACTATTTGTGATCGAACAAAATAATAGCAAGAAAAAATCGTAGTAAAGTAGAGCTAGTCTGCATCATTGGCTTGTAGGAGAAAGAAAAGAAGGATTCGAGCCAAGACGGAGATTCAAGCTTTCTTTCTCTGCTATTAGATGTCATATTGTGGCACGCACTATATCAACTCTAATGTTACCGGTTCCGCCCAGCAAGCAAGATCTTGCTAGGCTCTCGCATGTCCGGGGTCCAATCAGATCAACCAGCGACCGGTTTACGAAGCAAGGAGTTAAGCAAGAGCCAGTAGATTGATAGAAGAACCTGGCCTAAGTCAGAAATGTTTGTAACAGAGAACTTACAATAACACAATGCCGTATTCTCCGAAGATTGAGGAACAAGAAAACATCTATTAAGAGAGAGATTTATTCCAGAAAAAATCGTAACAGTTACATCATTTCATAAACTACACGAAAGTTGTCCCTTTTTCATGGGGATTTACCCATCACAGAGATGCACTATGTATTTGACACTTTGTTATATGTTGTCACCAACTTCTGGCCTCATCCACAATGGATTTATATCTTGAATCGGCGGACATAAGGCCTAATTGGACTTAACCGCTCTCTAAGTATATGAACGGCGCTGATCATTTGCTTTTTCATTGAAACTTATGAGGGTGATGATGTACTCAGAGGTTCTTGAATTGGGGCCATTGATTAAAAGAACAATCTAAAATGATATTTTTATAATTATATGCAAAATGTACATATAGAATTACGATAATTTGCTATGATAATGATAATATATATTGTAATCAATGTAAACATATTAAGGTACTAATTAGGTTTTTCCTTGTTTAAGTATGTAGATAGTGATAATATATATTGTAATTAATGTAAATATATAAAGGTACTAGTTAGGTTCTTCCTTTTAACGTATGTAATTACATTTAGGCACTAATAATATATTTTTTATTTAAGTTTCTTCCTTATTAGTCTACTAATTTTATGCACACATTTTTCATTGTAATATACACAATCTATATATGAAACAATTCATTCTCTATAAGTTTCAATTTCGTATCAAAACCGATGTTTATAAGGTGGTTTCACTTTCTAGGTAGTGTTTTTCCCTTATCATTCTTTGGTGGTTCTTGTACTTCTTTGGTTGATTTTATTTTGGCTAATCCTTCTTTTTGGGCTACAATGATCTTCACTATACATAAGATACGTTGTTCAATTCCTTTTTGAACATATTAAAAGATTCCTTTCACCAAGATGCTGGTGATCGGACCTTAATCACAGCCTTCACTCGCTCGTATACACCGACTAAGTTATTGCCTTCTAGTTCACTCACTCATGCACTACATATGCGAAGACCCTCTATCCACTCTATTTCAATGTCTTGTATCCAATCCCGAAGCACTAACTCAGCTTTCGTCTCCTAGTTGACCCAGTTGAACTAAACCAATCTATATAGGTTTGATCAGTTGGTTCATTCTCTTTTTGGTCAGTTTTCTTACAACCCAGATTGGTCTATGAGGCTTTTAGTCCTCTCAAATTTATTTTTGAGGTATGTATTCCATAATCTCATCTCTCTCTTAGTTTCAAGTTTGGGTACCTTATTATTCACACTACATTTTTTGGTTTCCATGGTTGCTTCCTATAATTCTCACACTATCTATTGGAAATTGATTCAAAATAAAATAAAATAATATTATGTTAATTAATTAAGTTGTGGTCAAAGTAGTATAAGTTAGTTGGGATATAAAATTTTTTAGATGTAATGATTTAGTAGTGATTTTGTGAGCTGATAATGCCCTGATTTTCTGCATTTTAGGTTCTTTGTAGTCTATATATAGGCACTTTATTTTTAGTTCAATGGAAGAATTAAGTTGTAAAGTTGTATCCCAAAAATTCCAACATGGTATCAGAGTCCCTTTCGATTTTGGGTCTTGGGAGAAAAGTAGAGGAAAGTCACCAGAGAGGGAGAATTTCTCGTCTCATCTTGGCACTTCAAGGTTGTCTGGCCACCAAATCTCCCCTAACAATGACAACTTTAAGGCGGTTTGTAAATAGGAAGGTGGAAAGGTTCGAGAAGAACATAAGGAATAGAGGTGTTGTTCCCGAAACGACCACTAGGAAGGAAAAGGACTATATTGTTGGCCCCGTATTGCTTAGTTTCTTTATTTTTGTTGTCATTGGTTCATCTTTGTTCTAGATATTCAGGACAGCGACAAATGGAGATAATTAGGACAGTGACAAGTAGAGGTATGGCCTAAAAAGAATATCTTTTTTGAAATTGGAGAGATGTGCTCCAAGAAAGTTTATGGCACGACATTAGTGAGAAGTGCATCAATAATTTGAATTGATGAGAAGTGCATCAATAGTTAGAGCTGATAAGAGGTGCATCAACAATTGAAGAGAAGTGCTTCAATGGACATTGGAGAGATGTGCTCCAACAAGACAATCGCAAGTATGAGATTTTGAATCAAGGGAGCATCTTAAAAATTGATTCAAAATAAAATAAAATAATATTATGTTAATTAATTAAGTTGTGGTCAATGTAGTATAAGTTAGTTAGGATATAATATTTTTTAGATGTAGTGATTTAGTGGTGATTTAGTGATCTGATAATGCCCTGATTTTCTGCATTTTAGTTTCTTTATAATCTATATATAGGCACTTTATTTTCAGTTCAATGGAAGAGTTAAGTTGCAAAGTTGTATCCCAAAAATTCCAACATGGCATCAGAGCTCTCAAAGATCTTGAGGGACCTATGAGTGATTAAAGCTTTACAAGCTCAAGAGCAAAGAAGGGCAATGAGAGACCAAGAAAGTGAAAAGATAGTGGAGGGAGCCTATCAGGCAAAGGTTTTGTCATAAAAAAAGAAAGGAAATATTCCTCAACATGGCCGTTATGAGATGTTTGGTCATGAAGAGAAAGATTGTAGATTGAAAAAGGAACAAGCAAATATGGTGGAGTTGTTTTTTTTAATAAAGTAATTCTTTTCTGAAAGTTGGTGAGAAGTGCACCAATATGTGTTTGGAGAGATGTGCTTCGATGATTGTAGGTTCGTGAGAAGGGCATCAACAAGATGATGAGAAGTGTATCAATTGGTGAAGAGAAGTGTTTCATAGAATATTCTGAAGATGGAGAGAAGTTCTTTAGAAAATTTAAATTAAAAGGGAATGTTGGAAATTAATTCTAAATTTTAGAATTGTTAAAATTTCTTTAGAATAGGTCTTAGTTTGTTTTTAATCTTATCTTATAAGCCGGATTTATTGGCTCAAATATCTATTTAAATTTTTGAATTTTGTCTATATAAGGCAACAAAGTTTATTAATAAAATGACTTTGAGTGTTTCGTGTTCTTTTATCTTTAGCGTATCCCATCTTATATATGTTTCTTTTCTTCAAAATCCAACAAGATTACTTAATACTTTACCTGTTATGAAGCTGAATTCTATTAATAAGTTGGTTAATGCTGAAATTCATTTATCTTACAATTGGAAACCACAAATGGGTAAGCAAGTATGCAAACCTATAGGGAATCTATTTAAAACAGGAAACTACTTGGAGCTTATAGGAGTGGATAATGAAGATATCCCTCAGATTATAAAAGCTAACTCCACGGATCTGAATTTTGGAAAACATCCTAAATTGGCAAAAAAATGAGTTTTGCAAAGATGGGATAAGCCTATTGATGATGTTGATTCCTTGAAGGAATATGAGGAGAATAGAAATCTAGAAGTTAATTCCATCAATGGTGCCACCTACACTTCATAAACAATTTTCCTACCACCTACACATTCTTTAGTCCACCATTTTGTTTAGATCACTCTTATATGGAAATCAAAGCCTGCCTCTCTTATGTTTCATTCAAAAAACCTTTTAGATTTTTCAATTCCCTAATATGAAAGATATGGATCTAGTATACGAGATCTGGAATCATAATGTTGCTAGTTGTAAAGCCTGTCAATTCATGATAAAGCTCCAAATGTTGAGATCTAGACTTAAGACATTTTTCAAAACAGGAAATTCCAGTTATGTTTCAATCATCTAGGATGCCAAAAAGGAGTTGAGAAAAGCACAAGAAGCTTGCTATCACAATCCATACAATCTTGACTTGAAAAAATGCAGAAATAAGGAAGTTGAAGATTTATAATAATGCACTACTTGATCATAATTCCATGTTGATGTAAAAAAACAAAAATCAATTAGCTAAAGGAGAGAGACTTCAACTCCAAATTCTTTCATAACTCAGTGGTAGCAAGGAGAAACCCTAATAAAATTACTTGTCTGCTAGATGAAAATGGTCATTTACTGATACATAAAGCCTCTATAGAAAATCTAATTTTTAGGTACTTTGAAAACATCCTTGGTAAGACTAGAACTCCTGAAATTTCCAATCAGCAGGAACTTGAAAGGGTCCCCAAACTCTCTAACTCAAGAATTAGTACTAAAACTATATTAACCTCTTTCTTTTCAAGTGATTAAGAATGTTCTTTTTAACCTACATCCTAGAAAGGCTCCGGGGCTAAATGGGTTTAATGCATATTTTTTCTAAACCACTTGGAATAAATTGGCAACCTCCTTATGGAATTAGCATTGGAATTCCTACGTAATGTAAAATTGCTAAAAGAAATCAATGCTACTCATATCTGTCGTATTCCAAAAGTGACTGATGCAAATTGTTTTGATCATTTCAGACGTATTTCATGCTATAAAATTGTTTACAAGGTGATCTCTAAGTTTCTTGCCAATAGATTGAAGGATTCTCTAAATACCAAACAGAAACATATCAGATAATATCCTCTTAGTTTAAGAATTGCTTAAAGATTACAACACCAGCAGATCTATAAAAAGTAATGCCACTAAAGTAGACTTTTCCAAAGCTTTTGATAGATTACATTGGAATTTCGTTACTCTTATGTTGGAGTGGTTTAGCTTTTCCTAACTATGTTATTAAATGGATTAAGCCTTGTATCTCAACTCCTTCATACAACATTTTAATTAATGGTGCTCCTTCTAAATGATTCAAAGGCTCCATAGGAATTAGGAAAGGAGATCCACTATCTCCTTACCTATTTGTCATCTCTATGAAAATATTTAACATAATCTTAAGGATTAATATTTCAAGAGCTCCTCTTTTCAGATTTCACAATAAATATAAGGAAATGCTTCTAACTCATCTTTGCTTTACAGATGACCTCTTAATGCTTTATGGGGCTGATCATTTCTCCATCTCTTTATTGGACAATTCTCTTCAAAATTTTTGAAAGTTGTCTGGTCTTTATATTAAATCTTAAAAGAACTCCATATAATTCTCCTTAGACATCTCTAACACTGGAAACTTACAAAAAAACATTGATTTGGAAGTTCATTGTTTGCCTTTCAAGTATTTGGGAGTGCCAATTTCATCCAAAAAGTTAAGATATCATGATTGTCTTTTGATTTTAGAGAAATATAAGAAAAGGATTAGTGCATGGTAGAATAGAACACTCTCTCAAGCTGGTAGAGTTCAGTTTATCCTATCAGTTTTGAGCAATCTCCATTCAAATTGTAGTTCTTATTTGCCTCTTCCTAAAAGTATCATCAAAGATATTGAGAAATGCATCAAAAAATTCATGTGGTCAGGAAAATATAGTAATCCTGAAGATTCTAAGATCAAATGGTAACAACACTGTTGGGGAAAGTAAGAAGGTGGATTTAGTTTGGTCTCAATTCAGTTACTCTAAATAACATATGTTTCTAAGAGAATTTAGAGACTATTTAAAGACAAAGAATCATTATAGAGCAAATGGATGAATGAATTCTGCTTAAAGAATTCCATCTTATGGAAAATTTATGAAAATTAAGAGCACTATTGGCCCCTAATTCACATCCTTAGACTAAGGCAATTGGTGTATCCATTCATCATAATTTAAATAGGGAATGGGGAGAATACCTATTTTTGGTTTGATCATTGGTCTAACCAAAGCTCTTTATATTTAAGGGATGATTTAGCAACACTTTTAGCTAGAATATCAGTTTATACTCAAGTCAACAAGGTTATTTCTCTAAAAGAGGGGTTTATAGGCTCCTAAATACTATCTTAACTACTTTCCTAATAGCACACGAATGTATAAACCTATATAGATCCTCAATAACAATGGTTCATTCACTTATTCCTCTTATATTAAATCTATCAGACCTCGCAATCTTCCCATCCTTTGGTTCAACATTGTATGGAAAGGAAACTTGATTCCTAAGGCCTATTTTTCCACTTGGCTGGCTATAAAGAGAATGCAAAAAAAAAGATAGGATCATTGATTCTAATGATCACCTATGTGAGTTATATTGCTTAGAGGTTGAATCTATTGATCATCTTTTCTTCAAATGTAATTACACTGCACCTATTTGGGCTAGAATGCAACACACAATGAACCTTACCTATTCAGAGACTAATTGGCATAATATTCTAATTTGGGCTGACAAATAATTTCTAAATCTAGGGAAGGATCAAATGTGTCTTAGTCTCAATTTAAATTGCTTAGTATATGTGATTTGAATGAAAAGAAATCAAAGGCTTTTCTACATAAAGAAAACTAAAAAGTATGCTTTAGCACAAAGAATTCAATGCTAGATTAAAGAAATTCTGGGAGCTCAATAATGGATAGGAAAATTGAGTCTTTCTATCAGGAGAAGATGGAACCTTTAATTTATCATATTTCTACCTTTCCTTGGATAATAGTATGATTTTATGCTTTTTTTGTATAATTTCAAATGGTTAGGCATTACCTTGTAATCCCTCTTTCTATGTCTTTCGTACACTTATTGAATTCATTATTTTTTTTAAAAATACACTAAAATAAACAAGGAACTAATGAAAAGGATTTTTCAATAGTGTATAAAGCTCTTTAATATGCCAAATAAATAATGGCAACTTATTGTTAGAACTCTTATACAGGTCTTCAATAACAACTTCAAGTTGCTCTACATCAAAATTAAAGATATAGTTATGATTAATAATCAAAGGTATAAATATTTTTCCAAATGTGATGATAAAAGATAAGACCAAAGAACTACCAATTTGAACTACAAAAGTAGGAAATGTTGAACCCAAAATTTTGTTGATAAAGGCCCATAGAAAATTCATCCACTATAGCTTAACAATCAACATGTTTCAGCCAACTCCAATAAATAAAAGAGCATTAAGTACCCTAAACTCATGCATATCTATAGAATGTAACTCAATCTCAGCCCAAATAAGTACTTAGCATAATATTCTTCCCTACTGTGCATGTTTAGTATCCTGCATGTGTAAAATCATTTAATAACGTAAAAGCAAATTATGTAGAAACGATTGAGATCTTATATACTTTATTTTAATATATAAGTTGTAATATATTACTATAATAAATTGGATAATAGGCTAAAAAAATATGGCCAATTGGTTAAAAATATCACTTATAGTTATCTGTGAAAATTTCATTTCGTCGCATGAAATGTTGCCAATTTTTTGTATCTAAAAATTATAAATGACGTTTTAAAAATTTTTAAACAAAACATATTAGCTATAAAATAATTCTAAAAAGTAGCTTAATATCAAATATAAGTCGATGTTAGAAGGAAAAAAAATTAAGTGTCAAATGATTGGTAACAAAATAAAAATGTAGCCAATAATTTTAGGCTATATTTTTGTCTTTAGTAGCTAAAAATCTTTTGGTACATTTTTTATTTTCTTAGCGATATATTTTTTTGTAAGTCAAAATTTTCAACTAAGTTTTTTTAATTTCATAATACGAAAATACTTTAAACTACGAATATGTAAAAGTGTTGTTAAACATTATTTGCAACTTTTTTCATAATCCATGATATTGAGCAATTTGCAACGTTTTGTTATAATGTGTCAACATATTTTTATTGTGAATTATTTGGTTATTATTATAAAATTAAATCTTTGAGAAATATTATTAATTCAAAATGTCGAGCATTCCATATAAAAAGTAAAAAATATATAAATATCATCAAATTGTACTAACAAAAGTAATATAACATTAAAGATTGATTCTTTGTTCCTACACAAGATATTAATAATAGTTTAAGCAATCCTTATAAGCAAAAAAATTCAAAAAAACCTTCATAAATTAAAATATATCTAACATATTAACAAAGATGCTCAAATTACAAAAATATTTGAGATAACCCGAACGACTACTAAGCATTGTCCAAGTCTATAAATTTGTAACAAATAAGAAGGTTGGTTAAAGTTAACTAAAATTATTGTGAGACAATTGATATACTAGTTATTTGGTTTTAATTAAAGCAAACACCACATAACTTTATCATTCACAATATAATCACTCATGAGTTACACCTTCATCCATTTTGTAATTTGAGAAAAAAAGTATTAAATTAAATTATAGTATATATAGAAAGTGATAGAATAAGGCTAGGAGATAGAATTAATACCCTCCACTTTCCTCTTTATTTCTATATGGCCCATGCCAAATAATCTTTTAAATAACATATTATGTTTTGCTAATTTAGCTTGAGTTTCTTCTCCCTTGATTAATTCATCCTGCAATGCAACCTTAAGTTTGGTGTTTTCCTCCTGAAGTTGTTTAATGATTGTCTTATATGTATAGGTTGAAACATTTGGCTTAGGGTCGTAGCTAAGGCCTTTCATATAACCAAAATGAGTATTAAGTACTGTATTATAGATCTCATCTACATTAAGCTCATTCCCTTTAGACTTAGACTTTTTCTGATATCTCTTACAACGTACTATGAAATGAAAGAAGAAAACCAACATTCAATCCATATATTACTACTTATGATAAGTTAGTTTATATAGTATGATCCTATCATACTCTTATTCATATAGTTCCTTTCGCTTTGTTTTATGAAACAAAAAATCAAGCCATAATAAATAATTTAATGCGTATTCATTTAATTACAACTTGTAAAGGTAGATCTTACGTATTCATTTTAAGACCCATGATTACAAGGTGTTTTCATTTTTTATCTACTCACCCTTACCTTCTTAAAATTTTCATAAATCAAGAAAAAATATAGCTTAGTCATTAATTCATCTAATAAAATTGATGCAAGCAAACGTGAATTTAGTTCAGACTAATAGTCACACAAAGTATTCTAATTTTTTGCAGACATTTGTTTGGGAATACGGCTTCATTACTCCATACTAGAAGGAAAAGACTTACAATACTTATGCATCTTAAAACAATGATCCCTGGTCCTTTGTTTCAGTAATAAAGTAACACAATTTGAAACATTAGATTCTTAATATCCAAAACATTCAATTTTAATTGTGAACAATAAGTAAAAATGTAATTAATCACAAGTTCATTGAAAAAATATTGCATAAAATTGAAGATTTTGTATAATTACAACAATTTTTATAATGCATTTTTAAGCATGTTATCTTCCTTTAAGTCCTTATTATGTATGGATAACTTGCAATTCATTGTAACATTTATTTGTTGCAATTCATAATCTCTAGTTTTACCTTTATCTCTTTTTCTAGTACTAACATTAAAAGCTAACAACAAATGAATATGATAAGAAAACGTTTCGAATAAATAAATATATATTTCGTCATAATTTTAGTCTAAGGTATTAAAAATTAACAAACCTACACTAGCAATTTTTTTTGTTTGAGGCATAAAGAAATTATTATGTATGACTTGACGGCGGAATATTGTTGTTGCTATGTTGTGACATTGTACTAAAAGATGCTCTATTTCTTATAACAATAAAAGAATATGATAATTTCGTTGTTGTTTGAGGTAGAATGTTTTTGTTGGCTAGGAATTGAATTTCTATCATCAACTGACCAATCTAGTTGAAGTTGCACATTCCTACATTCTACAATTTTCTTAACAGAAACCTTCTTTCCTTTGTTTCTATTAGGTGTCAATGTGTTGGATATTTATAAGAAAAAATAGATAAATGTTACTAACATTACACTAAGACAATATATATTTATGTGAGTTGTAATATGTGAGTTGATAAGTTGTTATTGTTAAAAAATTAATGGTGATCAAACTACAGACACAATGAAAAAAATAAAATTTTACAATTTTTATTAGATCTTTTTAATTAAATAATTTTTACAAACACAAATTTTGAATAAAAGGTTTAATTGTACCTTATCCAAATTCTTACAAAAATTTCTTCTCGAGCAATCAACTACAAGTTGTCCACATCTCTAGTCTTTCAAGATATCTACAAAGCAAATAAAAGAACTTAACATTTAAGAAGATAAAGACAGGAGTACTAACTCCCTTATACCTTTTTTCTCCTATTTATAGAAAAGAAACTAAAGTCTCTTTCTTATTAAAATTACTTTTTAATTATCACAACAACAAAATAAGGAGGCTTTGGACACTTATGCCTAGAAGCATCTAATAAGTGTCTTAAATAATCTAAAAATTAGTGGAGTTTTTAGATATTTATTTAAGACGACAAAATTTTCTCTAAAAAAAATACTAAAAAAGAGTCTAAAACTTTTAAAATTTCTAATTGACGGGACAAGAATTGACGCCTTTTATAATTTGTAGCAAGTATGCATTCAGGAATAACTCTGGTAGCATGACCTTCTATGTCGTATTCTTTTTATATTTTTACAAAAAAGATTATTTTTATTAATTAAACTTGTTACCATAATATTTAAAAAACAATTTTACATGTTACATAGACAATGAGAATAAATACTAAGAATTTTCAAAATCGAACAAAGTTTAACTTTTCTCCGTTCTTTTTTTTTGTTCTAACTTATAGGATAAAAACAGTGGGTCTCGACTTTGAATTGACTCGTATTAATGAATATATTATATCTCAAGAAATAAGAAAAAAGCTAAACATAACATGCATGTAACTAAGTTAGGAAGCTTATAAGATATTTCTCACCATAAACAACTATTGCCTTTATTACAAGCACCTAACTCCTCCTTTTTTGACCATTTACTTTTACTCGTTAAGTAGACCTGCTCCGGCCTTATAAATACTCTTATCTCCTACTCTCCTTTTATCTCCAATTCTCTTCATTTCTAATTTCATAACCTGAAAAGTTTATACAACAAACTTGTATAAACCCTAACCCTTCCAATTCCCCTACATAAGTTGCCCTTCTTTATTATACCAGTTCAATCGCTCCTTAAGATCTAAATCTATTCCTCGTTTCTCTTTCTTCTATTGATCTCATCCCCCATTTACTTTTATTCCCTCTTGGATTTCCCTGACTTTGCGATTTGCATCAGGCATTTTTCGATCCTATTCCTAGTAATTTCTGTTTTCGATTTGCCTATTGACTACACTATTAATGTTTCGATGGTTGTTTAGCATTGATGTGTCTAAGAAAATTGTTGAAAATGTAAGTTTTCGATGCATCTATGTGTAAACAGATTTTCGATGCTTAGATGCGTAAAAAATGTATGTTTTTTTGACACATTTATCTCTCTAAAAAACTGTCGAAAATAGTTTTTGTGACACTTATTTTTTTGACGCTTTATAAAACATCTAAAATTATTTTTAAGACACACAAAAGTGTTTAAAAACTTCAGTATAAAAACTTAACCTTTTATGTCTTTAAACTCCATATTTTATTGTAGTGTATAGTTAAATTCTAACTTTAATTATAATTATAATTTAGTTTTAATACAATCAAATATCTCATATTTAATTTTTAAAGTTTCTCAAACTCCATAATTAAGTCCAAGTTAATTTAAATATTTTTTTTTCAAATTCCTCTTTTATGTGAGACCTATTATGTTCATAATTTGTTAGTAATGATTATAAATTATAATTACAATTCATAACTATAATTAGATGAATTAAAATTTCTTTTATTTTATCTTTAATTCTTCAATTAAACAATTTATATTCATAGATTAAGATTGACGTCTAGCAATAAGTTGTGACCACCCTAATATTGGGAAAGTTAAAGTAGTTTTATTCAACCTATCTATGCATGGTTATGATGTATGATTTAATCTTTTCATCATCCAATGTTTCTATTAGATATAGAGTATGAAATTAGTGTCTGCTCTTTTAAATCTAGTCATGTTAGTTCTTTAAAATTAATAATTAATTTATAATTGATATTTGAAAAACATGTTTTCAAATCTCAATTCACTTTGACCAGATAATTCTTTAAATCACTAATCAAGAACATTAAAACATTCTCTCTAATTACTTCAGAGTGGTGAATCCTTTATGAACTTACCTAACTATCTGCATATAATTCATACTATATCTATGTACTACCAATTAAACTACCTTATATAGAATAGGTTATAAGTAGCATCAAAATATAGTAATTCTCATATGAGATACTTTGGTAATCTCAAGTATAGGTATCAATTATACAACCATCATTATGAGTAAATTCATAAACACATAAGTGGTATTTGATTTGGGATCTTTATAATCGAGAAAGGTTCAATGAAGTTATTCTCTAATAAGTGTCCACACGTTTATTTAAGTATTTTATACTTTAATTTATGAGTTCAATTACTTTTTTTATAAGAAAGAAACATAATATGTGCTAGTTTTATTGTTTTATTGGTATTTCGTCTTGATGAAACTACAACTAGGAATAATTTAGGAATAAAAGTACAAATAAAATCTCATTATAATTTCAATTACACAATACTTATTCCAAGGAATTTACCTTTAATATTAAAATATCAAATATAATTAATAAAATATATGAAGATAAATTGTGCTTTTAATAATATCACAAAATCTACAACCAACCAATTACTATAGGACATATGCCAATAGTCAAGTCAAAGACAACCTTAATTTTGGTCTTAAATCATGTATTAGATTTATTATGTTTCCAAGCTTAGTATTGTCTGGTATGTATATATGCGTAGTGTGTATATATGTGTACTCTATATTACACAAATGATATATAGAAAAACATTTTTCCTTCCTTGGTTTATCTGGTAACAAAGCCCTTTTAATTTGTTCTGTCAATTAATGCAATATGTACTAACATAATTTTAGCAATCTTCTATGTTAGTCCCCAATGGTAACTGAGGGGGGATGAATTAGGTGTTTAAAGAATTCAATAATTTTTGTAACCAATGTACTATTTACTAAATTCATTAATTTTTCTAACCAATATACTCAATTAACAACAATCAATATAAGTATAAGGAAAATTGATTAATATAAATTAATTAAACAATTGAACAATAATTTAAAGAGGATAGGGAGGAGAGAATGTAAAATGATTTATACTAGTTTGGCAAACAACCTTTGTCTACATCCACTCCTAAGACTTTTCTTGGATTTCCACTATAATTCTTCTTTTAAGGGAAAAAACAACATCAATTGACCAGAAAAACAACAAATTAATCCTAATAAAAAAATCATCACAGTTAAACATTTAGTGAGCAAAATATTATACTGAAATTTAAATTTCATCCAATTCTTATACAATTTATGAAATTAAACCAATAATTCATATGAAAAAGGCTTAATTTCAACTTTTAAACAAAAAACCAAGCACAAAATCAATGTAAATCACACTAAAACGCAACAAACACTAACCCTAGTGTTTTGGGGGTGAAAATCCCTAAAATTAGCAAAAATACCAAAAAGCATAAATCAAGTGAAATAAATGAAATAACTTACTTAGGTGTTGTAATTGGAGCATAAAACACTAAAATGGGTTGGAGAATGAGAGCGACAATGGATGGCAAGAGGAATGGAGAAAATGAGAGACAATGAAGAGGAATAGTGTTTTTAAAACAAATGTCATAAATTTACATAGTTGGTTACACGACCGTGTAACTGATCGTGTAAGCCACATATTTGTGAATTTTGAAGTGATATAGACATGTAAGTTTTTGTGAACTTACACAGTTATGTATATGATCATATGACTGATTGTGTAAGTCATATACAAGCGTGTCTATAGACCATGTGGGTCTCTGTGAATGTGTGAACATGTTGAAATCAAATTTGTATATACAAGGACATATATATGGTCGTGTATATCATCATGTACACCACATAAATTCTTTAAAACATTAAAAAATATTCACTCAATGTCACCAAATTCAACACATATACCTTAACATAGAAAATTTACACAATCAAAT
Organism: Erythroxylum alaternifolium; assembly: GCA_027478495.1. Classification (NCBI taxonomy): domain Eukaryota; kingdom Viridiplantae; phylum Streptophyta; class Magnoliopsida; order Malpighiales; family Erythroxylaceae; genus Erythroxylum; species Erythroxylum alaternifolium. Next base: position 13,703,703 of record JANIIA010000002.1, read on the forward strand.
AAGGATGTTTTATATCCTAACATAAAACACATCAAAAATCAATAAAGTTCTACGCTAACACCAAAATAGAAACAAAATGAAATGAAAAAGAAACCTAGCCTAATTCTTGGGTTGCCTTCCAAGTAAGGCTAGTGTAACGTCTTTAGCTTGATGTACCTTTACGCTTACCATCAACTTAAGTTTATAATTACTGGTTTGCTTTTACTCGTTTCTCCGTAAAGCAATTTAGTAGCCTGTGAATAAGCCACATGTTGTAAGATAATAATAAAGACATAATATATCAAATTAATAAATCTCCCTTAATGTCCTTTTTTATAACAAACTGTTAATAAAATAAGGAATAATAAAACTTCCTGAATCTTTAATTAACTCAGCTAGTTTGTCTTGTGGGAAATGGAAACCATACCAATACTTCATCAATAGTTTTCTTATTTGGCTCCTTCTGTCCCTCTTTCTTAATCACCTTTATCCACTCTTTTACTTCCTCTTCTTGGATTCCTCCTCTTTTTTAGCCTCTATTTTCTCTGTTATCTATATTTCTTTCTTTTCTAAAATAGTTGTTACCTCCTCATCTTCTTCAACTATCTTATCTGTCATCTCTTTTTCTATCTCTTCTTGAATTGCAACTTTGTTCATAAAGTCGACCTTTGTCTCTTCTTCACTATAAGGCATTAACAAGCTTAAATAATATGTTGTATTTAGCTCAGTGTATTAAGGCAAAGAAAATCTCTCTTTAAATTTGTGGTTGCTTGTTTCAAATTTTGCAAGGCCATTTATTAATATATCTACAATATGTTCTTGTTGTTGTTATTATTGTAAAGATTTAGCTAAAGCACAATCATTTCAAGCATCGGCGTAAGAGTTGCCCCACTATGAATTATAAGTATTCTCATATGGTGTATTCTAAGGAAAATTTTGCATGCATTATGGATGCTTTGACATATAGTTTAGTGCCTGACATTTATGATTATAATGGTTATCTTGATAAATATCACATACAATATAGATTTCAGTTAAACTTCCAAATACATATCACCATACCTTTTGTCCCAAGTTTGTGATGTTGCCATATTTGATGGCATTATAATTCCCATGGCAATACTGTCCTCCTCATCGTTCCATTGTGGTTTATAACTATGACGATAAATCTTGATAACAAGCCATAAACACAAAGTCAAAATAGAGAAGTTCAAAAGATAAATAAATGAATAAGTAAATAAAAATAAAAATAAGGAATAGGAATAGGAAATAATGGTTGGATTAATAAAAGTTTGGCTTTCCTATTATTCTAGTCCTTAATAACGACACCAAAAACTTGATTGATTATTTATGTGTTTATAAGAATTATATGTTTTAACTGTAAATGCACAGTGTAGTAGTAGCTAGCAATAATAAATACGGGTTGATCTCATGAGGACTATAAGTACTAGTATTAGCCCTTTTCTATTATCTAACCATTGAATCCAATTGTGAATTTAATTGAAAATTAAACTAAACTAAATAAACTATAGTTAACACAATAATTTTAGGATAAATAAAGCACTAAGATCAGACAATATCCAACAAGTATTACCTAAGTGATGAATCCCTAAAAGATATCTTAAACACTAGTCCTTTATTATGCAATTAAATTATTAATTATTAGACAGTGGAAATCTCTCCAAATCATGACTTTACATTATTGCAGAAGCTTACACGGGTAATATACACGACTGTATATGTCAATTAAAACGCTTTACACTTATCACTTATTATGTGTCCACTTTTGAAGCACTTGATTCATTTAAACTGAAGTCAGAACACATTACAATACACTGAAAAATCACAACACTTTTATTAGCCACTTGGGCCCATTTCCAATTTCACAAAATA
>JANIIA010000002.1:13705674-13715880 GCA_027478495.1 Erythroxylum alaternifolium
TTTTCTGAATCTTTTCCTATTCAAAGCCTCATTTTGCACTGCTAACTTAATTGGGAATTATTCACTTACATAATCTCTTTCAGTTTTTGCAACTTAGTAGGTACCTCAATTTCTGCTGTACACTTAATATCCACAAATTCTCACTGCCATTGTCACTATAGTACACTTTGTAACAAATTCAAAATTGAGCTCATGATGCGATAATTCTCCTTAGGTACATAAAATCATTTTCTGCAAAATTCACCAGCTTACTTCTTAATGAAACCAATTAAGTGTAGTAATGTCCTTTTTACTAACAAACGGTCAATAAAATAGGGAATAGCAAAACTCCCTGAATCTTTTATTGGATCCAACAGTTTGTTTTGTAAGAGGGTGATCTATTCTTGTTCTTGTTCAGTCACTCTCATCTCTTCTTCCACTTCCACTTTATGAACAAAGACTTTCTTATCTACTTCAAGCTCTATGTTTATTGTCATATTTTCTTCCTTTTCTTGTTCCTTTAAAGATTCGACCACATCAATTCTCCTGAATAAGTCACCCTCCTTTGGATTCTTTAATACCTTATTCATATTTAATTTCACTTGTTCATCACCATATGAAGGATAAGGTTATCTTTATGGACATTGATTAAAGATTTTCCGATGGTAAAAAATGGTAAGCCCAGGATTAGTGGACTTTTTGTATCATCTTCAAAGTCTAGCATGACAAAATCCACAGGGATGACAAGCTTGTTCCCTTTTACAGGTACATCCTCCACTAACCCCAACAGTCTTTCATTGATTGGCATGTTAACGAATAAGCATAGAAGTTAGTTTCATATCTCCCATCCTCAATCTCCTAAAAATTGACAAAGGCATAAGGTTAATATTTGTACGTATGTCACATAAACATTTTGAAATTGTTAAGTTACCAACTACACATGGTATTGTAAAACTCCTTGGATCTATCAATTTTAAAGGCATGTGGTTGGTAATTAAGGAGTTGGAGGTTTCCATTAGGGTTACCGTTTGATTATCATCCCAAGTCTGCTTGTTTGAGAATATGTCTTTGTGAAATGTTACATACATAGGTGTGATCTTTAAAGCTTCCATAAAGGGCAAGGTAATTTTCAATTTCTTGAGCTTTTCTCCAAACCTTGCAAATTAGATATCCAATTTGTTCTTTTGGAGTCTTTCCGCAAATAGTAATTTTGGTGTATAAGATGGAGGAGGAATGTGTAGAGGGTCCCTATTCTTTTCTTCATCCTTTTAATGCTTCTCTTGGTCTTCTATAAGCTGGGTTTCGGCTTGTCAATCCATTGATTCTCCTAGCTCTTTCCCACTCTTAAGTGTGATATTCTTACATTGCTCTATTGAATTTACTTTCATATTGCACAGACAGTTTTCCACAATTTTCTTACAAAGCTCCCTAGAAAGTTGGCCAATTTGAACATCTAGGCTGTGAATGGAAGAGGCATGATCTTCCATTACTTGAGTAAGCTTCTCTTCTAGTCTCTTCTGGGCCTCTTCCATGTTCATAAGCTTATCCATGATCTTTTCCAATTTAGAATCCCATAAACTAGACTCTTCTTGCTTAAATACTAAGAGATTTTGATGTCCCAAGTGAGTCTTTACATTGGTAGACCAACAGAAAGCTGGGTGGTTCTGCCACCCTGGATTGTATATGTTCCAATAAGAATGATGACTTCCCCAATCAAATTATGCCTCATTGAATTCTACAAGGGTCCTTTTCTCCCTATAATATATTTCCTCCATCATTTAACATTTTGGACTCCTTATAGTTGCCTTGTGACATCCAATTTGATATGTATTCTACTTTGCACCCAAAATTCTTTATCTCCCTTCTTTTATATATTTCTTATAATTGGGTACCACAATCACAAGAGATGGTAAAAATTATGTATACTAAAAGAATTAAACTAATCCTACTAACTCCCTGAAAACAGCGCCAAAAACTTATTGATGTAGGCAAGCTTCACTATTTATAGCCCTCAAATATCGCAAGTGCATGGGTCGTGAAATGTAGTATGTGAAGGGTAGATCCTATGAGGAGGTGTGAACAAACGTAATCCTACGTTATCTAAGCCCAAGAAAATTAATAAAATGAAAATAAAATTGCACTAAAAAATAATACAGGGAAGTCATTATCAAGAAATTAATTCACAAGTTTAACACAAAAAGAAATTAAAATCGAGCAACAAAAAAGTCATAATGGAAATCAACCAAGAAAAGTTACCAAATTATGAGAGAGGGGATTCTTCCTATCATTAATGCTAATTTAGCCATTTATGTGTTATTAGGGTGTCATTTCTAGACTATCGAAAGGGAGATTACTCTTTCTCGAGTTATAATCACGTTCCCTAATTAATAATCCCTAATTGTTTTAAATACCAAATGGGTAATCTCTCAATTACCAACAATCTTAAACCTAATTAGTTTTTAAGATCTCTAATAAACAGTCGAGTCTCACACTAGATCTCTCTTCATATAATAATCGACTAGATTTATTCCATAGTCTATTAGATCACCTAACTCTCATTAACCCGTCCCAATCATTTTTCATTTGATTCCTCTCGATTTGTTACCAAAGCATGAAGATACAACAATCAATCACAATACCCAATCAAAATAACACAAAAATAACTAGATTAACATTAACTCAAGATAAATTCCTAAAAGAAAGTTAGAACATCTCAATCAAACCAAAATCCATAAACATATTTGTTTTCATCTTAACATTTAAGAAAATGAAAACAAAGATGAAAGAAATACATATGGAATGGGGATCGAGATGCCTCAGGAAAATAGCAACCGTGAAGACTCGTTTCTTTCTCCTCTCTTCCTCTTTCTCTCTCTTCTTCTCTCCTCTTGAGTGTTTCCCAAAATGGCAGACAGAAGGCTCTAAAAATTAGGGTTCTTAGCCCTCTCTATATTCTTTTTTATTTAGGGTAAAATTTAGGTTTTACCTAGGTTCAAAAAGTTCAAAATAACCCCACAAAGTTAAGTTTTCAAAGCTTATCTATATCTACAGGCCATTTTTCTTCTATCACGATCGTAGCCTAAATCACGATTATAGGCCTAGATCTTCCATCGAGCTTCCTCCAAATCTTTTCGGCTCTTTGATATCTGATTTCAAATACTAACAAACACATCAAGGCACCTCAAATACACAAAATTTAAGCTCAATAGCAGGCTCTAACCCATAAAACACTCGAATCACAAATATCTAACTAAATAACATAATCATGGCCTAAACATGCACTAATAATTCAATTTAACAACTAAACATATACTAAACTAGCCACTAAAACATTATGCAATCTACCCCTATCAGTTATGCGAGCTAATGCGCTAAACAATGTAAGATGATATCAATAAGGAAGTTGAAAGATACTTTCCTTGATAGTTTGAGAAATATTTAAGTTTTCACTTGCAATAATTGAAATGGTTGAATTATCAAATCAAAGTGTTTAAATGACATTATACTATTTAATATGATAATTTTTTATGTAGGCCTTATAAAATGCAATAGAGAATAAGATCATATGTGATCTTGTGGAAAGATCTTTGCAAACTATTTAATCATATCTGGTGTATTTTATTAATGGATAAAATTTTCATACAGAATATCATGGTTATAATATGGCAATAGTAAATAGTGGGGTTTGCATATAGGGAGAATTGATGAATTACTATGGTAAAATTATTGAGATACTTGAAATTGAGTACCCTGCATTGCCAATAAAACAGAGTGTGATAGTTAAGTGTGAATGGTTTGATCCAACTCCTAATGCTGGAATAAAAGTGCACAATAGATACAACCTAGTTGAAATCAACCAATGAAAATATTTAGACAATTTGAACCTTTCGCGTTGGCTATGGAAACAATCCAAGTGTTTTATGTCCCTTTTCCCAGCTTATGATGAGATAAGTCAGATTGGTTAGCCATTTGCAAAGTAAAACCTAGAGGTTTTTTTTTCAATTATATGGAAAAGGAGAAAATAAGAGAATTGAAAGTAAAGCATTTCAGGAAGATGTTCATGAAATAAATGCATGTGTAATATATCACGACAATGAACCTTTGAAAGATCCAAATAATGAATATGTTGAAATTTCATTTGGAAAGGATGAGGAGGGCGACAGATCTAAAAAGGAGCCTGAGTTTGATTCTAATTCTTCAGAAAAAGAATATGATGATGATTTTGATTTGCAATTAAGTGATGATAATAATTAATTTGTGTAAGTAATAGAATATTATATGAATAAATTTATTATTGCATAAATAATATATTGTTATATATTTAATTTATATTGTTCTATTAGTTGAATAATTAATAAAATGTGAATTTCAACTTAAAAATATGACATAAAAGAGAAAATAGGATATGATGCAGCCAAGGTTACTACGATTTGGAGGAGCTAGTGCATCTCTAAATGAAGCATCACTTTCTGTAGATGCTACAGAATCAAGTACTGCACATCCAGATCAGACATCAACTTCCCTACATACATCCCTTGTAGAGTCACATTCCCTACTTATTGCTACATCATCCAACACCCCAGCTACATAATCCAGCCCTATACCTATTGAAATATCAGGGGTAAATATTACGGATGAAGGAGGCGGCCTCCAGCCTAAAGCTAAAGGGGTTGATGAAAGAACTTACATCACAATTGTCAACAAATCTATGAGTGAAGTTCTAAAAGTCTTGTAATACATGCATGATAACACCATAGGTTTATACTTAAGTTATAGGTTTTAATTTGAAAATGATCTAAAAATGTTTATATATTAGGTTGATTCTACCTAGAACATACTCTAGAAATATCTCATCCAAGTTCAAGGAGAGGATAGATCTTGAGGGCTATATATGGAAGAATATCTCTCAGGCGACTAAAGATTTTTATAATCAGGAGTTTGAGGTACAAAAAGCATATTCTTTAATCCTTTTTATTTTATCTAATTTTATGCATTAATTAGATAAATATTATAGTTTATAAATATTTATAGTATGTTTTTCTTTTTTAAAAAATATTTTTTTGGGATTCAAAATTTGATGTTGTAATTTATAATGTATGGAATAGGTGAGCTTGTACATGTTATAGAGACTTTCTTGGTTCAATATATAAGAATGATGTATAACCTTCTTCTATATTTGAAGAAATATAGAGTTGTTGGCAGTAGTATTACCCGAGGTAATGTCCATTTGAGAGCTCAATTTTGTAAACAGACATGGAGGACCAAAGGGAGAGTTTACCCGTACACATTGGAGGGTCTATAACCCTCCAAGAGCATGCATAGAAACTTGTAAGTATCAAAACTTTACATTTATAATTTGATTTTTGTACTTTGATGTATGAAATTTGATTTCAATGTAATTTCATTTATGAAATTTAGAATGAAAATATGTGTATTATGGAGAATAATAATGTTATAAATGTCTGGTGCCATTAATGACTGTGTTGATGAGTACATTTTTTGGTTTAACAGGGGGTAAATATCATAAAAATAAAGGAAACTTTGCCAAATTTTTTGTAAATTGTTGTTTACTTATAACAATTTATTCTGAAGTAACACTATGCTAGCTTTTTTTGCATACCCATACTAAGAAGTATGTTGGTGTGACCTTCGTCAATCCCGATGTAGACAACTTTATGTATGTAAAATATATATTTTGATATTAATTCTTAAAATTATCACCTATTAATATAAACACTTATAAATATAGGACCATATATAAGAAAGCATTGAATGACAGTCTCAGAACTTTGAAACTATTGATGAGAGTGATATATCTTGATTTAGTGGGTGGTAGGGACCACCGTGGAAGGATTTTTAACTTAGGCTCATTTGTAAACACATTTTATTCGCAATCTTTCATATCCACTACGGCTGGATCTAGTAAGCAGTTTGCATCAAATGAGAGAGTCGTTTAGCTTGAGAACATAGTAGAGAGGCTGATGAACTCTATAATGAGGTCAATGAGTGGAAGGGGAGGGACAGGACGTCATTGCAACAGGCAGGGTATCTGCCTTCAACAATTGCGTAGCTTAGTTGGATAAGTAAATGTATTTGATGTTTTGCTACTCTTTAAGTTTTTGTACGAATTATTAATTTGCAGTTATTTTCAAGATACTTATTGGTGTGCATTATAATTTTTTATTATATTACTAATTAGGATAATTTCAACTTTATATTATCAATCAATGTTATATTATTTACATTAAATTTACGAAAAATCAAAAGATTATCAACACAAAACTTAGGTAGGAAGTAAGAAATGGTGGTTGAAATTTATAATAGTTAAATTTCCCGAAGAAATTAAAATACTCAGTCAGTAAATTAGCAATGGAATATTATAATTCCATAAGTAACTTACTGACAAAATAATGTATTCCATCAGGAAAAATTTAGCGACGTATAATGTTGCCTATAGGTAAAATTTTGCGACGGATATTATATATCTGTCGGTGAATTTAGTGATAGAATATTGCAACTCCATTGGTATACTTAACGACAGATTTACAATTTATCGTCGCTAATTTCACTAATGGAATATTGTGAATTCTTCGTAAATTTAGTGACAAAATATTGTATTACTGTCAGTAAATTTACTGATGAAAAATACAAAACTCCGTCACGAAATGTGCCAATAGCTATACAATATTTCGTCGTTAAATTTGTGACGGATTGACAATATCCGTCGCTAAAATTTATCTATGATCATTTCTCCAACGACTCTTTTTGTGAGTAATTTTTGGCACCAAATTTGTTTTCCAAAGGAAAATCTTTGTTTTTTGTTGCTAAAACATATTTTTCTTGTAGTGTAATGTGACAAAACGCAACAGTTTATGGATAATTCACCATTTTATAATAGTTAATTCCTATGAATTATCAATCTTGTAAGGTTATCTTCCTAGAATAGCCTTTCAGTTAAGGGTATTAAAGTAGAAGGGCTATAAATTATTACAATAAATTTTATTTTTATTAGAATGATAATCCAATGAAATAGTTCATTGGTTAACAAATTGGGTTTGAATAATACTGAAGCTAGATCTTTTTATGGTAATTTTTTTACCTTTTTAGTTCTTGTAGTTTGTTGAGTTATATTATCAATAAGATTGGAACTCCAAATTCTAACTTAATTTGAAGAAATTAGATAAAAAGAAATTATAGGGTGGAAACTTCTCTATTTAATAGAATTTGATAAAAAGAAATTATAGGGTGGAAACTTCTCTATTTAAAATATTCATTTGCTATTTATATGCTTCCAATTAGAACACATTGTGTAGACATTAAGTAAATTAGGAAAAAAGGTAAAAAGGATATTGTCCTCTGTGATCTCTTAATGGAAGTCATGGGCACTAATATTGGTTGTAAAATGTAGTGTTATATTTTGTGGAATAAAATGTTATTATTTGTATAATATGGTAGTATTTGTTTCTAATGTAGCGGTATTTTTTATATAATGCCCGTGGTATAGTTCTTGACGAGCTATTTTAATTTTTATATGTATTTGATATTTTATTATATTTTGAAGTAATATTATTTTGTTGTATGTGGTGGTATTTCTTAATTATAAAGTGGTATGTTGTGTATAATGAGGTGAATTTTTTGTCTTATTTGAGGTATAGCTAGTAGGATTATATAAGTTTTAGCATGTATTTGATTGACATGGATAACCTAGTGTGAAGTGGTATTTCTCTACATAGTATAGTAATATTTTTGTAAAATATATTAATATTTTTGGTATAATATACTGGTACTCTTTTTATGGTCTACTGATATTTTCTCATATAATATAGTGGTAGTTTTTGTTTAAAAATATGCTTCTTATATGCTTGAGGTATAGTTTATATGGAGTTGTAATAATTTTATGTATTTAATTGACATAAATAATCTAGCGAAGTGATATTTGTATTGTAAACTGACATTTATTAGAGTGTGGAGTGGTATATTTTGTATTATGTGGTAGTATTTTTTGTATTATCCAGTGGTATATTATGTATAATATGGTGGAACTTTTTGTATAATGCCTGAGATATAATTAGTGTGAAATTGAATAATTCTGAGTAAATGTTTGATTGATATGGATAACCCAATGTGAAGTGGTACTTATTATTATAGTGTGCAATGGTAATTCTTATATAATATTATGATTTTTAGTATGGTAGTTTTTATTGTTTAATGTAGTGGTGTAGTAGAGATAAGTAACAAATTATAGAATGAGAAGAGCTTTCTAAATGTGATGACCTAATTTAGTCACATGAAGAACATTGCTATGACGATGTTATTGAAAATAGGAATTAAGTTTGAAAGTATAGAAATTATATTTAATTTGTAACACAATTATACAAGGTTTCGTTGGTTCACAATTGCTAAAAGAGGAAAGAAAGATGATAAACAAGGGTTTAAGAGAAGAAACTTTGTTGTCACTAAGTTTAGTTGCATAAATCATAGGGGATGCATAGAATGAAACCAAAAGTAAGTGGAAAATTTGGTTGCAATGCTTAGGCATGTTGTCATATGGTTGAAGATATTTGGACCATAATAAAGTTTTAAAATGTACACAAATATGATATCTACGATTTGTGAGGCAACGTTAGGATGTGGATAGCCAAGTAATATGTAGATTATAATTGAATAATAGTTGTATAATTAATTCAATCAATAATGTATATTCAATTGTTATTAGGATACGAGGTATAAAAGTATGAAATGTTTACGAAAGAATTTTCTTAATTATATGGACGTATTGGGATTAATAAAGATGGAAAAATGATATGCAAAATTAGTGTATAAGATATTATCTAGAATGAAATAAAAAGGATGGTAAGTATTTCTATGGTATTGATTGTGTTCAGCACAGAAGACTAAGGAATATAAATGCAAGGAGTTGAGTAACTTATTTTTGAGTTTGATACCCCATCCAAATTCGGTTTGCTCATTTTGATGGTGTAAATTATCATGAACGATCCATTTTTCTTGGTTATGCACTATCAGGGAATGAGACGACTGATGCATTAATTGACTCACCTTTATAAGTAAAATGGATTTGCACATTCTTTGAATTTAAGTGAATTGTGTATAAACATATGTTTCTTTTGATGGGGATTTTGTTGACTTATACTACCAGCCACTGCATCATCCATTACCTATAAATCCAACTTTTAAATTAAATTAACATCATCATCAATTTTATTTTCACAACCATTATAAATATCTATTTTTCAATCTCAAGACATTCTTATTTTTTGTAAAAATGGAGTTGGTTGTGATGTCCATAGCTTGATACATGGTCTTTATTTAATGTTTCCGCATCAACTGTTAATGAAAAGATGCACCTCATAGGTTTGGAGTGTGAGCTATTCATTATTAATTGTTAAACGAAAATATCGATGGACTGCAAAAGAATACATAATTATCATTTGAAAAAAAGTATAGGTTTGGAGTGTGTTAGTGTTTAAATGATACATAATATTTGGGTCGGGTCAGTTCTAGGTCAACTGGTTCGAAAAAAAATATTGATATATAAAAAGATAATATTTTATAGATCGATGTCCAACGGAATTTCATCTTGACAAATTTATAGGTAGGTTAGATCCACACCACCAACCGAATTACTATTAAATGGAAATAGCTTTCTCATGCATTCAGGTCTCATAAAGAATTATAGAAGAGTTTGAAATATGGAAAGACCGACGATCATGAATACAACCTTTTGAAGCCAAAGTTAACGGGCGATGATAGAATCCATCAAGTAAAATTGGTGATCTATCAAATTTATTTTCGTACGACTATATTTACCTCTGCTCCTCCTCCTTTATCCGAACTTCGGACTCACCGCCTGTGGGATTCCCACATGCGGCAGCAGTAAGGGATAACACCGTCACTGCTTCCTCCGGCCGCACCTGAAAGGGCCGCCACCCGTCTGATGTTGTTGCTTCCGCCAGTTCAGAGATTGAAGGATACGGCCGAAAACTTCAAAACACACAATTAGACATATGGGCTGGGCTGTGACACCACCTAGCCGTGGTGTCACAGCCATCTGAACAGTCAAACTGTCTTCCAGTCACCTTTATGGTACCGAGTGTTGAACCTTTCCGGTCTCAACAGTTAACTCCTTTGAGAGTCTAGGATATCTTTGTGATATCTGCCAGTTTCCTTGTTTAGTGGTCAGGTAGTGTTGGTTCATTCCAAACTGAA
>JANIIA010000002.1:13732899-13763362 GCA_027478495.1 Erythroxylum alaternifolium
TGTATCAGATGATGATAAAACAAAGTGAATGTTTGGTTATTAACTTTCTGTTCTTTATGTTTGTGGTTTAAAAAAAAGTATACTAAGGTTTAATTGTTAAGTGATGTGACACGCCACCCTCGCGGGGCGCGGATTCGGATATCACTATCGATATCAGGTTCGGGTCCAGCGGGAGTGGGGTGTTAAATTACTTCTAACACTAGTCATACTTACATCATGCATGCAGAAGGTAATTACTTTAACAACAAGTGTCATGCATTTTATACATGTAAAAACATCTCATCTTGCATGTGCATGCATAAAATTCATAAAAATAATTTTTATAAAAATTAATATGAAATTTACAAGCATGTATGTTCATCAGATTTCCAGAATTTCCCATAACTTCATACGTGCATCAGGCTTACACTAAATTCATAATAAAATAGAAAATGACATTCAATTGCATTTTCCTTTAATAGAAACATAAAGTAACACCTTATAAACATTTTTGTGAAAGAAAATCAGAAAAATTTCTAGAATTATTACGAAAATTTCAAAATCAGCACATGCATTCAGTTTTTAAGAAATTCTCATAAACCAACATATGAACAGATTGGATATTAATTCGAAGAAAATAACAAATGAAATTCAATTGCAATTGCCTTTGATAGAAACATAACATAACATTTTTTAAACATTTTTGTGAAATAAAATTAGAAAACAATTTTTATACAATTTACATGAATTATTCCAAATCAACATGTATGTCAATCACAACTTACCAAACACCTTGCACATGTTCAATACATGATCTAATACATGCATAAACGTCTCTGATACCACTGTTGGGTTTATCATGAACACATGCATCATATACATGGGAATGCAGTGAAAGTTTTGGAATCTAGATTCCGACACCGTGACAACCCAAAAAAGCCAGAATCACATATGCATGCATAGATATATAAAAGAACATGGAATTAAAAACCTTTTGCCTTTTGATTTCTCCTCCTTTCTTGATTCTTCTCTTTATTTGGGTTGTTCCAAACACCAAACCTTTCCTTTATCACGTAACAACACGTAAAGATGAAGAAGAAGAAGTGTGTAAGTGTGTTAGAATACCAAACTTGATGAATTCTAGTAAATGTTCAAATGGGAGATAGATCAAGATTATCTTGCATGCAATTAGATTTATGCAACAATTGCATAAATTGCATGAAGACAACTCAATAGCTCTCTGTCTTTATCTCTAGAACTCTTTTAGAACCCTTTGTCTCTTACTTGAGTATCTAAGAACTTGTTAAAAAGCTCTTGTATATAAGTGAAGAACTCACTTATGTATCAACAGTCGAGGCTTCGGTCATGATTGTGGCCTATGAGCCATGATCATGGCCTACTTAACAACTAGCCTCGCCTTTGGTCACGATTGTGGCCTATGAGTCATGATCGTGGCCTACTAAAAAATTGCCATACACACTTTGTTTCTCATATGATCTTTTATGCGTGTCACCTTTAGCTTTCTGGTTATTTTAGGCACTTTAATTGACTCTTAATTGAAGCCAATTATGGATGGTTTCATGCTACTTAAATTAACTCTTAATTCAAGTAAATCATGAAAGGTTTCATGATGCCAATTTACCGGAATATAAGTTAATTAACACACGAACTCTTTGGTAGTTAATTCTCCGACTTACGAACCTTTCCTTAGACAATTACCATACAATTCGTCCTTTCACCATACTATACCCGACTTGGTTCAGAGTATGGGCTACATGTCAACTCCCACTAAACTGACTACATCACATCTAGTCTAAGTGATGTTAGTTCTTGTCCTGGGATCTCATTACTCTATGTGTCATTAAAGACTCTCTTCATGACACATAACTACTTTAGCCTGAGACTCCTAAGTAATGGCCCCAACAGGAGGCCTTGGGCATCATTTCCTTCTATCAAGAGTGGTGAATCCTTTATTGACTACCCAATTACCTTTGAATACTAATAGTTGTACCCAATCACCACCCTAAGATCGACCTCGTCTTGAGGTAACAAGGAATGAAGTCAAAGCGCAGGATCAGTATCCAAGATATCCTTGAGTACCTCAAGTACAAGGATATTTGAACCATTGCTATGATGAGATTAATCATTGACATTTGATAGTTCATCCATATGATAATCTCATAGTCGGTCATCTGATGTACTTACTACTCTTAGTAAGTCCACATATTAAATCTAAACATCTCATGCTTACAGTTTATGAGATCTACTCCTTGATTAAATTAAGGAGTACAATATGTGCTAGTCTATCTGGGTTAACAATTTCCTATCTTATTAATCCTATGACTAAGGATTATTTAAATACTAACATAATTGCATATGATAGGAATCTCATTATCATGATCTCATCATGATTTCCTTCATGCTATTTTTGTATTATGAACTTCATTAATTCGATTTAAGATCTTCATCAATTCATATATAAATGAACATAAAATTTCCTTTTTCTTTATTAATCAAAATAAAATTTGTACAAAAGTGCCAAAGGTGATTGCCTTTAGAATGTTATTCTAACATGTATTGCATGGTATAGAAGTGTAAATAGAACGCCAGCATCTAGACATTACCGGGATGTTGAGGCAATAACTATCTGGAGCCTATTATAAGTAACCTAGATATTCTCACTAGGATTGATTGTAATTGCTTAAATTCTAATTATTGAACTGATACTTGTGTGAATATGATAATTTCAGACATTGATGGTCTAAGGAGTTTGATAATTGGGAATATATTGGAAGTGTTTTGATTGAATGTGAATTTGACATAAATAAGTGTTCTCAACAAATATGTTGAATGTCGAACTTAAGTTCGATGAAAATATGAAAAGTGAATTTACATACTGAATGAAAGTGATTGACTACTACTGCTTGTAATGTGAATTAATGCATCTTATTGAATTGAAATGCATGATCAGATAAAAGAAGTTGTGATTGGAGTAGCCTATTGAAAAGAGTTTAAAGCTCAGCAATGTGTATAAAGAGCCATAGGCTCATTAGTAAAATGAGCCTGATATCCCTAATAGATAGGGACAGTTATTAATGAGCCTGTATCCACAATGGATACGGGATAATTAAAAAGGTGCTCAGTCACAACAAAGTAATAATAAGAGTGAGTCACATGTACATTGCATATATAATTTGATATCTGTGAAATGAATGATTGAATTGAGTTGTTGAAATTTTCTGAAACAAAAATGTTGGACTCCAAACTTTTCCTGGAAGTTAGAATTTTTTAATGAGAATTTATTGGTGTTTAGTGATAAGTAAAAATTAGAATTCTTGAATTAGAAATTTAAGGAGTTTATTTATGAATATTTTTAATTACATATGGTTGCATGGATTAAATAGAAGTGTTAGAATTAAGTTAAGGAGTTAGAAGGCATTAGATTATATATGGAAGGGTAAGTTTGGAAAGCTAGAAGTTGTCTTAAAATTTATAAGAAAAGAATTTGAAGAAAATCGTGTAAGAAAGAAAGAAAGAGAGAAGTTGTAGAAGAGCCTAGAAGAAACTAGAGAAAGAAGAAGAGAGTCATGTAAGGGAGAGACATTTTTGAGAGGTTAGGGAAAGATAGAGTCGTGTAAAATAAGAAAGGGAGAGAGAGGAAAAAATGTAGAAAGAAGTAGAATAAGAGAAGCAGAAACTGAAATAGAAAAAGAAGAAGAAGAAGGTTCAACTGAGTTTTAGGTAGCTCTTTATCTATTTTCTTGTTTTGATAGAAGAGGAAAGCAGAAAAAATAGGTTATGTGTTGAAAATGAATAGAGAAAGAAGAAGAACAAGAGATTTATGTTCTTAGATTTACATGAACTTTTAACTAGATCTTTGTTCTTCTAGGTTAGATAAAATAAGAGTAGATTAAGTCTAAGCTTATAATATAACTTTAAGGATTTTTCTATTCATATATATTGTTGAATGAAAAATATGTTTGTTTGAAGGGAACCAAGAAAAGTTGAAATCATGAACAAGAGAAAAGACAAGTTTGAGCTTGGATTTATAAGTAAAGAGGTGGCTAACATGTTTATAGTTCTTATGATGATGGACTGTATTATTTGATTTTGTGTGTATAAATGCTTGTCTTGAATCATTGTGAATGTGGAAAAAATGTTCTGTGAAGTCAATATCATATTTGCTTTGCAAAAATTCTGTTGCTTTGATGTTAATGAAAAATAGAAAAAAAACTTCAAGAAGAAAGAAGATATGAATATGATATGAAATATGTAAGCATTGGAAAATCTGCTTGTGTAGGTAAGAGAGATACCATTATGTTCGTCACATGTACGTTGACCTAAAGCCTTCTCCCGACTACCCGCTTATGGCACATGAGCTCCAAAAAATGGACTCATTCTGTTCACGGTGAAAACTTAAGTTTTGCCATTCTGTTTTATGTGATTCTCTCAAGCCATTATATTTGTGCATTGCATCTTGAATTGTTGAACATAAAGTATAATTGAGTGTTATGGTTTGATTGTTAAATGATTATATGATCTGATTTATGTGATTTGCTAAGACTAATATGAAATGAATATATATATGTGTCTATATGCTTGATTGTGTGTTGGTTCATTATCGCTGGCTATAAATGTATTAGCTACTGAGCTTCCTAGCTCACCCCATTATCTCTCCACTCCTTAGGTGCAGAAATAGCAGATCAACGTTGAACCTTGTAAAAACTTCAGCTGACTCCAATAATTCCTATTTTTGTAACTAAGTTAGTTCAGAAACTTTTGATACTCTAGAAGCATATCAAGTATGAACATTCATGATTGTATTTTTATATTATTCTACTGATGTGGCTTTTTTTTGTAATTGAAGTTATGTATGAACTTTGCAACATTTGAGAAATGAATGATAGTAAGAGTTAAAATAAATATTCATCTGTTCAAGTCCAAATACCTCTTCTGTTAAAATTGCTATATATTTTTTTTGGTTGGGAATGAAATTGATAGATGTTGAAGACTTTTGAATAGATTTTTTTGAAGTAAATTGTTTTAATGGGTGTTTTGTATGTATGGATTATGCTTTGGTTTCGGGTCTTTTGGAAATTGTATAGAAGTATATATTGATAGCAGAAAGGAATAAGGGAAAAAAGTGATGAAAATGTGTTCTGAAAATTCAATGAATAAAATGTATTGATCTAGGTAAAATTAGACAAAATTGTCTACATGAAAGTTGTAGCTCTTTCTCTTATCTTTCTAACGACATATAGTTTATAATTTTTGGACTTTGGGATTGAAAATTATGACAAATTGAAGTAGGAGTGTTTAGTTAGGGTTGCATGATCGTGCACATGCACGATCGCGACAACCCAATTTTTTTATGAATGTTGGGATCGTGCTACTCCCCCCTCTCATGGCCACAAGTCTTGTTCTCATGCCCATGACATTTTTAAAGTCACATTCGTGACTTTTGTACTTCTTTTATTTATTTATTTATTTGTTTAATTGTTTTTACTCCCACCAAGAAATGGAATTCTTTTTATCTTAATGTTAATTATATATATATACTTTTATTTAAAAATCTCCCAATTTTGGCACCTTGTCACCACAAAATAAGAACTGAGACCCGTGGCTAACATCCTTGGTGTCAGAGCCCAAGGTTTCTAAGGATCTCTAGGCTTATAATATGTTATATTATGAATTATGAAATATATGATATATGATAAAATGTTTGTATTGCTAAATTGCTAAATTACTTATTTGCATTATTGAGTTTATTGAATGCATTAAGTGACATGCATATCATGCATACATGTAGGAAATAGGGTTAAAATAAAAAGTAAGATAAAGGATAATGTCTTATTAAAGGAGTAAAATGCCACCTCGTGGAAGAATACGAGAAGTTTTGGAAGGATCTGTTACATGCAATTCCCTACCATTAGAGAAGGGAACTGATGAGCATAGAATCCCAGTAATTGCAACCGCATGAGTCATATGTATGAACTTTCGTTAAGAGTTTGAGCTGTTAGAAATAATGAGAAGGACGGTGATTTGTCAGAGTGTAAGACGATGAAAGTTTGTAGATATCTAGAAATAAGAAATACTACATAGTCCGATATGTTAGACATAGATTCAATATTTGTGGTTATGTCAGCAAATATGGTAACATAATTTAGTTGTGGGTATGTACTTGAATTGATATGGATGTGAATATATTTTCATAAATTGACTGAGAAAGAAATAGACACATAGGTAGAAATGATAAGATCTAAAGTGTATAAGCAAAGTAGAATTGAAAGGTTAATCTTGGAATTTAAAATGATTGTTTAATTAATGTGATACGGGTTATGATTTGGTATAAGATTATGTTAGTGGATTTGAGATCAGAAGTTCAAGATGGAGATAAGGCAGAGCACGATCGTGGCATAGTCCCCACGACCGTGGCCTAGTTACTTGGGTTTTATCAGAATCATGGCAGAAGTTTGTGCAATAGGCCTGTCACGATTGTGGGATGGTCCACCACGACCATGGGCAGGCATAAAAAGTGAAATGTTGTCTTTTAAATGGTGTTTGAAACAACTAATGATAAGGTACTTTCTTATGATGCATTTAAGCTGGAATAAGGCTTGAAATGAACCTAGTTTGAGGTTGAACAAGTGATTAAACGTTTAATATGTTTAAGTGGATAATTGAGGTATAAACCAAAGTGCAAACTAGACATATCCAAGTGATAATATTTGAATGATCAAGACTTATGATTTAGGAACACATACCCGAGAAAGTCATTAAGCATGCATTGTTTGTAATACATATAAATATGTGTATGATTGAATACTAATATTATTAATCAATTTAGTAATGTGTAAATGTGTGTGTATATTGCATGGTATAAAACAGTAAATAGAACGCTAGCATCCATACTTTACTAGGACGTCGAGGCAATAGCTATTTGGAGCTTACTGTGAGTAACCTCGATGTTCTCACTAGGATTGATTGTAATTACTTAAATTCCTATTATTGAACTAATACCTGTGTGAATATGATAATTCTAGACATTAATGGTTCGAGGAGTTCGATAATTGGGAATGTGTTGGAAGTGTTCTAATTGAATGTGAATATGAAAAAAATAAGTGTTCTCAACAAATATGCTGAATGTCAGACTTAGGTCTGATGAAAATGTGAAAAGTGAATATGTATACTGAATGAAATTGATTAACTACTTATAATGTGAATTGAAGCGTCTCATTGCGTTGGTATGCATAATCAGATAAAGGAAGTTGTAACCGGAGTAGCTAATGAAAAAGAGCTTAAAGCTCAGCAATATGTATAAAGAGTCACAGGCTCACTAGTAAAATGAGCCTGGTATCTCCAATGGATACGAGACAATTATCAATGAGTCTGGTGTCCACGATAGATATGGGATAGTTAAAAATGTGCTCAGTCATAATAAAGTAATAACAAGAGTGAGTCACTTATGCATTGCATATATAATTTGATATGTATGAAATAAATGATTGAAATGAGTTGTTGAACTGTTCTAAAACAAAAATGTGAATTGTCATTTGGTATGATATACATGAGCATATCTATATTGGTTCGCTCACTAAGTTCATAAAGCTGATCAAAATTGTAACGTGGCTTTTTAGGTACGAGAGAGAAGACTTAGCTATTAAGATGTTTTAAAAGAAATCTTGTACTTGCATTTTGGAAATCAAGAAATGGCTCAAAGGTCGGTCATCTGAAATTGAGGAGTTAGATAGAATATTTTTGTATAGTTCTTATTCATGTAGAATGTTGTATAAAAGCAGTAGAGTCTTATAAGAATTTTAATATAGTGTATATGTGGATTATTTATGAAAAGCTACGGTGTATTATGTTTTATAAATGAAATGGGAACGTTTTGATATTTTGGATAATTGCAATTTATATATGATGCCATATAAGTGAATGTGACTGCTCTAACATGCCGCTTCCATAGGGTATGTACCTGAATGTCCTTGAGACGTTCGAGTAGGTGCCTGGTAAAAGTGGGGTGTTACATTATTGGTTGTGTGCTTGGCCAGCGAAGGAGAAAAGGCTGCATGCCATCTACTATGCAAGTAAGACCTTGACGAGAGCACAACTGAACTATAACACTATTGAGAAGGAATTGATTGCAGTGTTACTTGCATGTGAGAAATTTTGTTCTTATCTTTTGGGCTCACAAGTTATTGTTTTTACAAACCATGTGGCATTACATTATCTCTTTCTAAGAAGGATGCCAAGGCTAGGCTCATTTAGTAGGTCTCCAAGAATTCAACAATGAGATTAAAGACAAGAAGTGAGCAGAAAATGTCGTAGCAGACCACGTATCATGAGTTGAAGGGGGTCACCATGAAGAAGAAGAGGAAATCAAGGAAAGCTTTCCTAATGAGGCTTTAATGATGGTAGAAAATCCTTTTCATCCTTCATTTACAGGTATTGCAAACTACCTCTCAAGTGGTATTCTTCCTTTTGTTCTCTCATATCAACAAAGGAAGCATTTCTTATTGCAGTGTTCTCTCTATATTTAGGATCAACCTGTGTTATATAAATTTTATGTTGACAATGTGATTCGCAGGGGTATTATTGAAGATGAAAAGCCTAAAGTTTTGAGTCAATGTCATAGTTCAGTGGATGCAGGAAAACATTATAAAGCAACAAGACGGTGGCTCATATCTTAAAATGTAGGTTCTATTGTCCAAATTTGTTTAAGGATGCCTAAAACTTTATACTACAGTGTGATAGATGCCAAAGAGTGGGCAACATATCAAATCAGGATGAGATGCCATTTTCGAAACATTATAGAAGTGGAAATATTTGATGTGTGGGGTTTGGATTTTATGGGACCATTCCCATCCTCTTTAGGTAACACATATATATTGGTTGGAGTTGATTATGTTTCAAAGTGGGTTAAGGTCGTAGCTACTCCAAACAATGTTGGTAAGGTGGTGCAAAGATTTATCAAGAAGATTTTCACCAGATTTGGAGTGCATATAGCGATAATCAATGATGGAGGGAGTCATTTTTGCAACAAACCCTTTGAAGCTCTATCGAAAAGATATAATGTACATTATCGAGTGACGACCCCTTACCACCCCCAGAATAGTGGCCAAATAAGGTGGTGAACAGAGAGTTGAAGAAAATTTTGGAGAAGGTAGTGAGCACTTCAAGGAAAGATTGGACTTTGATGTTAGACGATACACTATAGGCGTATAGGACAGCCTGCAAGACACCCATAGGTACTACTCCATACAGACTTATGTATGGCAAGGCTTTCCATTTACCTTTGGAGTTGGAGCATAGAGCCTATTGAGCAATTCGGAAGTTAAATATGAATGGGAAGCTTACGGGTGAGAAGAGATTGTTACAACTTGATGAATTGGAAGAGTTGAGATTTGAAGCTTATGAAAATGCTAAGTTGTACAAAGAAAGAGAAAAAAAGTGGCATAATGCTCACATCAAAAAGAAGGAGTTTAAGAGTGGGGACTTGGTGCTTTTATTCAATTCACGACTTCAATTATTTCCTAGAAAGCTCAAGTCAAGATGAAGTGGACCCTTCAAGATCCTTGAAGTGTTTCCTCATGGAGCTTTGGAGTTGGAAAATGACAAAGGTGAAGTATTCAAGGTCAATGGACATTGATGCAAGCCATACTATAAAGGGACATACTCACAAGAAAGGGAAGTTATCTCTTTCCTTTCTACCACTCTTTCATGAATGCATGTAGAATGGTCAAGCTGACCTTAACTTAGCATGTTTACCTTTTTGCTTGTCTTTGTTTACTTGTTTATTTGATTTGCTTGGTTGTGATTAAGTTTGGTTTGAGGTGTTTATTTGGATTTTGTTTGAATTTTAACTTGTTTTCTCTTCAAATTTCTTGTTGGTTATGTGATTTTGATGTGCTTGTAGGTTGTTTGAATGTTGAGAATGCATGCTAAGCTTAGAATAGGGCTAAGAAGTTGGAAAAGTTAGAGTACCCACGATCGTGGGAATTGGTCTGTTTCCTACGACCGTGAGAAGGCTCCTCAAAATCTTTTTGGAGCCTTAACCCATGATCATAGGAATGGGTTTATTTCCCACGACGTGGGAAGGCTTTCCAAAAAGTTTCTGGAGCCTTAACCTACCATCATGGGAAGGACAGGGATTCCTATGATCGTGGGATCCCCCATCCGAAAATTTTTAGAACTCCCTCCTCCTTCTTCTTTCTTCATTTCTTCACATTCTGTCATTCTAAAAAATGAAACCCCAATCACCTAAACCTCACAAATCCTTCATCTTTCCTCCAAATCTTGGTATTTTTCTTCATTTTTTCCATCATTTTTCACTCCTTTAACATTTATTTCACATTAACCATTCAAGAATCCAAGGATTTGATAAGTTTTTCTCTCTTTCTCTCTCAAAAACATGTTCACCTCTCTCTTGCCAATTTTTGCAGTTTTTCTCCTTTACTGGCTCCAAAGAAGCTTGTGGCCCAGAAACCAATCGACCAATTGCACCTTCAAGTCTCCAGAGAAGGCAAACATGACATGGCAACCACTTTTTGTACCTCATTTCCTATTTTTCAGAGGAAGAAGGTATGAGATTTTGAGATTTTAAGGATAGAGAGTTATTGCCTCCAAGGTACTTTGATTTTGAACTATTACAAACTCTAGTATTAAGGCATAACGTTGAAAGATTGGCTGCGAATATTGGTTGGGGTCATTTAATTTGTTGTGATGTAGCGATATACCTCATGATGACTATAGAAATTTTCACCACTGTGTGCTACAATCCTAAAATGGACACATTCTAGTTTAGGATAGGTGGTCATACATATACGCTTGATTATATTGTCATTCGTGCGCTTTTTGACTTATCTAACTAGATGATCATGACGATTTTTATATGGATGATTATTGGAAAATCCTTACAGGTGAAAATACTTTTGACTCTAAGAATGCACCCAACACTTTGATTCGTAGCACCGAGCACTTACTTCTTCACAAGTTTATGGTCGTGTTTGGTTAACAGCTTTTCAGCTGTTTTTTTTACTGTTTGACTTAAATTAGTTGTTTGACCTATATCAATCAGCTTTTTATTTGTTTGCTTAGGAGCTGGTTAGGTTGGCTGATTCAACCCAACCAAGCAATTTTTCACCAGCTCCTTCACTGCAATGTTTAGAGATAGCTGATTCATTTATATCGGTATTGCCCCTCTTTACTCTCTATTCTCTGTTCTCGGTCTTTTCGATCTACTTCTCTTTACTCTCTGCTCTCTGCTCTCTGCTCTTAATCTTTTCCATCTTCTTCTTTTTCTTCTTCCTTATTCTTCTTTTTTCCCTCTTGCTGTTCCTTTCATTTAGGATTACTAAGGTTTCGTCAAGTGGGTTGCTTGAGACGATTTTGGATAGCGCAGCCACATTTGAAATGATGATTGTGGAAAATGATTTGCATGGAGATTACCAGCTTCAAATGGCTATGGACATAACCGAGCCAAGGAGATTCTTAAGGGAAGTCAGTAATTGCTATTTACCTGTTTTGTTTTATTGTTTCAGATGAAAAGTTGTTCAATCTTCTTTGGTTAACAGTAATCATTTTACATGTAAAAACTTGACCTATAGAAGCATTTCAATTAAAATTTAGATTTTGGAATCACCTAGCATTTGTTAAGTGAGACTAAGAGATAGCGTCATAATGTGTATAGCTTTGTGGTTGTTTTATTTTTTTGCCTTTGGAACTGTTGAAGCACAAAAACAGTTTTATTACCATTGAGGACTTCACATTTCTATACAAACATGGCATAAATAGAGTGAGGATTCCCATTGGTTGGTGGATTGCTTTTGATCCTAATCCTCTAGCCCCATTTGTTGGGTTTTGCTAGAATTTAACAGTTTTGGTTAGGTTTTTAATCTTTCTATTCTCTTTGATTCATGAAGTTTAGTTTTGCTCAAAAGGCATTCGATGGAATGACTAATAGAGGGTTTTTTGGTACATATATTGCATTTTTTATTATGGGGTTTTTTCTACTTGTTTATTTAAATTGTCACTGTGGGCTTTATCTGGAATCATGGGTTTAGCTTCATTAAGGCTGTTTATTTGCATTTCTGATTTTGATGGGGATCTATAGGTTTATGTAATGACCTCTACATTCACTGTATGAGACTGTGGCTTTTCAACTAATGCATTCAGATTTTAATGGCATTTTTGTTCAGATACCTATGTTCATTGCTCTGAGCTGTTGTTTGATCTTATAATGATCTCAATATTCATTATATAGGACTATGGCTCTTAAGCTAAAGCATTCAGATTCTAATGGCATTTTGTTCATATCACTTTGTTCATTGTATTGAGTTGTTGTTTGAGTTTATAGTTGTTGTTTGATCCTAACAGTCTATGCAATGATCTTTATACTCAATGTACGGGACTGTGGCTTTTGAACTAATGCATTCAAATTTTAATGTAATTTTTGTTCAGATCTGCATGTTCATTGTAATGAACTGTTGTTTTTGTAAAGATTTTGACCGCAACTGAAACTTAGCTTGTATAGTTAGGAACTCCATTTCTTTTTCTTTGTAGAAATTGATATGTTACATTTCTTAAACATGTTTCTTCAGTTCTTTTTCATGGCTTTCTATTTTAGATGGTTTAGGAAATGGGTGACAAGAAGAAGAAGACTTTCATGTTCATCTACCTTGTCTCGGCTGCTGGGACTGGATTCTTCTATATGAAAAGGAAAAGTGCTTAGAAGGTCAGAGAGAAGCTTGAGTTCCAGAAATATGATCCTCAGATTAATCTCCATGTTCTGTTTATAGAGGTAAAAATGAAATGAGTATGAAGCTATGCAACTGTCTACTATAAACTTGTTATTGTAATACTGTATATTGGTATTTGAGTCGAGCTAAATCAGTACATGTTTGAGGCTCTTTTGCTATTGATTACTCACCAAGCACCTTCCTCCTTGACCCTTGCTCGATATCTCTCCATTTCTATTTGCAGTTTTAGGGTATTGACCAAAAACTAGTTACACCAAGTTTCCCATAGGGAAAGTTATATATAAAACATTATTCTATAAAAAAAGAATATAAGTGTCATTATAAGAGCTAATACATGATTGGAAGATAAATAATGGAAAAAATCATAATTTGTGAAGAAATATTTTATTTCTTAATTACTCACTTATCATTCATTAATCTTTTACAACAATTGTCTTATAATCTAAATTCTTATAAGAATATTCATCGAAATATTAAAATATATAATATTCACACCCTTATAATTTTTTAAATTCATGTCCTCATAAGTCATTTTACACATAAACAGCTAATACTAAACAGCTAATTTTACCAAACATCTCTAACAAATAGCTAATACAATCCATTGGTCAAATCAGCTGATATAATCAACTATCAGCTAACAGCTAAATGCAATCGGCTGATTGCTAAATAGGGCCTAAATCACAATGTTCTAAGGAATTAATTGTAATGGATAAAAAGCTCATATTCATTTTCTAAATGACTTTCTTATCATTTTACTAACTAGATAGTATTTAGAAATAAGTTGACATAAAATGTATCCTTTAACTAATCAATTTATTTGATTTTGATCAATTTTGTTAAATATTTAAAGTATATAACACTTTATTTAAGGTAGAAGGTCGATCACCACATATGTCTAATTTTCATGTATTAATCTCTTGTATAATAACTCTTGAGTTGTTGCACTCATAAGTCTATTGTGTTCCATATAAGATTTTAGCAAATTTTAAAAGGCATCTCTATCTTTCACTACATGGTTTATTGCTTTTGCTCTTGAATCTATAATACAGAAAAGATTGGATTTAATTAAATAGATAGAATAAAAGACATAAATAAAACAAAAATTTATACTAAAAGGTTATACCGTTTTAGGATCATTATAATCACAAGTGAAATGACCTTTATTACCACCATTATATCAATTCACTCATATTATATTTTTCTTTTTGAAAGGACATTTTCCTTTCTCATGTTGATTCCATTTGGCCTTATTGGAGCCTTAACTATTATGGCTATTTTCTTATATTTTTTATTTGGGCACATTATGATACTTATACTTTTTATTCATAGCTCCAAGCGAGCGAGAAAACACTGCACATATCTTAAAGGACATCATAGATACTTCAAGATTTTCTTCTTATAATACAAGATGCTTTATAGCATCATCCATCATCTTGATGCTCTCAGTATAAATTTGGTGCATTTTTATATGCCCTCACTCTAAAGTTGAGAATGAATAACTACTTATACCTTTTATTCATCAAATAAATATCTCTAACATCTTTCACCTTTCTTGTTATGCTTGATATGTGTCTTAAATGCTTTTATATTGTATGGCTAGGTCGCTTCTTATACGTGTCAAACTTAATTGTTAGTGACCTTAATTTGGTAACTAAGGTGTCTCCATATGGAGCAATGAAAACATACCACATGTCCCTATTAATCTCATGCTTTCTAAACCTATGCATAACGATAATGTATATTACTCAACAACATAATGCAAGCCAATGAAGTCTTCTTTTTTCTATACCTTATATACATCATGACCTCTTTTATATTGGGTCTTACTGCCTTCCTTAGGAATGTTTATGCTATGTTTAATAATTATAGAGCCTCTTCCTTTTTCAATATATATTAGATTTCCATGCTCCAAATTTAATAATTATTGTTGATCAATTTTTAAACTTTTTTTAGCTCAAGAACAACATTCTTTTACATAATAGTCATATTTGATACATTAAGAAAAATAGTGTACATACATGTTAATCACATATCATGCAAACATACACACTTTTTTAATAAAATGAATAATTAGTTTTCAAGTGATTATGAAATCAAAAGATTACAAAGTTCTCAATCATCATTCATATAACTAAGTACATATTGATTACAATACTTAAGTTTAATTTGTATACATAACATATGTAACACAAAAAATAGGCTAAGAAAATGAACAATTAGTCAACACACATTGTAATACAGCATACATAATATTATTTTAAATACAAGCATACTTAGCTAAAAAAATTATTGTATATATATGTGTGAGTGTGTGTGTGTGAGTGTGTGTGTGTGTGTGTGTGTGTGTGTGTGTGTGTGTGTGTGTGTGTGTGTGTGTTTCTTAAATAATATTTAGACAAACGTAGTCTAAATAATGCATGACCTAAATCTAACGGACTTAACATTGAATAGAATTATCTAATGCACATGATAGAGCTTTCAAAGTACAATAAGCAGATAACTCTAATTATCTCAATACCAAAGCATATAGAGTCTAATATACTAATTAATTTCATTCTTATGTTTTCTAGTAAAAATAACATCACTAACCAACTGTCCAAATTTAGATTAAGTGAATCTGAATTCCAAGCATGATCAATACTTTATCTTTTGGTTCCTGCAGTGTTGAGAGTGAGAATGTATTCTTTACTTCAACATTTTTAAAAGTCAAACAACCCTCAAGATATATTTATTAAATTATATTATTGATAAAAATAACATAACAAGTTAGATCTTCTCTTAGCAACAATTATATTTAGAGTAACTACCCTAACTTGAAGATGATATGTCTTAACTATGCAACAGTGCAGGAAAGTCTGGGTGTCTTTGTTATAAGGGGCATGTTCCTAAAAACAAATTTTCAAGAATGGAAGTTTTGTTAATAGCTCATACATAAATCGTATATTAAATAAATAAATTATTTGACTAACACTATAATGAACTCATGCTCGTAAATATTAATATGTTAAATTCTAGCCACTTACTTATTTATATTTAACTACATTATTGGACTTATCAATTTTTTTCTAATTTCAATTAGAAATCATCTTTAATTATTACTATTAAACTAATTATAAAATAATTAATACAATTTTTGAATTGATTCTTTTTTAATTTAAGATTATTACATTCTAATTTGGTTATTATAATTAAAAATAATTTTAATTTTGGAATTATTTAAATTGAATTATTTCTAATTCAAGATATAAACAAACCGAAACTAGCTTTATAATACTTTAACAGAACAACCAAACAATTTTTACAGTCACTGCAATTGTTGGCATTGATTAGCATGGTGTCAAAGAGGAGATAGTTGAGGGATGTTTTCTGTGTTAAAAACATAAATCATTTTCTAAAGTTAAAGAAGACTCTTATTTGGTCACTAGGTTAAATAAACTAAATGGAGAATAAATATTTGGTTATGAGATTAAATTAATCTAAGTCTAAAATAAATGTTGTTTAGCTATATGATTAACCTAATTTAAACCTAGAATAAGTTATATTTAGCAACTAAGTTAAAATTAAATTGGAATTAAAATAAATGATGTGTTGAGCATAGTATGAAAAAGTGAGAAATCTAGAAAAGTGCAGAAAAATGAGGTAGGCTACGATCGTGGCACCTATCCCACGATCTTGGGCAGAAGAAATTGTTTATGTCAAGATCGTAGGCAGGGTCTGGAATGGCCAAAACATGAATTCTCGTTCTTTTGTGGGATGTTTAAAACAACAAATGCTAATGTGCTTTCCTATGATGTATTTAGGCTTAAATTAAGCTTGAAATGAACCTAGTTTGATAATGGGTTAAGTGATTAAATGTGTGATATATTTACGGTGATAATTGAGGTTATAAATTAACCATGGATGATTGATATTAATGAAACAAATTCTAGAAATTTAGAAATGTTATAAGAATGAAAGTGACCATGTGTATGCTAATGAGATTCAAAAAAGATGAGTAAGGTGTATTAGAATGAATGAGAACTTGGAAATTTTGTGTTCATATAATAGTAGAAAAGAAATGATGAATGATTGAATTATTATATTAGAATAACCAAGTTCTTTGAGCTATGAACCTTAAGTGTAATATTGATATACACTAATAATGATGCTTAAATGATCAAGAAATGAGAATAAAGGAAACATACCCGGAATAGTCAAATTGAGCATGCATTATACATTACACATATACATATATGTATAATTGAATTTTTATGTGATTGTGCAATTAGTAATATGTGTACAATGTGTATTACATGAAGTTGATATATAGGATTGAACGTCAGTGTCCAGATGTTTCGGGATTATGGAAGTAAATGCTAATCTGGAGCGTACTGTGAGTCGACTTAGATGGTCTTACATTTGTTTTGTTTTAAATTTCTATATTGACTTAGTACTGATGTGAATGTGATTGAGATAATGTCGAACATTAATAGTCTGAGAAGTTTGATAAATGTGACTGTATTAGAAGTGTTTCATTGAATGTGTATGAGCAAGAAATAAGTGATACTCAACATATTTGTTGAATGTCGGACTTAGGTCCGATGATATGTGAAAGTGAATATAAGTGACTGATTGATTTTGAGATTTGATGCATTCCACTACATGAATGGATGAACAGATAAAGGCAGTTGTGGCCGGAGTAGCCATAAAAAAAGAGCTTAAAGCTCAGAATGTGATTAAGAGCCAAATACTCACTATGTATAATGAGCTTGATATCTCCAACGAATACGGGATAGTTATTAATGAGCCCAGTATTCACAATGGATACAGGACAGTTAAAGGCACTTGGTCACAACAACATAACAATTAAAAGTGAGTCTCATGAGCATTACATATATATTTGATATGTGTGTTTTAAAAGACCGCAGGGAATTGTTTCAATTGATCTCAATGAGAAATATGAATTAAGTGAATATAAAATTTATGTGATTCAACATGATGATTAGTGAAGTGATGTGTATTATGTGATTATGTAAATTGTTTGTGAACTATTTGTGTTATGTGATATGAGTGAGCCATCGAGGATGGTCTGCTCACTGAGTTCGCAAAACTCACCAAAATTACAACGTTGTCTTTCAGGTTCAGGGGATGCCCAGTTAGACCAATTGGAGTATAACCACTGCATTCGGATAAGAGTTTGAGGTTGGGATCAGTTGACATCTACATATGTTTTCTGTTATTTTAGTATTAAACATTGTATTCTGCAAGCATTATTTATTGTATAAATGAATTCAGTTTGTAATAAAAATTATGACTAAACACGTTTTGTAATTGTAATGGGCCCAGATGATTACTGAAATTTATGATGATGTGTTCATTATTTGTGACATTTGTGACTGAAATCGTTATGAATAAAATAGGCCAAAAATGATTATTAGTTTTTTGAAAAATACATGTGATGCGTGCAAAATTTTAAATGAGTGTGATTGATTGACTGTCCTAGTGTGCCATCCTCATGGAGTATGTTCTCGAATACCGTCGGTATGTTCAGGAATATGTCCTATGAGAGTGGGATACTACAGGGTTAGACCAAAGAATGTGTTGCATTTCGTTACAGGTAATGCAATTAATTATGTATCAGATAGATTCTTGTTACAATCAAAGTATAATATATTTATTGGTCTCTATACGCTACCCATTGTATAAATCTCATTTTAAAAGAAATTGGTAGTATGAACCATATTTCTACTGTCGCTTCATACACTTCCAAGATTATAATTTTTTATGTATAATCATATTATATTTTATCTTATTTAAGAAAGCAAGAAGATTGAGTTGAAATTGTGTGTCCTACTGCTACTAGATTTGCAACTACATTTATTACTTTGACAGGTGTTCATGAACATAAATAACTAATATAAAATTTAATGATAAGTAAACATTTTTCAAGTCATAAGTTATTAAAGAGTGTGGGAAGAAAAGAAGTTTGTGTTATTATTCTAGATAATAAATTTTGAGATGCATGCTTGATCATTGTGAAGATTGTGGCTCCATTTATAAGGTTGTTGAGAATTGTTGACTTAGATGACAAGTCATCTTTAGGGTGTATATATAATGCTATGTATAAAGCTCGCAAAATAATTATAAAGGAGAAATTGTAAAAGCCTCATACTTGACCAACATTGGGATAAACATCTTACTTAAAGGACCCATTTAGCAAGTTATTTTCTCAATACTTATTACTTATATAGTAGAGACATATGTATAAATGATATTATGAGCAGTCTTTTTAATGTGATTAAGCGCAAGATTATTTTCTATATTGAAGAGCAATCAAAGGCAACAAATGAAATTAAATTATATCATGAAAGTTTATGGAGTTTTGCTAAATCATTAGTAAAAAGAGAACTTATGATAAAAAAAATATAGTCTAGTAAGTTTCACACTTTTAGTTCATCTTTACTTAGTAATAAAATACATAAAATTTTTGTTTCTTATAAGTATTAATTTAAAAAATAGATGAGTAGTAGAGATTATTCGATGAAAGTGCCCTAACATTGAGAAAATTTGTTATTGGATTACTTAGTCGAACAATTTTTATATCAGGTTGTGAACGTAATTGGAGCATTTTTTTAATATTTGTACAAAGAAATGAAATCTTTTGGAATATTAGAGACTCAATCACCTCGTTTATGTTACTATAATCTAAGAATGAAGAACATGTATTTTATTAGTTTGTTTTTATTTTTATTATTGACTTTATAATTTCTTTATTATGTATTCAAAGCGTTTAGTAAGAAGAAGGTACGATCCAATTGATATTGACTATATTTACCTTACTAATTTTTGAATTAACGATGAATAACCATCGCCTAATCTTGATTATCATGAAATTAAAAAGGCGATATATGAAGAAAAAGCATTTATTACAACGAATTAATTAAATCTACCAATGATTAGTTGATATCTTATTTTGATCATATCTAATATTCAAGGTACGGATAACTAATCCTAAAGTGCTCAACATTTTGATACTTTTTAATTCAGTGCCCAAGCTTTTAAAATTTTCAATAAGTGACCAATTTTTTAAAACCTTAACAATTTAGTTTAAAATATTAATTTTTGCTTATGTGACTAATAGATGGATATTTACGTGACATTTAGTAGACATGTCACATCGTCAAAAATAATCCTTTAAACTGAATTGTTAAGGTTTTAAAAGGTTGGTCACTCAATTGAAAATTTAACAAGCTTAAGTACTGAATTGAAAAATCTTAAAAGATTAGACACTTTTGAATATGTTATCCCTTGAAGGTATAATATATTACAAATTTACGATAGAGAATAATTTTATACATTACTAAATTATAATATATTTGAATGAAATAGAAGAAGTTGATGTCAATACTTTAGAAGAAATTATGATTTATGAATCTTTTATATAGCGACTAATAATTTGAAACTTTTGATGATGATGAGACATAACCTCCTTCAAAATACAATTTTGATTTTATTATTATTCTAATTTTTATGTTAGATTCAAATTTAGTTTGAATTATTAGATTGAATTTATTATTAATTCATTATACAATAATAGACATTGGTATATTCTTTTATTTCAATAAAATATTTTATTTTTAGTTGTTATAGTTTTTACTTTTTGCTTATTATATGTCTTTTTATAACAGTTTATACCGATTGAATCTTTAAATCTTAAACTTTTATTTTGACAAGTTTAATGTCCGATCTGTTTTTTTAAAATTGATTTTAATCAAAACTAATATGATTTTCAATAAAATCAAGAGAATTTTTTTCTCTATAAAATTGAATATTAAAAATAAAAATAATATTTTAATTTATTTATTACATAAAAATATTTAAAATTTATACCAACCCCTAACAGATAATAAACAATTATCTTTTTCGAAAGTTTGAAGTTTAGTCTTCAAAACAAAACGATCAAGCCAACTTGTTTTAATTTCGAGTTAGTAGGTAAACTTTATAATCATCGTAATACAAATTACTAAAGGCTCTAATATCTTGTTAGATAATAAAATAATAAGATTGAATACTTAGATAGTTGGTCCTGTCCTCCTTAACAAAAATTACCTATGAATTAATTTGTTGTTTTTCATAGGTGAAATGATATGCTTTCTACATACTTCTTTTACCTGAAATCTATCTTTTTATTAACTTCGTATACTTTTTTATTTTTAAAGATATACCCTTTACTTTTGAAGTTATTGGAACTGCTACGATAGTTGAAGCAGATACCAACAAGTAAATGGATACTCATACTATCCACCATAAGTGTATTTATTTATCACCAATTGTTTGCCACAACAAAAAATCTTTTGAGTCGATGCTGAAAGGCACAAATGCTTCTTATCAAATGGAGTTTTCGTTTTCAAGGAATATACCTATTCCCATTTAAATGGAGATGTTTGTATTGAAATTAAAATTCTTAAAGACAAGGACCGAAATTGAGATTTTTCAATTTTGTTATATATATATATATATATATATATAGCTAAATTAAGAACTAAAACTACACTTATTAAGAAAAAGAAGAAGAAGAATATTTAGAGTTGACCCAATTTTGCGTTTAATAATTTTAGCAGCTGTTTAGTTTTATTTTTATTTTTTGTTGTAATTTTTAGTTTTAGTTTTTTATTTCTATTTTTAAACAAAAATAAAAACTAGTTTGATTATATATTAACTTTAGTATCATTACACTTTTATTATTGATGATAAAATAAATATTAAATAAAATTTAGAAATAAAATAATTTTATGAATCAATTAAGTAAAGAATTTTATTTTATTATCTTGTACAGTATTTATTTATAAAATTTTATTATATTTTATTAAAATTGCTAGTTAAATAATTAAAATTTTTTAAAAGTTAATTCATAAATTAGTACTTATTTTTAATATTTATTTTAATTATTTAAACTATTTTCTTGTTTACAATTAAATATTTTAAAACTATTTCATTATTTGAATTTTATTTATTTTAAAGACATTTTAATTCAAAATAAAATTGCTAAATAAATTTTATTTTAAGTTCTAAATTAATTATTAAAATATATTAAATTATGCTTATCATAATTTTATTAGTAATTAATATTTGATAACTAAGTAATATATTTAGTTCATAATAAATTAGATTATGACAAAAAAACAAAAGTAGAAAATGAAAATAAAAATTTTAAATTATAAAAATAAAAATAAAAACCATAAACTTAAACAAATAATTTTTTTTCTTATAGTTAAAAACAAAAACAAAATCAAACAACAGACTCTTAAACTAAAATTTCAAAATCCAGATTGGAGCTGTAGACACTAGTAGACGGGCAACTAGCATTATATTAAGCGACAATGCAACTACCACTTTATATGATTTGAATTATGCTGGAAAAAAAGTATGCTAAAACGGATATAGACTTGAAAAAGTAGCGAGATTAGAGGGATCCTTTAGAGAAGATTAATAAAACTTAGAAGTTTAAAGATAAAATGGTGTCCCATTGAAGTGGAATATGTTGAAAATGAAAAGACGAGGGAGAGACTTCTCCAACATGAGCCAAGTATGATTTGGTTGCTAAAAAAAGTAATGGGAGATGGTGGCAATGGCATTGATTTGGTGGATTAAGAAATGTGGGGATGGTGGCATTCGTGTGGAAACCACACTCCCTCTCAATTTACTAATGTTATCCTTTTTTTCATCAGGTGCCTTCCAATTCAGCATTCCATTCTCAAAATTCTTCACCAATCACAAGAATAGATAGGTTCTAGGAAATTAAAGAAGCGGTAATAGCCTATAAAAATCACCTAAAGCATCTTTGGCTGCCATAAAACTAAGCCAATTAATTATCCCTTGTTAGGTATAACATAAAGATTAACACTTTCATGTGGTCAAGGTAAAGGAATCTGTGTTTTGGACTGTTGTATAGGGCCTACCGTGCACTATATTCCACTTTGATTTTTAATAGCTTTTATTATTCTTGCTAGTTTGATTCACAGGGCAAGTGGGTTATTCCCACCATTTGTTTGTACCGTGGTCAGGCATAAGATTTAACACATTAGTACCATCTAAGGCTTACTATTCATTTGTTCTTTTAATATTGAAATTCTCTTGATGCTGAGTAAAATTATCTAATGCAATGTTAATTTTTTCTCAAAGCTCTATATTATTCAGCACTTTTTTAAGCTTGGAGAAAAATGATATATCCACTCTATTAATAAAATCATTAGGCTATTTTCTTTGCAAAACTATATAAAAAAATACTAATAATTTTTACAGATACACATTTGCATATACTAAAACCAACAAATTGTTAGATTGATAGGCTGATAATATCCCAAAGTAGAGTGATTAATTACTCTATAACGTGTTGTATGTAACTTACTAAACCTAGAAAATTCAAGTGAAGTAAGAAAGTGTACCTAATTAATTAATAGGAAAATTATACATAACTGCCGTATTAGTTCGAAAGATTAACCACTCCGGATAAAGATACAGACTGATCAAAATAAATCATTAACTTTTTTTGGTGTTATATCTAACAAACAGTTGTTTTTAATTAATTAAATAAATAACAAACGCGTTGTTTCTTTCTCTTTTTTTTTTCTGTTTTCTTTATTTTGCTACACATTTGGATTGTTTTCTCCTTTCTGTTCGATTGTCATGCTTTACTCATGAGCTGATAACCTGTCTAATATAATTGCCGTAAAGCGTAGGCATGCTAACTAACATACATAGTAGTATGGATTAAAGATCTATACAAACTTGTGAGAATCAATCAAAGTTGTTGTTAGTCCTTGACAGCAGAAGAAAATACTGAATCCTAGCGAGTAAACCTTAAACAGTTTTTGGAGGAGTATTGACATTAATCTGTTCTTATATATATATATATAACTGTCGTGGTTATTAATGAACAGGTTACACTACCACAATCACCAAGCCTGATTATTGGGCAAATACACGGCAATAGCCCACAGATAATTTTCTGATCAGAAAAGTACTGTTTCTTCCATGAGTGGTCATACCCCACGTTTGCCTTCCACCGTATCAAAGATCCTCCTCCATAAATACCCTTACTGGGGGCGTGTGTCCTCCACACTTCGCTACTCATCATCTTCACATAGCAATTTTCTCACTTCTGATCGTTTCCTTTGTTTTTTTTGTTTCCATGGAGAGCAACCTTGCATCCCTCAACGACGCCAAATATGCTCTCCCTGTCATCGACCCTGAGCAGCAAGCAACCCTAGAAACTGAAACCAAGGATGAGTTCGACTACTCAAAACGAGCACAATGGTTAAGAGCCGCCGTACTGGGAGCCAACGACGGTCTAGTCTCTACCGCATCACTTATAATGGGTGTGGGAGCAGTAAAACAAGATATTAAGGCCATGATATTAACAGGGTTCGCCGGGTTGGTCGCGGGAGCTTGTAGCATGGCGATAGGGGAGTTTGTGTCAGTGTACTCACAGTTGGACATAGAGTTGGCCCAGATAAAAAGAGATAAACAAAGAAGTGATGTGCAGAGTAGAGAACAGAAAGGAAAAGATGGAAATGATGAAAAGGAGAGTTTACCAAACCCACTACAAGCAGCTGCAGCTTCAGCGCTTGCATTTTCAGTGGGTGCAATGGTGCCCTTATTAGCTGCTTCGTTCGTAAGGGATTATAAGGTGAGGTTAGGGGTGGTAATATCAGCAGTGAGCTTGGCTTTGGTGATCTTTGGGTGGTTGGGGGCTGTGTTAGGGAAGGCACCCCCTCTTAAGTCTTCTTTTAGAGTTGTGGTTGGAGGATGGGTGGCTATGGCTGTCACCTTTGGTTTAACCAAGTCTTTTGAGTCTAGTGGACTGTAAATTGTAATCTCAACTCAAAACTCGACCTTCGCTCCGTGTTCTTCACCTTTCCTTTTCCTTTTTTTTTAATTTCTATTTTAACTATGTGTGTACACGAAAGGAATAATGAAGGGGGGAAAGAAAACGGGGGGTATGTAAGAAATTGTGCTACTCCCGCCGTTCGTGTATTTGCCCGTTGTGTGAGAATAAGAATCTGCAATTGCTTTCTTGTGTCAGATGTGTCTACCTTCTTCTTAGTACTGTTCCGTAAATTGTTCGCAAATCAATCCCTACCTTGCGGATAAAATTAAACACTCTTTCGCGCACAGAAGATTTGGTTTGCTTCAAACATGCATTCCTGTGTTTAATAAACTTTTACTGAAATCAGTCTTAATCTTCCCGTTCATTTTCATTTCGTTATTTTTTTATTATAGACTTGCAGTCTTCTTAACTTTATATTCAGCATGGAGCATAGCATATTGAAATACTCCAAATAACAAGTATACTGATATATTATAGATTGAAACAGGGAGAGGGAGATTTAAATGGAAAATTTGTATAAACTAATGTTTCGTGTTAGGTTACCAAGATTCTTCCACTACTACAGGAAATATGAGATCATTGTCCGCTTCTGTACATCGGTGGACTTTACGTTCCTCCCTAGAACAGTATACAAGAAATACGAAATCATTGTCCGCTTCTGTACATCGGTGGAGTTTACGTTCCTCCTTAGAACAGTATCGTAGCCATATAGCGGAAGAATCTTGGTAACCTAACACGAAACATTAGTCGCAAACAATTTGTAAATGAACACATACTTACCAAGTGTCGATACTGATTTGGGCTTGTTGCCAAACTCGTAGTGCATGTTTGATTTTCTGTTCATAAGCATCGATGGATCCTCTATATAATTTTATGTTAAACACCATAAACAACTCAGTCTAATGTCGTTTTAACCATTAGATATATTTGGACCGTCTCTAAATTAGTTTAGACCGATTATTCACAATAAAATTATACTGAGAATCTGAACTGATAAACATCACTTTGAACCCAAGTACCAGAAATTCGATCGGTCAAGTACCAGAAAATGCAACACTCAGTTAGGCTGTCATTTCCTTAAGAAAAAGGCTATAGTCACTTCTGTCATCCAATCATAAGTTTATGTCATTATGTCTTATCTTGATATAAAAACTGCATAAATAATAATAAAATATATTTATTGAGGACGTTGACCTAATTAAGAAATCTATCATATTGTTTTATTGAAGCTAAACTATAGTAGATCAAAAATTTAAAATAGTATAAAATAAAAAGGAGAATTAGCATGTGTCATGGATTTCGAATATAACTTGGATTGATCTCATGGACTGGGCCAAGTTTTCAACACAGATAGGCTAACGGTACTTATTTTCTTGGACCCCAAAAACTACTGTTAACATTGTCTTTTGAAGAATACACATAAGCCGATTGAGTTTTTTTTTCTCAAACAAATTTACGTCTTAAATTAGTTAGGTATGTTATCTCATTGGTGATTAAAACAATAGAAGTTGGAAACTACTAATAAACGTAACCTATATGGAATATTTATCTCCAAAACGGAAAGAGAAACGGAATACCATATATATAGCAATATTAGGGTTTAACACCCACCTAAAATCTAACCCCCTTTATGAATACGTAGCCCTTGCAAGCAAATAAGCAGGCACCTCTAAACTCGGTACTCAAACAACAACAATAGCCAGAGGGTACGTGAAAGATTAATTATGAAGCAGTCCTGGGGAAACATTGTGATGGAACAATTGAAGGATAACGAATACGCGTACAAAGCTTTCTTGGATTACTGGAAGTTGTTCATGGAAGGGTTGATCAGCAAGCACGACCTCTTCTGTTACATTGTTCATCTGCTCGGCTCTGACCACCTCGATTTTCTTCTCCATCTTAAGAACACTTTAATGGATTCTTCAGTCTCTGATAATACTACTCCAAGCTCTACTTGTGAAGCCAACTAAGGCAAACAAGGCATGCGTCTCAGTACGTTATTAAAGATGAGAATATTAGCTGTTGGTTCTTGTTCTTGATTTTGACTAGTTAGTTATCCTTCGCTAATAATTTTAGGTTTAGTATCTGTTCTGAAGAAGGTAACGACGCCTCCTAAATAAAAGTTTCGTTTTTTCCTTTTTCACGTGATTATACACTTTTCCACCATAAATAGAAAATTAAAGGAAATTTTGGTATTACTTCTTTTCTGATTTTTTACTTTCGTTTTTATTTTATTGTTAATATAAATGTAATTATATTTAATGTATTAAATACCGTTCCGTACTAGCTAGTATTGTACCGGCCAAAAAAACGAAACAGTATTAAAGTTAATGGTACCAGTTGGTATTCAAAATACCGGTTGTATACTAGCCGGTACTACTTCCTTTCTCTTTGATTTTTTGTGTTTCTCTCTCTCACACACTCTTCATTCTCTCTCTTTCGTTCTAGTCGACGATGACAGAACCACCACACTACTTTCAGCCTTCCTCCACGCCATAATTGTACGACTTTCAGCCACGCTACCACCACACGTATTTCAGGTTCAGCCCTCCTCCACGCCACTCACCTCCACGCGGTAGTGCACGTCAATACCTTCCGGCTTCCAATCATCCATCGCTGAACATTTTCAATCGTCAACCGCATCCGGAATTGTCAGATCTATAATAGATGTAGATCTAGATCTAAACCCGACCCAACCCGACCTAAAAACCTGAAGCAAATACATTGTGAAATTTTTTTGGTGTATTTTTATTTGGTTTTTTCTACTTCTGAATTGCATTTGTGATTGTGAATGGTTGGAACTATTGGAATCCAACTGTGATCGAATCACAAACATAGTGAAAAAAACAAACAATTTTTATAGATTCCGAGCGGATCCCGATAATTGAATAAATTTGAATAAAATGAAACAAATTAGAAATCGTACCTTGTTTGTCTTCCTGAAAAAAAAGTTCGGAGCTATTTTCGATTGATCAATCACGAGCTGTTCAAATGTCTTGTCTTTGATAGTATCCACAAAGCAATTCTCAAGACTAATTTGAGAGGAAGAAGATAAAAAAGTGTTAGCTTCTCTATTGTTCTTCCTTTTTTAAATAGAAAAATCATAAGGGTCTTTTATTAAAATTAAATTTCTTTAATTATAATTAAAATGAAATTCTAATTATAATTAATTGACTTATAATAAAATCAAATATTTCATATTTGATCCTCAAAGTTTCTCAAACTTTATAGTTAAGTCCAACTTAATTAAATTGATTTTTTTCACAAATTACTCTTTGATGTGTGATTCATTAGGTTCCTAATAATTTGGTAGTGATTATAAATTACAATTCTAATTCACAATTAAAATTAGATAAATTAAAAATTCTTTTAATTTATCTTTAATTCTTTAATTAAACAATTAATAATCATAAATCATAATTGACGTCTAGCAACATGTTATGATTACCCAAATATCAGGAATGTCAAAGTGCTTGATTTAACCTGTCCATGCATGGCTATAATGTATAATTTAATCCTTTCGTCATTCAATATTCTAATTGGACAGAGTATGGATACAGTGTCTACTCTTATCATCCAATCATATTCGTTCTTGCTAATTAGTGATTGATTTATAATTGAAATTTGAAAACACCTTTTTAAATGTCAATTCACTCTGGCCAGAGAATTCCATAAATCATTACTAATCAAGAACAGTAGAATATTCTCTTTAATTACTTTAAAGTGACGAATCCTATATTGACTTACTCAACTATCAACATATGGATCATACTGTATCCAATTACTACCGACTGAATTATCCTAGGACGATTCATAAGTAGCATCAAAATATAGTAATTCCTGCACTAGATACCTTGGTAATCTCAAGTCTGAGGATCGATTATACAAATATCATTATGAGATAATCTACAGACAGACAAGTAATGTTCCATTTGAGATTCTCATAATCGGGTCAGTTCAGTGAACTTATTCTCTAATAAGTACCCACAGGTTTGTTTACGTGTCTCTACAATTTAATTTATGAGATCAGTTATTTTCTTCGTGAGAAAAAAACAAACATGTGCTAGTCTAACCATTTCATCAATACTTCATCTTGATGAAATTACGACTAGGAATATTTTAAAAATAATATAAAAATGCAATTCGAATCTCATAATTATAGTTGCATTATAATTTCCAATTGCATAATAATTATTTCATGGATTTTATCTTTATGATTAATAATTAAATAATTAACAAATACATAAAGATAAAGAATGCCTTTTATTGAAAAATAATGATGTCATACAAATAAATTTATAACCAAAATAAATTGGCTGTAAGGGCATAAACCAACAATCTTGTCCTTAGTGTTCGCTACAATTAATCAATAAGTACTAGTTGCGTTCATTTTCAATATTCTCCAAGAGTTGAACACTCTCATCCAAGAATTTTGTTGAGTTGTCCCCTTGTATATTCATTCCATTGACTAAAGAATTTTCAGAAGTAGGACCTTGCATAGGGGTTGGCATCGTATTAACTCTAAATTTCTCCACTATATCATCAGTATCTGTAGGAGTAGTATGATTATTTTTTATCACTTCCAGTTGTTGCTCCAGCTCATCCATCCACATCAGCTCTTAGTAACTTCCATATTTAAAGGTTTTCCCTGTAGCTCTCCAGAACTTCCCTTATGGCTTGGAAGGTGGCTTCCAATGGTAGGATATAGCAATGTTGTCTTCCTATAATTTGTTGTATTCAAGCAACCTCATAATTGGTATTTGATTTGGGGGCTCTTTGGATAGTTCAATGCTAACAAAAATTCGAGCGCATCGTATTTTCCGATGGAGCTAGCTAACGAACTTGAGTGATCCAATATTTGAGGGGTACATTATGAAAGTTTATTTAAAGAGGGACACTTTGAATCTTGATGGTTTCAAACCATAAGCTCGGCCGCCAAATTTGTAAGAAAATGGGTTAGTTGCCTAGATGCCATAGACCATCTTTGAGGAGTTTCTGAGCTTCAGAGACAGAGAAGAATGTGAAAAGGATAAGGTTGTCCTATGAAAGTAACACATCGATTAAACCTAATGTTTTAAAAACTAAATCAGACATCAACCAGTCAAAGGAAATATTTAAGGTTTAAAGGTTCAACTGGTATAAAACCATCATAAAATTAATATATAGTAAATAAGAAGTAAAATTTTTGAATTAATCAAGTTATAGATTCTGTTCAATTTACTTTAATAAATAATAACTCTTATTGTTAAACATAAATCTATTAATTAATTAATCACTTGATTTTAATGTTTGCAAATATTAATTTTTTTAAAGAAGTAAACAACTTAATATTCCTAAAGGTCTTAGATTGATATATAAAATTTGAAATGTGTCTATATAACTTATGTATTAATTTTTATACAAAATCATCTTTTTATTATATATATATTATGTAATAATTTATTTACATAATTTATTCA
The DNA here is from genome assembly GCA_027478495.1 of Erythroxylum alaternifolium. Lineage (NCBI taxonomy): Eukaryota > Viridiplantae > Streptophyta > Magnoliopsida > Malpighiales > Erythroxylaceae > Erythroxylum > Erythroxylum alaternifolium. The sequence goes on from JANIIA010000002.1 coordinate 13,762,971, forward strand.
TTTATTTTCTTAACCATTCATTCTATCTCATATTAATAGTATTTTCTCATCTCTTTTCTCGTGCTTTTGAATGTCAAATCCTATAGTCATTATCAATTCCCATAAGACAAATCAAGTTGTTTTTCTAGTATACATACCCAACTTTCAAGAACACTTATTTCAGTTGTACATAGCTGTTGTCATTTATTCCTCTGCTTCTTGATTTTTTTCGATTATTATCTTTTCCTATTCTTGTAGCCTTAAACTCTTGACAGTGCATGTCGAGAGCATTGCAAAATTTACCTGACTCTGCACACTAAAATTTGAAGTTATGATGAGCTGGGATTGAATCCACAAAGAATGGGTCGTTAATTTTCATAAGGGAAGGGGGGGGGGGGGGGGGGTTGATTTCT
>JANIIA010000002.1:13763462-13779549 GCA_027478495.1 Erythroxylum alaternifolium
TTCTTCATTTCTTTTTCATCTTTTTGATTCAATTTCATCTCTAAGGTGTTGAAAATCATCTGCAAACAATTATAAGACAATTCCGTTAATTTTGAACAATAATTTCAACACATTAAAGAGAATTAAATACAAAATAAGCGCAAATTGATAACTTAACAAGGATCCATACGTGGGCATTCCAGAAACATCAAACGCAGAAAGGAAATTTACATACGCAATCATGCATAAAACTAGGCAGTGCGTAAATCCATAAATAAGTTTTAGAAACCACGATATAGGTATATACAAAACACATCAGATGTGAGCATTCTTCAATATACTAAAAGAATAAGTAAAACAGTTATGGAAACAATTTCCAAAAACAAAATATAGGCAGAAAATAAAGAAACTTTTCAAAGTTGTGGAAACGATTTCTAGAAATGAATATGCTGAAACACATTTCAGAATAAACATATGCCATCTTTAGAGCAGTCAAAAGAATGGCTTCGGATAAATACAAAACCAGTAGCATAACATATTAATTTATATCAAAATCAACAAGAATCAAGCAACTAATCCAAGTGAAACAATTAAAGGAGGCTCTGATACCACTATTGAAAGCCAACCATGATCAAATCACAGATGCAGTGAAAAAACAAACAAATTTTACAGATTTCGAGTGGATCCTGATAATTGAATAAACTTGAATAAAATGAAAACGAATTAGGAATCGTAACTTGTTCGTCTTCCAATTGAAAAAAAAACTTTGAAGCTATTTCTGATTGATCAATCACGAGCTGTTCAAATGTCCAGCCTCTGATGGTATCCACAGAGAAATTCTTAACACTGATTTAAGATGAGAAAGACAAAAATGTGCTAACTTCTTTATTATTCTTCCCTTTTTAAATAGAAAAATTATAAGGGTCTTTTATTAAAATTAATTTTCTTTAATTATAATTAAAATCAAATTCTAATTCTAATTATTTTAATTTTAATAAAATCAAATATCTCATATTTGTTCCTCAAAGTTTCTCAAACTTTATAATTAAGTTTAACTTAATTGTTCTTTGATGTGTGACCCATTAGGTTCCTGATAATTTGGCAATAATTATAAATTACAATTCTAATTCACAATTAAAATTAGATAAATTAAAACTTCTTTTAATTTATTAATTTTTTATCTAATTTTTCAATTAAACAATTCATACTTATAAATCATGATTGACGTTTAGCAACATGTCATGATTACCCAAATATCAGGAATGTCAAAGTGATTGACTTAAACTGTTCATGCATGGCTATGATGTATAATTTAATCCTTTTGTCATTCAGTATTTTAATTGGACAGAGCATGGATATAGTGCTACTCTTATCATCCAATCATGTTCGTTCTTGCTAATTAGTAATTCATTTATATTTGAAATTTGAGAACACCTTTTTCAAATATCAATTCACTCTAGCCAGAGAATTCTATAAATCATTACTAATCAATAACAGTAGAATATTCTCTCTAATTACTTTAGAGTGACAAATCCTATATTGACTTACTCAACTATCTACATATGGTTCATACTGTATCCAGTTACTACTGACTGAATTATCCTAGGATGATTCATAAGTATCATCAAAATACAGTAATTCTCACACGAGATACCTTGGTAATCTCAAGTCTGAGGATCAATTATACAACTATTATTATGAGATAATCTATAGACACATAAGTAATATTCCATCTAGAATTCTCATAATTCAGTCAGTTCAATGACTTATTCTCTAATAATCACCACGACATTAGTTTAAGTATCTCTATATTTTAATTTATGAGATCAGTTACTTTCTTCATAAGAAAGAAACATAATGTGTGCTAGTTTTACTGTTTCAACAACATCCCGTTTTGATGAAACTATAACTAGGAACATTTAGGAATAATACATAAGTGTAAATTGAATCTCATAATTAGGATCTCTTCATAATTTTAGTTACACGGTAATTATTCCAAAGATGTTACCTTTAGTATTAAAACATAAAATATTAATTAAATTAATACATAAAGATAAATAAAGCCTTTTCATTAATTTAAAATGATGTCATACATTAATTTGCATCCAATTGATTAGCTGCAAGGGCATAAACTAATAGGAACTTGAAATTGAATTGAGAATTGCATTTGTAATTTGTGAACTGTTGGATTGGAATTTGGAATTGAATGAAATGAACAGGTTTTGTTTTATCTAGTGGTTTGGAGTTTAGATTGGAATTTGGATTGAAGGAAATTGAATTTGGTTTGGTGGTTTAGTTTATGTTGTTTTATCTGGTGGTTTGGACTTGAGTAACAATGACTTATGAAAGGGCTTGATGGATAAAAGAATGACTTTTGTTCTGAATGTGGAAATATATATATATCATTAACAATTTTGACTTATGATTTGTAAACCTAGAGCATGTGATTTGTTTGCATTGAAATGAGAAACAAAAGTAAAAGAGAGGGTTTGAAAAAGAGTGACAAAGTGGAAAAGCATAACAATACGATAGTCGTGAAAGACTCTGATAGATGCTTTGACCTACAAATACCACAATGATTTTATTAAGTTATAAAAAAAGTGGGAAACATCAAAACTTTGGAAGTATTATAATTATACAAACCATTCCAGATTTAGGTCTACAATAGTTTTCTTGATATTTAAATACACTTTATGTTAACATATTTAGCCCATATAATCTTGTCATTCAATTCAACTACTAATTTAGTTTTTAATGAGGAATGACCTCCTTGAATTTATTAAAACCTCCAAATCTAATGATATGATATGACAGCTCATTTACATATTTACGTATAGAAGTTAATTACTCAATTTTCTCTAGATATATAAAGGAAAAATTCAAAGCATCTTAGTGCAGTACAATCTTACACATAAATGATTAATCCAAAAAGAGTCCTTTCTAATTGAGTATTTAATTTTTTTCCTTTTCCTTATAATTTTACATGTTAATATTTTTTTATCTTTATTTCTTCGACCTCTTTTATTTACTTGTTAGGTTTACTTATGTTACTTTTAGTTATTCATATTAAATTAGATATTTTTTTAACTCTCACTTTCAATATTAATAATGTTACAATGCTACTTATATAAGTAATGGAAAATATTTACATTGAATTATGTTAGATGAAACTAAATTGTGTATGATGTAATCATATAAAATGAGTTATATTACATAAGATGGATATGAGTATTGTTAACTGTGTATGTTGAATACTTGAATTATTGGTTTTTGACTTATTGATGAATTGTATTAGATAAAATTGAATTGTGTTGGATGAAATTGAATTGTGTATAATGTAATAATATAAAATGAGTTATATTATATAACATGGACATGCATATTGTGTAATAAAATTATATGTTCTTTATTTTGATAAATGTCTTCATTTATTTTTACAGATGAATAAAAGAAAGTTCAAGTACTTCTAATCAAACTGTTTTAGGATGATAAAATGTTCTAGCTTAGGCTCAGGCTACATTGGTTCTCGGTATGAAGAACCATATTGTTTACTTATTTTGTAACAATCATTTGAGAGGTGGAGGAATTACACGATTAAAGAAGCATTTAGTTGGAGTTAAAGGAGATGTGGAACCCTGTAAAAAAGTAAGTCATGATGTGAAGTGGCAAATGAAAACTTTGCTTGAAGAATATCAACACGAGAAAGATAAAAAGGAGAGATTGAGTTATGAAATTAGAAGTGGAAGTTCATTTGCTAGTGTTCATAATGATACTAGAAATGTTAAAGGTGGTAATGGTAGTGGTAGTGTTCCTTCCCAGCAAGAAGTGAATATTACATCTGGATTTAATGTTAGGAAAAAAAGAAGGCAAACTCTTAATTTTTGTACCACGAACAACTCTTGGAGTTATTCTTCAATTTGTAGTGCCATGCAATCAAGATATATAGCTCACAATGTAGATTTGGCAATGGCTATATGATGGTATGATACAGGAGCAACATTTAATGCTTCCTAATCTTACTATTATCAGCTTATAGTGGATGTTATAGCCTCTTACGGTTCGGGATACCAAGCTCCTTCTATTGGTGACTACATAGGTAAAATTTTGAGTTGCTTAGTTTCTAAAATTAAAAGTTATATATGAGAAAGAAGAGTGGATTGAGCTACTTATGGGTGTTTAATCATATTTGATGGTTGGAAAAATAGGAAACATGAGCCTATTATTATTTTTTTGGTTTATTATGTAAATGACTCAATGTTTTTAAAGTCTATTAATGCATCTAGCCTTGTTAGGAATACTAATATCTTATTTGCGATATTCGATGAAGTTGTGAATAAAATAGGGCTAGAAAATATTGTTCAGTTTATTACTGACAATAATTTCGCATATAAAGTGGCAAGAAGAACGTTACAAAATAAGTATAATTCTTTTTTTGGACTTCTTATGCTGCACATTGCATTGACCTAATGTAGAAAAATAAAAGGAATGTTGAGTATTTTCATATTATTGGTAAGATTATGTAGGAAACCAAAAAGGTGACCAAGTTTATCTATAATCATGTATGAGTGTTGAATTTCATAAGAAAGGAATTTACCAATAGTGAGAATTTGTATCATCCTGCTTTTACAAGATTTGCAACGAATTTTATATCACTTCAGTGTTTTCTTATGATGAAGAAAGAATTAAGACAGATGTTTACAAGTAATAAGTGAGTTGCATCTCAGCATATTAGGTCTAATGCTGAATAATGTTAATTTGTTATCTGAGTTTGTAAGCCTTTTGTGAGGGTATTTCCTTTGGCTGATAGTGTTGAAAAGGAAACAATAGGCTATTTTTTTATGTCATGGAGAGGCAAAGATAACAATCAAGGCCAATCTGAAAAATAGATCTTCTTTGTATACACCTTATCTTGCAGTCATCAGTGACAAATGGGAAAGACAATTTTACTCTCTGTTCTTTGCAGTTGGGGTGTTTTTAAATCCTAATGTCTATTTCAGACAAGCTTTTACAAAGAAAGCTGAAGTTAATAGGGGAATACTATTAACTATTACAATAGTTGTTGCTTATGAGAAGATGCAAGATATTCTATGCTCACAAATGGAGCTTTATAAGCAGTCTTTTGGGGATTTTGGAAAGTCAATTATTATTTGACAAAGAGAAAAACTTTCTACAAGTATTAGCTACTTTTTTTTATAATGCTACTTTTTTTGTCTTAATACTTATAGTTTCTTAGTGGGATCAATTCAGAACTGATGTTCCAAAATTGCAAAAGTTTGCAATTCAAATTTTAAATCAATGTGTGAGTGCAATAGACTGTGAAAAGAAATGAGCACATTTGAATTCATCAATTTCAAGAAAAGGAATAGATTGAAGCACAAGAGATTGAATGACTTGGTCTTTGCTTATTACAATTTAAAGTTTCAGGAAAAGTATGCTATTATCATTATAATTTAGGTATGATTTCTTATATTTTTTAATAATTTAATTTTATTGTTTTCTAGGACTCTGAATAGGACAAGTAGTTCGATAGATCCAATTTACATTGATAATATTGATCTTTTGGCAAATTGAGCTTTTGAGGAACCAAGTTTGGTAGATGTGAGTGACTTGGAAGATAATCATAGATAGGAAAACAATGATATGTCACTTGGTGCATTGAATTTGAATGATTTTGATGATGAGGTTTCTTTCAATGATGAGGATTTTAGACTAAATAATAATTGAGGTTAGTACAGTTATAGTGGGTATCCTCCTGTAAATGATTGAATGAAGTTCCAAGTTTTTGTATGTTAAATTCTATTTATGCAATGTAATTGTAAATATTTTTTCAGGTTTTACTTCTATTTAGTTGTTTCCTCATCACTAAATCTTGTCATAAATTGTAATAATTTGAGAGTTGAGGATACTTATTGTTCATTTATTTGATGTTTTGATGTAATTATTATTTATTATATGATGATATTGTAATATTTTTAATATTTTTTATTGTTCTTAATTTTATATTTGTATGATGATTATCTTTTTTATATTACTTGTGGTTATTATTTATATGTGAAATATCTGAAAATTATCGTTAATAAAAATAAATAAATTGTTGTTATTTTAAATTTTGATTATTATAATTTTTGGAGACATGATTTATGTAAAATTATAAAGTATACAGTACAGTATACTAATGGAATATTTTGCAATTTTTAAAAAATTTAAGAACTATTTTATAAATTTAAAAAATTGCTCAAAATGGTACCTTGTATTGACCGGTATCGATACAGTACCGTACTAAAACCCAAATCTAGTACCAAAGTCGATATGGTATTCATAACATTGATTATATTTATATTATTGATAATGATTAAATATTAGATAAAATTAAATGATAAATTATTTTTATATATTAATTAAGTAAATAATTTTATTTTAATATATTTTATATAATATTTACTAATAACTATTAGTAAAAGATCTACTATATTTTATTAAAATAAATAATTTAATAAGTAAAGTTGTTTATAAATAATATTTATTTTTATTATAGATATTTATCATTATATTTTAAAGTATATTTATTAAATAATTATTATATTAAAATATTTATTTTTAAAAATACATAAAGTAACTATAAAAATTGAAATAAAATAAAATATTAATTTTATTAATTATAACTATATTAATAATTAATATTTAAATAATTAAATAATATATATTAGTTGATGATACATCAAATTATAACAAGAAAATGAACGCAAAAAACAAAAACTAGTTGGTTATGATTTTCTTAAAAGTTAGAAATTCAAATAAACAAATTTTTTGTTACTAAACTTGAAAATAAAAGTGAAAAACAAAAGTAAAAGGACAGTAAGATTCCAACCTAGACTGACTTTTTAGGAACAACATTTAACTATTTCAGTTCAAATTTAAAAGAGAATTAATATTAAATAAATTATATTTTAAATTCAAAACTTTAATTTAAATTTTTAATCATAGAATAATTCTTATAAGGATAGTATTAGCTATTTTACTTTGAAAAAAGGAACATTAATATTAAGATAAATTCAATTTTAATTTTTACTTCATTTTATAATATTAATTTAAAAAATAAAACTATTAAATATAAAATTTAATTTTTTTAAATACAATCATCATGTAAATTGTAATATTATAGATTTCGTATTGCACCAACCGATACTGACCAAAATAAATTGTACAAAACTAAGTTATATTTTACTAGATATAGGTAATAATCCATTCCATATCGACGATTTTGTCTAGTACCGGATGCTACTGACCGATAACACTAATATGGGTAAATACCAAGGTGATTTATTTATAAACACTGAAAAATTGACGGATTAAAAAAATTAAATCGTTCACATCAGCCGCCCACCTCAAAGTCTCACTCACTCTTCTCAGTTCACAGCCACCATTTAACCAAAATACCTCTCTCACACATACAGCCACCAGTGACCACTGTCGTTGCTTTGAGCCTCAAACTCTGCTTCTCCATCGTTGTTGCTTCTCTATCTACTAGGTGTGGCCTCTAACTCCTCATCCCTTGTTATTGCTTTTGTGTCGCCGTTACTGCTTCTTCATCTGGTCTCTATCACTAGCTCGCTACCTATTGCCGTTGTTCTAGTGTTGCGATCACCTGCTTCATCTTCTTCAACTCCTCAGTCCTCAACCCCCTCCTGCCCTCCTTTACTTTGTGTGTGAAACTGCGATTTTCCAAAGAAGGTTGATGAATGAATTGATGGTGTTTTTTTTAAAAAAAGGGATGAATTGATGGTGTTGTGTCTGTGTGTTATGTGAGTCGCATGTGGTGTGGTTCTTATTGAGATTTCAAATGTGATCGACAATCTCACATTAGAAAGAGATGAAACTAGTGAAGGGTATATATGTGGAAAAGACCTATAAACGTTATGCCTTAAGGTTTTAGGTTGAAGTGTGGTGTCAAAGCCCATTAGTATGTTCCCTCATTAGGTTCATGATGTAGATCTCTCAAGTAAGTGAGCTCCCTAGCACCAACAAGTGGTATTAGAGCTGATGGTTCAATAAGGGACAAGTATGGAGATGGTAATCAGATTTCGTAGTTGTCTCCCTACGTGGAAGAGTAAGGAGACTCTTGGTGGGCCCAGAGTAAAATAGCTCTTGGTGACACCATATACTCGAGCTACTAAGAAAAAGGTAGAAAAAGGTTTTCGCTCAAGGGGAGCCCAAGCCCAATGTGGAAGTTCACACTTGAGGGGGAGATCGTTGGGATTTTAGGTGTGAATGGGAATCAAACATCAAAAAGAGATAGAACGAGTGAAGGACATATAAGTGGAAAGGACCTATAAACCTCATACCTTAAAGTTTTGAGTTGAAGTGTGGTGTCAAAGCCAATGAGTATGTTTCCTCACTAGGTCCATGATATAGATCTCCCAAGTAAGTGAGCTCCACAATATCAACAGTTCTGTGAGTGTGGGTCAGTGGATACTAGATAGTAGGTTAGTGTGGCTTTTGGTTTTCTTACAATAATGTGGGTAAGGTCAGTGGAGTAGTGGATAATTGGTGTGGGCGTATGGGTTTTGGTTTTTGCAATAGTGCAATATGTAATTTTGGATAATGCCATATAATTAGAGACTTAATAGTTAATAATTTGATATAATGATAGGTGGAATTGTAGATTGATAAATTTGTGGCTTGAGTTTGAAAAAAATATCGCAGATTATGCATCTTTGAGTTTTAAAATTTGTGATTTTTACCAATTACTACTTTACATTTTACAAGTTTATCATTGAAATTATTATATAAAGTTTACAAATTTATTTAGTTATGGAATTTAGAGATAAATAAATAATTAAATTTTAATTTTGTGAATACTAATTATTTCTCACGATTGCGCATGCGTGTGTGCTCGCTCGTGCGAGTGCGTTTGTGCTTGCTCGTGGGGTTGCATATGAGTGCGGGTACGTGTTTGCTCGTGCGAGTGCCTGTGTGCGTGCTTGTGTGTCTCTCTGTCTGTATTCTTTATGGTTTATAAAGGAAAACTAAAAAGAGTGATATTTAATGAAAATTAAATTTGTAATATTAATTAAAAAGTTAGAACGTTGTGAATTTAGGATTGAATTATGTAATCATACATAGGAAGTTATATTTGAAAGTCTATGGTTGAAATATTGAATTATGTAATTACACAAAAATAGGTATGGTTATGGCTACGGTTAAATTATGTAATCATATTATATTAGTTATAGTTATGGTTGAATTATGTAATCACACAAAATAGGTTGTAGTTGTAAGTTATGTTTGAATTATGTAATTACATAAAATGGGTTATAATTGTAAGTTTATGGTTGAATTATATAATCACACAAAATGGATTATAGTAGTGAAAGTGCAAAAATCATTTATAAAAGATAGTGAAGTTCATTTGCATTTCTATATCATATGAAACTTGAGAAGTTGTTATTGCTATATTTCTTTTTGTTATTTCAAACAATTTATTCCACATTTTTTATGTCCTTAGTAGTTAGAAATAACGATTCTTGGACTATTGACATTGAATATAAAACCCATTTATATTTTTAAAGTTCAAGTTGTAAGTATGCTTTTAGAATATAAGATGTGCATTTGTGTTTGTTTTGAGTTGAGTAATACACATTGTTTTCATAATAGTTGATAATAAATTTGTTAATCTAATTTTAACATATGTCTTTATTTATTTTACAGATAAATGGAGTGAAGCTCAAGTTCTCCTGTTAATCAGTCGCTTCAAGTTTAGGAAGATTCGATGATCTAACTTGACTCATGCTAAATTAGTTCCCGAAATGAAGAACCATACTATTTGTTTGTATTGTAACAAGCATTTTAAAGGTAAAAGAATCATCTTATCAAAGAAGCATTTAGCTGGGGTCAAAGGTAATGTAGAGGCTTGTAAGAAAGTGAGCCATAATTTGAAATTAAAAATAAAGATTTTGCGTAAAGAGTATCAACATGATAAAGATACAAGGTAAAGATTAAACTATGAAATTAGTAGTGGAAGTTCTTTTGTTGATGGTAAAGATGATAGCAGGGATGTTGAAGGAGGTAGTATTCCTATACAATAAGAAGGGAATGTTGCACCTGATGTTAGGAAAAGAAGTAGACAAGTGTCTGATATTTTTGCACCACGAACAACTCCTGAAGTTCAACCTTCAATCCATAATGCCTTAAAATTTAGACAAGCGGCTTATAATGTGGACATAACAATGGCTATATGGTGATATGATTCAGGTATAGCATTCAATGCTCTCTAGTCTTACTATTTTCAGCTTATGGTAGATGTTATTGCCTCTTATGTTATAGGACACAAAGCTCCTTCAATTGATGACTACAAAGGTAAATGTATGAGCAGCTATGTTATGAAATAAAAAGTTAGGATGAAAGAAGAATGACTTGAACTACTTATGAGTATTCAATCGTGTGTGATAGTTGGACAAATAGAAGACATTATCCCATTATTAATTTTTTAGTTTATTCTATTAATGGGACAATGTTTTTGAAGCCTATCAATACATATAGCCTTATTAGAAATACTAATACTCTATTTCAAATATTTTATGAAGTTGTGAATTAAGTTGGGCTAGAAAATATTGTTCTTCATTACTGACAATGATTTTACTTATAAAGTAGTTGGAAGAAGATTACGAAGTAGATATTATTGAACTTTTTGTATTACACATTGTATTGACCTAATGTTAGAAAATATAAAAGATGCTAGATATTTTTCTATTATTCATGAGATTATGTAGAAAGTGAAGAAGATGACCAATTTAATCTACATTCGTGCATAAGTCCCGAATTTAATAAGGACAGATTTTACCAATGGTAGGAATTTGTTTCGTCTTGTTATTAAGAAATCTATAACTAATTTCTTATCATTTCAATGTTTTATTCTGATAAAGAAGGAGTTGAGGAAAATGTTTACAAGTAATAAGTGAGTTAAATCTTAGCATGCTAGGTCTAATGCTTGATTAGAGGTTTCTATAATTATACTTAAAGATCATAAATTTTGGTTCAATGTCAATTTGTCATTTAAGTTTATGAACCTTTGGTGAGGGTTCTTTTTCTGAATGATAGTGATGAGAAGGCAATAATATGTTATTTTTACGATGTCATAGAAAGGGCGAAGGAAGTAGTCAAGGATAATATGAAAAATATGTCTTCTTTATATACACCTTATCTTGTATCCTCAATGAGAGATGAGAAAAATAATTTTACTCTCTGTTGTTTGTAGTTGGGAAATTTTTGAATCCTAATATCTATTTTAGACCAAGTTTTACAAAGAAAGCTAAAGTTAATAGGAAAATGCTATTAATTATTACAACAATTATTGCCCGTGAGATGATGTAAGATCTCACAAGCTCACAAATTGAGATTTATAAGGATGCTTCTAGTGATTTTGGATTTCTCATTGCTATTTGTCAAAAAGACAAACTTAATTCCCCACTTTATTTGTTTATAATGTTACATTTGTTGTCTTACAATTATTTGGTGAGGCTAATTTAAAAGTGATGTTCCAAAATTATAAAGGTTTGCAATTTAAATTATGAGTCAATATGTAAGTGCAACAAGATATGAAAGGAATTGAAACACATTTGAATCCATCCATTCCAAGAACTAAAATAGAATGGAACACAAAATATTGAACGACTTAGTCTTTGTTCGATGCAATGTAAAGCTTCAGAAAAGGTATATTATTATCATTACTGAGTCAAGTATAATTTTTTGTGAATTTTTAATAATTTGATTTTATTTGTTTATTAGGACTCTTAATAGAATGAGTAGTTTTATATATCCAATTTGTCTTGGCCATATCGATCTTTTAATAGATTTAGTTTTTAAAGAATTGAGTTTGATAGATCAGTGTGACTCGGAAGATAATCTTGGATGAGAAAGTATTGAAATGTCATTTAGTGCAATGAATTTTAAAGATGGTAATAATAATACTCCTTTTAATGATGATAATTTTGTACCAAATAAGAATTAAGGATAATGCGATTTGAGTGGATATTCAAGTGAAAGAAGTTTTAATTCATTTCTTCTCTTCTTTTAATTTCAATTTTATTTGATTTTTATGTTAAATTCTATGTATGCAATATAAATATAAGTGCAAATGTTTTTGTTTCAAGTTTCAGTTATAGTTGGTTGTTTCCTTGGCACAAACTCTTGTTATAATACTTAAAGAGCCATGGATCTTTATTATTATTTTTATTTGATGTTTTTATATAATTATTATTTAATATATGGTAAAATTGTAACATTTTAAGTATTTTCTATTATCCTTGATTTTATATTTGTATGATGATTAAATGTTTACTTGTATCTGTGAAAAATAATATTAATAGAAATAAATAAAATTTTGTTATTTCAAATTTCTATTGTTATAACTTTTAGAGACACGATTTATGCAAAATTATAAATTGTACAGTGTAATATACTGATGGGTTATTTTGTAATTTTAAAAAAATTCGAAGATTATTTAATAATTTTAAAATATTATCCAAAATAATACTTGATATTAATTAGTACTAGCACAATACAGTATCAAAACCAAATTCAGCAATAATACTAGTATGATATTTATAACAATGGTAAATTGATTCTTCTAAGTCAAACAACACGTGAAAATTATTAATTAGTTTTGTTAATAAATTAAAAATTTATGATTGTGTAGTTGTTCTGGATAGTAATAAATGATTCATTAATTGAAAATAACAAAAATGACCTGTTGCAAAGTTAAAAAATTAAATTTAAATTGAATGAATTTCAAGTCGAATTCAATTGATAAGGATCGATTTGGAGAAGATCAAATTAATTTAATTTAATTTGAACAAAAAGAGATTAATAGCTTGTAAAATTTATTAATCAAAATGACTTTATTTTGGTTTCGATTTAATATAACTTTGAATTTCTGAAGCTCGATAGAGTTAAATTCGAGTCGCAAAAAATTATGTTAACTTTGGATCATAAACGTCCCAACACAATTTATTGTCATCTTTACCATCAATTGACTTTTTTTTTTCCGTAAATGGACGCAATTTTTAGTAATAAATGTAAACATTTTAGCCCATCAGATAAATAGGCTCAAATCCAACCCAATCTTATGTTATGGTCCATCCTAACGACTGAAATTACTGAAAGCCCCCGAAGTTTCAACAAGTATTCTACAACTCTCGTAGTTCACTTAACAGAATTGTGCGAAGCGAAAACCGGGACAGTTCCGCTCTATCCTTCAAGCCGCTGAATATCTCATTCTCAGGTACACAATTGCTTCATCTTCACATTGCCCTAATTCCCGATTAGTTCTTTTTGCTTATATATTCACTTTATTTTGTTGGAAAATAGGTCTCCAAATTTTGTCAATTAATTGAAAGTTGCCTTTTGGTTTCAATTGATGGATCAGAATAATTGTGTGATATTTTTCTTTTTTGGTTACTGGCTTTTTTTATTTGTCGTAACATGGAGTGATAGATCAAATTCGTGAGATTAAGATAAATTAGACAAGCGAAGAACGCATATTGTGTGTTTATGCGAAAATCGTACGCCCATGGTTTGGTTTCGTAATTAGTTACGTGATGATGATAGCAAGTTATGTGCAGGGAAGCTACTTTTTGGCACTGATTGGATTGATATCTTGTCCTTTATCCAATGTGAGTACTCTGTCTGACTCATTTTTATCATACTAATCGCCTCTTTAGCTTCTGCTACTTGTTCTGTTTGCAATTTCTTTTCATTGTTCAATTTAACCAATTCTGTTCAGTCTTCTTCTTTTCTTTTTTTTTAACAGATATTTTTTGCATTATTTGGGGTTGAGATTTGCCTGTTTATGTGATGCTTGTCGTTATAGGTAATTAATAACAGAACATGTTTACAAAGCAACTGTCTTATGTGTATGAATCTTTTGCTCGAGGAACTAGATCTATTATGCAATGACATGTATGTAACATGTGAAGGGTGTAATTCCAATGAAATGTAACTTTAATCTGAATATTATGAAACAAACATAAAATTGTTTTGGTCTGGAGAGGTATAACATCAGTTATTCTTGTTAACCAACAAGGCAACAAACCTGTGAAGCACAAACACCATCTACTGTTACTGTGTTTTTTTCTTTCACGTGTTTATTTAAGACTCTCTGCAGTTTCTAGCTTGGCTCATACTTGCACTGGTTCAGTCAACAAATTTCAGTGTTTTCTGTACGTTTCAATTAATCTATCATCCTCTTACCTTTTCGGCAATTGGTATTTTTCAATTAAATTTTAGGGCAGACGAGGAACTTCTAGATCAGAAGAAAGTTCTTGAGGACTCCTGCAAGCCCAATTGTGTGAAGTCTCTAATTGACTATGAGGTAACATTGTTATGTAACTCCAGTGTTCATTAAATTGTGCTTGCCACAAAAGCATCTGCAGTTCAAGTGTGTTTCAGAATCTTGTTGACAAAGTTTGATACAGAGACACAAGAAAAAAATTGAGTATTTGTTGCTTCACTGCCCTGCTTTATGTTTGAGATTGAATGAAATTACAAGGAAATGTAGCGTATCGGACTTGTTAACATGAAGGTTGCAAGCAGACCATAAATGTACATGCTACTGGAAGTTTATGCACAAAACAAGATGCATAATATTTCTAAAAATTAGGCGCAGAAGTAATCCGTGGCAGTAATACTAAGTATAGGGAGAGAAAGCAAAATGCATAGGCATTGAGTACTCAGGCAATGAGTAGGAGTTGCTTAAGTTGCTCCTGGTCCATGCGCTGAAAAAACAGCTGTTGAACAAACAGGAATTCTTCGTTTATAAAGAAGTTGCGTGGGAAACAAAGTTAGGCATGATCTTAAATGTTAACTTCTGTTTGTATCTATACAAAACAATGAAGTTTTATGAACATTATTATTTATTGAAATCTTACGAGTAAAAATTGATGGTTTTAGTGCTGATTTATGTCATTTTTGACAGAAGCATAATTTTTTGTTATAGTTGATTATGAATAGAGGATATTTCCACCGATAGGTACTTCAAAGAAGATTTTAAAAAAAAAAAATGGTTTGAGGATTTGAAGTTTTGACTTGATGTGCTGCAGGCATGTGTTAAGAGGGTTGAAGGTGACCAAAGTGGGAGCAAACACTGCACGGGGCAGTACTTTGATTACTTGGCTTGCGTCGACAAATGTGTAAGTTCTGTGCTTTGTTGTTAGATACATGATTTAAATCCGTTTGTGGAGTGTGTGCTGATATGGAACTTTAAAATGCAGGTTGCACCGAAGCTATTCTCAAAACTGAAGTAATTGGGAAGTCGCCAGCTTCTAATCTTCAAGGGTTACCATTTTGAACAGTTGTTTAGTTGGTTCATATG
Source organism: Erythroxylum alaternifolium (assembly GCA_027478495.1). NCBI lineage: Eukaryota > Viridiplantae > Streptophyta > Magnoliopsida > Malpighiales > Erythroxylaceae > Erythroxylum > Erythroxylum alaternifolium. The sequence goes on from JANIIA010000002.1 coordinate 13,778,809, forward strand.
CAGCCTGCCATTCCTTTTGTTGCAAGAATAAGGAAGATGCATGAAAACTCCCGATACGATGTATGTAAATCACGACCTGATCGTACTAGGTTTGATGATTGGGCTTTTATAAATTCAATAAACCCTTTCTTCTCTCTCTAAACTGGTCTAGATTTGGTAGTGAGCCACCACCATCTATCCTTATATTCTGTCTTTTCTTGGCCATGTTCTTTTATTGTAGAATACACGAGGCGTTGTTCTCCATTCTTAATATGACGCTCTCTAAAACCTTAAAACAATTGGTTGTCAGAAAAGAGTAGCACGAATGTAGGACTTTTGGAGTTGAGATGGCAAATAACAAGGCACGGAGTCATTCAAGATTCAACACTATGACTGAGGTACACGTTTAGTTATGGATCCCGTTCACACGATAGCTCCACATCTCCGTGATGTCAATCCGAGTCCCGCGGCTATAAATTGCAACTCCGGATTCTCTGTCCAATGTTAGCGTGTTTTATTCTGTCTAATTGCAAAACGATATCGTTTTTGCTCAAATTTGTAGAGTTGTCTGTCAGACTCACCAACTGACGCCATTTTTTTAGGTTAAGCCACTTTTTATTTGGATGATGCCAAAAATAAACAAATGTTTTTGTTCTTATTTTTATTAAGAACAAAATTAAAATTGATCAGGAATTAAATGATATTATTTAATATAATGAATTAATAAATAATTTATTAATAATAAGAATAATTAAAGAAATA
>JANIIA010000002.1:13818906-13846515 GCA_027478495.1 Erythroxylum alaternifolium
GTTCTACGATTCAAGAGTTGGACTCCGGTACGGGATCCAACAGTTGGGATCCGGTCTCCGGGTCGGGTCCTAACACTAAGTGTAGGCCAACTTCAAGAAAAAGAGTTAGATGTACTGTTTAAGGGAGGGGTGTGTAGCATCTTTCACCTTACAAAAGGGAAAATAGTTGAGTTTGTCATGAGTGCAAATAGAATGTTTGTATTGCTTGCTAATCCTTATGATAAGATAGAGGAAGAAAAGTGTTTTCAGATTAACATCTCAGACAAGGCAGAATTGTGGCACCATCGTTATGGTCATCTCAGTTACAAGGGTCTCCACATCCTACACAGCAAGAAGATGGTCACTGGCTTACCACATATTGGGAAGGAAAAGATTACATGCGAAGCATGTATGAAAGGGAAGCAACATCAAGTACCAATTCCAAAACAAAGCAAGTAGAGAGCAACTGAAAGGCTGTAACTCATCCACTCTGATCTTTGTGGTCCAATTTTCCCTGCATCAAACAGCCAGAAGAGGTATCTCTTAACTTTCATATATGATTTCTCTAGGAAAACTTGGATATATTTTATACTAGAGAAGTCAGAAACCTTTTATCATTTTAAATTGTTCAAAACACTAGTAGAGAAAGAAACTAGTATGTATATCAAGTGTTTAAGAACAGATAGAGGAGGAGAATAAAATTCTAGGGAATTTGAGGAGAATAAGGGAACATAGGATCAAAAGGCAGCTGACCACCTCCTACACTCCACAACAAAATGGAGTGGCTGAATGCAAGAATCGGACCATTATGAATATGGTGAGGGCAATGCTGATAAAGAAGGGACTTCCCAAAACATTTTGGCCAAAAGCAGTTCAATGGACAAACCATGTCTTGAATAGATCCCCCACATTTGTAGTGAAGAACATGACACTTGAAGAAGCTTGGAGTGGTAAAAAGCCCTCAGTCGTGCATTTCAAAATCTTTGGGTGTATAGGATATATACACATACCAGATGCTAGAAGAACCAAACTCGATGATAAGAGTGTGAAATATGTCCTATTAGGTTTCAGCAATGAGTTCAAAGCTTTCAGAATGTTTGATCCAGTTAGGAAGAAGATCCACATTAGCCGTGATGTGCTATTTGAAGAAGAAAAGATGCGGGATTGGGATGTTAGCTATATAGAAGAACAGTCCATGGAGCTAGAATGGGAAGATGAACCTAATGATGGTGTGAGTGAGGGAGGGGAAGTAAAAGAAGAGGAGAACATTCTCTCGCAACCGCTTGAAGGTCTCATTCCTGAACAAAAAGAGGGATTAGTTTGCACAAATGCTCGACCATTAACTGAAGCGGTGATAGCAAGGGAAGTTAGAGTCAGACAACCGTCTATATGGGCTACTAACTATACATCAGGAGAAGGTTTATCATAAGACGAAGATGAGGTAACCTAACAAATATTAACTGTCTTGCTTTTATGGTTATCTCAGATCCCACAAGTTTTCAAAAGGCAGTCAAACATCTTAAATGGAGGCAGGCAATGGATGCAGAGATAAGGTCAATCGAGAAGAACCAAACATGGGCTCTAGTTCCATCCCCGACAGGAGCCAAAATAATAGGTGTCAAATGGATTTATAAAACCAAACTGAATAAATTAGGGGAGGTTGATGAATTCAAAGCAAGGCTGGTCGTGAAGGGTTATTCACAGCAATACGGGGTGGACTACACAGAGGTCTATGCACCTGTAGCACGTATGGACACTGTAAGGATGATCATTGCTTTGGCTGCACAAAGAGGATGGGGGCTCTACCTACTAGATGTCAAATCTGCCTTTTTGCATGGAGTGTTGGAAGAAGATGTGTTTGTAGAACAACCACAAGGCTATGAGAAAGTTGGAAAGGAACACATGGTTTATAAGTTACAAAAGGCTCTCTATGGATTGAAACAAGCACCAAGGGCTTGGTTCAGCCGCTTAGAATCTTACTTCATCAAGGAAGGTTTCAAGTGTAGCCCTAGTGAATGGACTCTATTTGTCAAGAAAAGGGAAGGTAAAATACTGATTGTTAGCGTTTATGTGGATGACCTGTTGTTTACCAGTGATGATGAAGGCTTACTGGATGAATTCAAGTGTTCCATGAAGAAGGAATTCGATATGATAGACCTAGGGAAGATGAGATACTTCCTAGGAATAGAAGTGCTACAACAAGCTGATGGAATCTTGATATGTCAAAAGAAGTATGCTGCAGAGGTTATTGATTGTTTTGGAATGCAGGATTGTAACTCTGTTTGTAATCCAATTGTACCTGGACAAAGGATTGGTCGAGATGAAACTGGCACGATGATGGACTCAACCTTGTACAAGCAAATAGTTGGTAGCTTAATGTACCTTACTGCAACACGACCAGACCTTATGTTTGTGGTAAGTCTCATCAGTAGATTCATGGCAAATCCCACTCAACTACATTTTGCTGCAATAAAAAGAGTCGTGGGTATTTAAAGGGGATGATGAACTATAGGATCTGGTACAAGCAAGAAGGAAGGAGTGATCTCATAGCCTATACTGACAGCAATTATGTAGGAGATATAGAAGATAGCAAGAGCACATCAGGCTATGTGTTTCTAATGAATGGAGGAGCTATAGCTTGGTCCTCACGAAAACAGTCTATAGTGACTCTTTCAACCACGGAAGTAGAATATGTGGCATCAATGACTTGTGAGTGTCAAGCCATCTAGATGAGAAGAGTGATGAAGGAGATTGGTTATGCACAAGCTGAAGGGATGATGTTATTGTGTGATAACACATCTACTATTAGGCTATCTAAGAATCCTGTCATGCACAGACTTTCCAAGCATATCAGAGTTAGATATCATTTTCTAAGGGACTTAACCAAAGAAGGTGTTGTTGAACTTGTTTATTGCGGTAGACAAGAATAGTTGGCAGACATAATGACCAAACCTTTAAAATTGGCAACATTCCAGAAGATCCGAGTACTTGGGATGAGCATAGGACCAGAAGTGAACTAAACTCTGTAGAGAGTTAAGTTCAGTTCAAGGGAGGGATTGTTAACGTATGTTGCTTTATTTCAGGAATAAAAGTCCTATTTTATAGGAATTAGTTAGAGTATTTATCTATTAAAGTCTAAATTAGCCTGGTCAATCTCTACTAAGCTATGTGTACGCTAGTGGGATACGTGTCCTTTATTTCTGCTAGTTTCTGTTTTGTACAGCCTATTAAAAGGGCATATGAAAGTCATTAATAGATGGTTTTTTGTTGAGTGCCAATTGAGAGTCTTTTAGCAAAATCTTACATGGGTCGGGTTGACCCAACTCGCTTGTGGCCTGGCGGTCCATAACTTGAGCTACAGACCTGTCAGCCAGCCTGCCGACTGCGAGCTAGCCCATTTCGACCTGTCGGACCACGGGTAAGTCCCGGATCAACCTTCAGCCCAATCCAATCCATTGACATATCTACTACTCGGACCAAAATTAAATTGTCGTTAATTAATCGTGTTTGGTTTTTATTTTATTTAATAATATCATCATCCTATTGATGTTATGATTCAATGCGACTTCCAAATCGCGTCTATTTTTTCTGGTCAAAAACACTGCTACCCAACTGACGCGCTCTCTCCTACTTAATCTACGTGGCTTCTACAATCCCGCTCACACCAAACTAATAAAACCGCCTACAATACACACAAATCTGCTCCCCCATTTCCCATTCAAAGAAAAGATATAATATCCAATTCATTGCTTAGATCTTGTTAGAGAAACAAGCCCCAGAGTTCCCACTTAACTACGAAAATGTCCAGCGGCAGCGAAGACGAAGATGAGCTCCTTCAGATGGCGCTGAAGGAGCAAGCTCAGCGTAATGTGAATTACCAGCGACCTCCGTCGTCCGGCACAGCCTCAGGTCGCCGGAAACCGGTTGAGAATTTCGTTCAGCCGCCAAAAGCCACGTCTCAGAAACCGGCTGCTAATCAACAAAAGCAACAGAAGAACAGGAGAGTGGTGGAGGACGATGACGACTCGGAGGTGGAAATGCTAAGCATATCAAGTGGAGACGATGAGGTTAGCAAGGATCGAGAAAGTGCGAGAGGCAGAGGAGGTCGAGGCGGCGGAGGAGACCGAGATGAAGCCGAAGACGATCGAGGTTGGGATGGAGAAGAACCTGCTTACTGGAAACACGTGAATGAAGCTGAGGTTTGTGAAACCGGATCAATTTCTTTTTTTGGAATCTTTGTTTGTATGTTGAAAGATTTTAGGATTTTGACTACTGTTCTTGCTTGTGTTTCTGGCTGTGTTTGTGAATGAGTTTGACATAGTCACAGTAATTCAGGTTCCATCCATTAGAATGCTTTTTGTGTGGAAGTGTGCCAATTATGTTTGCTGCTTTTGTTTCTCCTCGATGAGATGTGGCCCATTTTGGAATCAAGATGGTGCTTGATCACACATGCTTTTGGAATTTCCTTATTTTTCCTGTGCCCCTTTTTAGAACTAAGATGGTGTGCTTGATCATGCATGATTTTGGAGTGTCCTTGTGTGTCATGTGCCCCATTTCGGAATTAAGATGGTGCTTGATCATACTTTGAAATTTCCTTATGTTTCCAGTGCCCCCATTTTGGAATTAAGAGAGTGCTTGATCATAGGATCTTTTTTACTTTCAAGGGATGAGTGTGTTAGGTTGTGTGTAGAAATATTGTGAGTGAATTCCTTGTGGCTGAAAGTGTTTTAACATTTTATAACTATCTTGAAAAGGCCTGTAAGACTTAACACAAGAAAATGTTTGTTAAAAAATTTTTGGTTCAATGATTGTTAGGGGTTTATTTTCAAGAAGGACATGCATTATAATTTTGCATCATATTTCTTAATGTATGATATTTAATAAATAGATGGGTTAGGATAAGTTTATTTGTAGACTTAAGGCCTAGAAGATTCTATTGATTTTTATTTTTGCTACTAGGTCTTCAGGAAAGGGAAATAAATAATAGCTTAGGCTATAATTTCTTCTCCTTTACCCTGATAGTTATTTTCTTTTAAAGGAGGATACTATGTCAGAATATTCTAATGTATCAGGAGTTTGGAATTTGCATTTACCTAATTTGTGTCTTTGACAGCTTGCACGTAGGGTTCGTGAAATGCGAGAGACAAGAACAGCACCAGTGGCTCAAAAGTATGAGAGAAAACCATCAACAATGGGCCAAAGAGTTCTTAACAATTTACAATCATTCCCTCGTGGAATGGAATGCATAGACCCATTGGGTTTAGGGTGAGTTTCTCTTTCAGAATTCTTGCACCGTATTGCAGACTTACAATATACTATCCCTTGTCGAAATAGCAGTTTGTAACTATACAGTTGCATGTTTTGATGCTATTAAGGTTTCTAGCGATTGCCTTGTTCACTACTTAATTTCTTTCAAAGGAAGGGTAACTTATAAGATAGTGGAACTTGTTCTATAGGTCATCAGCTTTTTTCTCTTCAGTAAGTATTTTAAACATTATTTATGGTTCAAATTGGTATACATTCTGATAACCCAAGGATTTACTGTGTTGATAGGATTATAGACAACAGAACACTAAGATTGATCACCGATGCATCAGAAAGCTCACCAAGTATATCTGGCAGAGATCGTATTGACAGCAATCTTCGTGGTATCTCTCTCAATTTCGGTGTTTCCTACATGAATTCTGTTATATGGCAAGCTATAGTTTGCAGATTACTGTAGTCAACAAAACTGCTTTAGAACATGTTTATAGATTTTGGGGAGTTATCTTATAATAAAACTAATGATATACTTTGATACTGATAATAGTTTTGACATTGTCAATTTTTGATTATAATAAGTTGGCTTACTTTCTTGACCTTAACATGCTTTCAAGACTTCCATCATAATTTATAATAGAGCAACTGATGCTGCTTAATCTGAAGATTATTCTGTGATAACATTGTGAGATATATGTAACTGAAGTTTAACTCCCTTTTCATACCTAAGGTTTTCATAAAGTTCATCACTGATCAGCTAACATGTATTGTCAATCTCATTTTAGACATTTATGGTTTTGGAAGAGTGGTAACTATTGGTGCTTTTTATATTGACTTTATTTTTGTGTTCGCAGAAAAGTTGCTATATTTCTCTGAAAAGTTCGACTCAAAGCTGTTTTTATCTCGAATACATCAAGACACAAGTGCAGCAGACTTGGAGGCTGGTGCTCTTGATTTGAAAACTGATCTTAAAGGACGTACTCAAGAGAGAAAACAACTAGTCAAAGAAAATTTTGACTGCTTTGTCTCCTGCAAAACCACGATTGATGGTATGTGGACATCAGCTTTGCCACGTTTTACATTTTTCTCGGTTCTGAGTTGGAGGCTTCTTTGCAGACATTGAATCAAAATTGAAGCGGATTGAAGAAGACCCTGAAGGTTCTGGGACTTCTCACTTATATAATTGTATGCAAGGAGTAACTTCACTGGCTAATCGTGCTCTTGAGCCTTTATTTGAGAGACAGGTTTGGGTTTAATATTTTGGATTTGCTTGGGAATTCATATATTTTGATCCAACATGGAGGACTTAGCTTGTTTTTATTTTAAACTACAGGCTCAAGCTGAGAAGATACGGTCTGTTCAAGCGATGTTTCAAAGATTCCGAACATTGTTTAATTTGCCTAGTACAATTCGTGGGAGCATTGCCAAGGGTGAATATGACTTTGCTGTCAGAGAATACAAAAAGGCGAAGTCAATTTCTCTGCCTTATGTATGCACGGTTTAAACCTTACTTCACTGGCATGCCATGTGATTGAAGTTTCTTTGGGCCATTCAAATCTTCTTTCATTAACCAGATTTAACTGTTCCAAGTTACTCCTGAACGTGAACATGAAAGGCTTGTTTTTCACTGATTACCATTGATATTACAATCTTGATGTGGCTTATGTTTTATCTTCATGGTACATTACATTTCACATTTGCATTTGTGATACTTGATTATGGATGCATAGCTCCTCTCCTGATTCATATATTGGCTATACTCCTTTCGAAATTGACAGTCACAATTTTCTCACAAAGTGCCTACTTCTTGTATTTCACCTTATCTCCTTCCTCTCCCAACTCTTTTGGTTCTCAAATTTGAAAAGATTGTTGCTATTATATTTTTTTTCTTTAGTGAGTACTTGCATGTTGTTTGACAATTGATAGTCTAAGTGGTTCCTGTACATTGCATTTCTCTCGTTACTCTTATATCTATGCTAAAATTTCAAAAATTGTGCGATGGTTCTATAGCAGTTTGTCCATACACATGGATGTTCGTGTCATAAGTTTCACAAGTTCAATCTTAGTTTATCAATCAAACTGGCAGATTGATGTTGAAGTGCTCTTTGTAATTATCATTAAGAGAGCTGTTTAGTACACAAATTGGTCCACAGGAAGAAACATGAATTATCTGAATTTGATCAGCTTATGTGAAAATGCAGTGCCCATATTGAAATACAATTCTCTCTCACCATAATGTTAGGATCTTAAGCACAGCTGATCCTTTCTACTCTATTCATTGACCAACTCTTGATTTATCCTTTTATGCAATGTTGTTCTGTCGAACTGAGCTTGCTTTGCTTTGTTGGGTAGTCACTTTCGTAGTTAATTTCAGGTAAGTATACTAAAACGTGTTCTTGAAGAGGTTGACAAAGTGATGCATGAGTTCAAAGGCACACTCTACAAATCAATGGAAGATCCACAAATAGATCTTACAAGTGTAAGTTTCTGAGTCCGACCAGATGTTTATGTTTCTCTTTCATATTTGCAGCAGTGATATCGAATGCTGTCTTACTTAGTGTACCTTATAAAATCAAAATTTTAATACTTAGTCACATTTCTCCTACTTGTTCCCTTGGTCACTTTAACACCTTTCTTTAGAGAGAGAAATTCTTATGTTAAAAAACTTCATGTGAGAGATCAGGAATCACTTCATAAGTTATTCAGTATACTCTTGTTTGGACGATTGTAACTTTTTATCCAGACAAGCCAAATGCGTCTACAAGAGATCCATTTGAGGAGGAATGGGATTGACAGTTGTAAAAGTGATATTTGACTTTTTCTCTTTGTTGATTTCACAGATGAATAGCTTCTTTTTTAATTGAGAGCTCTTAACCCCTATCTCCCATGTTTTTCATTTTTTGTGTGACATTATTTCCGTTGATGAAATGAATAAGCCTGAACTTTTAACCTTTAGACTAATGCTTGAGCTACTTATTGCAAGATGAGATCATAATGGGGCTTTCTCCAATGATTTTCTTCAGCTTGATGTGCAACATTTGCAAGTCTTACACTCAAATTCAGCATTTGGTTTAGCTCATTTCTATATGATCTTCATTCCTTATTTAAAGATTCTTTAATAATGTTTGATGAAGTATCTTAGGAGAAATGATTAGAAACATTTGAGTATCTGGATTAGCTTATTGTTCTCTTGTATAGAACCTTGGTATGAACTTAGCGTTGAGTTTTATATCATGTGACTTCTAAAGAACCGGGGAAGATGAATGCCATTTGTAAAATCTAACTTCTTAAGTACAGAAATAAAGTGGTTTTATCATCAGTGCTAGACTCATCTTCAGAAGTTAGTGACAACTTTGGATCTTGAGCATCATATCTTTTTGCACTTGATCATTGACCTATGGATTGTATTAGATGTTTATACAGCAGTCATTGGTGGAAGTCAAGGATTCCTATTATTATCCTGGTTTCCAATAGTAGTTGGACTTTTTAAGTTGTGTTAATTTCTGTTGATGTGGTTGGGTGATGCACTAGGAAGCCAAAGGGACCATATCTGTCAATAGTCCTTTTATCTACTTGATTGATTATCCTATTTATTTATGGTTTACTATCTTCCTATATTGTACCTTATAATTGACCTTTCTATCATTCATTTAGCTTGAGAACACGGTGCGGCTGTTGTTGGAGCTGGAACCTGAGTCTGATCCCGTGTGGCATTATTTAAACGTACAGGTAGTGAATCCTGAACCATGCAATTTTCTGAAGATTGTGTTATTAAATGGTATTAGGCTTGCCGGCTAATAATTGGGACCATGATTCACAATTGTGCTCACCTGGAGTGATCTAATTAGACTCAGAGATCTTAGATTTGGTACTTATTAAAGAGAGAAGAGAGGTACTTCTCGAACCTCACCATCCCACTTGCCACTACTTCAGTGTTATTGATTGTGGAAGCTTTACATCCTAAAGAAAAAGTTCTTCGAACCTCAACATCCCACTTGCCACTACTTCAGTGTTATTGATTGTGGAAGCTTTACATCATAAAGAAAAAGTTCTTCTTTGTCTGGGTAAGAATTGCACAGAAAACCACTGGCTATTTAGCTTGAATTAACTACACGTTGACCTTAAAAGGTATAAACAAGAAGTGAACAGAAAAAGGATAGATAAAGGCATGCTTAAGACTCCAGACTCCAGAGAACAAGAACAAGTATAAGACAGAAATATTTCCTTTCTTCTCAGCCGCATCAAATGCATGAAACCAATTTCATGAACAGGCTTCTCTGATGGAATCAAGAGACTGACTTTGCTTCTTAAAATTTGGTATGTGGGTTGAGGCCTAGGAGCATTAAAATATGGGTGGGGAAGAGAGACATGTGGAGTTTTTACTTCTATAATAATCAAGTCTGATCTTTTTAGACTTTGTCTTGCCCTTTTGGTTCTGAATTTATCATTATCTTAAATATTAGATTCTAGGTCTGCAAAATTAATTTGTTAGCTTTCCCTCAGCTGCAGTTGTCCCTGAAAAATTTCATAGTCGCCAGTTGCATCACTATATAAGGGACCCATCTTGAAATTTGACCATGATTCAGATATCAAATTACCCCCTATTCTTTCACTTTACTTCAAATTGGTCCTTTATATTTAGAAGTAAGCAAATAAACCCTGATAGTTATATTTTATGTTATCAAAGCTAATTTACCATACAATTTCTGACTTGCATTGTTGAAGTCAGATAAAAAATGCCACTCAGCTCAAAATATGCCACCGTGGTAGATAATACAGCGTGCAGAAAAATGCTTAGTTTTACTATTTCTTGTACTATTTCAGTATATTTTAGGCTAAATTTGATTTCTTTTTTCTCTAATATCAAAGTGTCCACCTAATCAAATTTTTAGTTGATTGGAGTAAATTGCAGATTATGCAGACTATTACATGTTATTTGCTTTATGACATACATCATTCCTTCCATCAAGAGTTGTCAACATGAGAAACCTAGCAGGATGACGATTGTATCAATAATAAAAGTATTAGGATAATAACTTGCCTAAGAGATAGTGTCACGGTGAGTCAACTTGGTACTCAAAACTTTATATCTTTGGCAGAATCACAGAATTCGAGGTTTTCTTGAAAAATGCATGTCAGATCACGAAGCTAGAATGGAAACTTTGCGTAATGAAATGCGTGAAAAAGCACTTTCTGATGCAAGATGGAGGCAAATTCAACAAAGTCTAAATCAACCCGTAAGCACAAAATTTTAATTAATTGCTATTGTTTACCGATGTATGCACTACCAATGGATTCATACTGGATAATGATTTTACCTTTGTTTCACCGCTCAGTCAGATAATGGAGATCTTCGGCTTATAGAAAGCGATGCTCTTACACTAGATTCACAGTTAGTGGAGTTGACAGGTGAAGAAGTTGATGCCCTTCGAGGGAAGTACATCCGGAGATTAACTGCTGTACTTGTCCATCACATACCAGTCTTTTGGAAAGTGGCGCTTTCTGTTTTCAGTGGTAAATTTGCAAAGGTACTTTGAGCTGTGTTTATCTTAGTTATTGAACTTGCAAAAGGGAGGCTTTATTCTGTTATCAGGTATCTTCAACGATTGACATTTAAAGTATGTTTGGACAGACCACTTTAAGCTGTATAAATGTCTTTTCCATGATTGATTAGTCATATTTCTAACTTATTTCGTCAGTTAGTTCTAGCATGCATAATTACATTCCATGTTCTTCTAGATTTGTTGAATGGCTAGGGGTTAACTGAAGTTCTTTACTTTGAAATGTTGGCAATTAAGAAATTTATTGCCTTGCTCTTGTTTAACCTCTCAATAAGTACAGTTGCCGCCTCTTCTCCAAGTTATGGACCTTCTTACCATCTTGTTTTTGTTTCTCTTAATTAATCTCTGATCTATTGTTTTATGACGTAAATTGTTATAAAGTTTTCTGGATTATATGATTCCACAAGACCTAGTCTTGTTTTAGGAAGGGATTCTATGTAGGGATCTAAATTTGGACACTCATTTGAACATGGATCTTGTGGTTTCAGTCTTCCCAAGTTTCTACTGAATACAACATCAACAGTTTTGCAAGTAAGACTGAGGAAAAAGTTGGGGATGGGAGGTACTCAATGCATTCTGTCGATGAAGTAGCAGGGATGATCCGGAATACTATATCTGCATATGAAGTCAAGGTGAACTTGCATTCATTTTACATGTGCAGATATATTGCTTTCTCGAGATTTTGAAAACCCTAACAATGACATGTGCGCTATCATAGGTGCACAGTAATGCTACCTTGTTCGAATTTGTGGGGAAAAACATGAAAGGTTAATTGTGGGCGTCAATCTGAATAGCAGTTTTTTAAAAATTCAATCTTACCTATTGCATGGTTAATTTCAAGTAACAATGTAGTGATTGGAATCAAAAGATTTTGTGTTCCAATGTCCGACTGTAGAATATTGGTGGATGTTGCTCTTTTGGACAGCAAGTGTGTTTTTTAACCATTGAGTTGGTAAATTTGGATTCTATTTGTTAAAAGTTGAAACGTCTACCATTTGTATCAGTAATATATTATTTGGATTTATATACATATATTTAAATCAGTGTGCATATAGGGTTGTATTGTATACTTCTCAACTATTTAGATGCATTGCAAGGAGAATAAAGAATAAACTAAATCCACAGTAGGTAAGATGTCCATATATATCTCTGTGTGAGTTTAAATATACTCCAGATTTAAAATATGTACAAGGTAAAGAGGTAACACCTTTTTCCCTTGTTCCTGAATGTTGTGGGCAATATTTTACACTCTAACTACTTGCATGACAGAGCCGGCACTATCATTGTCTTTTTTGTTTTATTAAGATGTTCTTTATCTTATAATTTCCCTTTTCTGTGCTAGAAACTATATGCTACTTTGACACAATTTTTTTTTCTTGGTTTCATGTGATTTTTACAATTTTTCATGGTTTTCTATCTTCTGTTTTCTTTATATTTTTCTTAAAGGTTTCCTTGAAGTTCCTCTAATCTTTATTATGAATGCTTGCTAGACTAGAACAAAACAGTTTCATTTACTATTATGAGCACTTCGTAAAATAAGTAAAGAAATAAAATTACTAATCAATAATTGATGTCAAAGAACTTAGAATTTATAAAAGAAATAAAAGAGGGCAAATTACTCAACCACAAGCTTTAATTTGGTGGACTGAAGAGTGAGAGTTGATGTGAAAGTAAGGGCAACAAGGACTGAAATTTACTTTATGCTAGGTCTTCCTTATTAGATGAGGAATAATATTTAGATATATTGTCCTAGTTTGTTTACAACTTAGCTTCTTTAAAAAGAATAATTAGTAGGATTCAATTATGTCCTAGATATTTTAGTTAGGAATCTCTTTACTGTTAGGATAAGAGTTCTAAGAACTTCTCTACATATGTTTGTATTCAATCCTTGAATAAAGCAAGCGTGAATTTTCTTTCAAATTTGAGTTTTCAAGTAGAAAATGTGATACTTTCTCCAAAAGTAATTTTTAAGACTACAAGTAATTCCTAGATCCCTAGCCTCCATTGCTTGTTTTTCTTACTAAAATTCCAGCACTTCTAGCCTAAATTATCAGCAACTAAATACCTAAAATTTCAGCTATAGCAAACTTAAAATATTAATCATAACAAACTTGAAATTCCAACAACCTAAACGGATATTCCAAGCCTGAAATTCCAACAGCCAAAATTTGATAAGTTTGTGACTTCTAGCTACTAATTTGGTATCTCTTCTATTCGTCCTACGTCATATAATTCTTCAAACATGCTATTTCCTCCAGGTTTCAAGTCAATATTGATTGCAAATTGAGGCAAAATATTGATAGTGTTGTACTTAATGTTCTGGTGTCATCATAATTATCTATTTCGTGGAGAACATTTTGTTACTGAATATATAAAACCAATTAAGTTGGCCTCACACAATAGCTTAAGCTTTTGTGGTGAAACGGTCACTTAATATGATATCAGAGCCTCTATGACCAAGTGGTCATGAGTTCATCTTACCACCCACCTATTATTCAGCACAAGGTAGAGTGAGCCTGTGCAACTTTCAAGCCCAAAGGGCTTTTACTTGAGGAGGTGTGTTAGTGAATATATAAATCCAATTAAGTTGGCCTCACACAATAGCTTAAGCTTTTGTAGTGAAACGGTCACTTAACACATTTCTTTGTCTACCTTTAGAATAAGTTTGTGATGCTGTAGTCTTTTTTGCTGGGCCCTTTTTGTTTTCAATTGTACAATTAGTTTACTGATTCACACAGAGAACTTTACTGCTGAAGCAGGTTCATAACACATTTCACGATCTTGAAGAATCGAATATCCTTGAATCTTATATGAGTGATGCTATTGATGATATATCCAAAGCCTACCAAGCTTTTGAAGCTAAAGAATCAGCTCCACCTAGTGCTGGTTTGTAACTCTTTCTCAAGCTGCAGTTTTTTCGTTTTCAAATTTTTATTTTTCACAAATTTTTTTGTGACAGTAATGGCACTCAGAACACTTCATGCGGAGCTTTCAAAAACTTATATTGTTAGACTTTGCTCATGGATGCGGGCAATGACTGAAATGATATCAAAAGTAGAAACATGGATTCAAGTATCTTTCCTCGAAAGAAACAAATCTCCATATGCAATTTCTTTCTTGCCTTTAGCATTCCGCTCCTTAATAACCTTGGCAATGGACCAGATCAATCTGTAAGTTACAAGAGCTTGATGATCGTAAATATGATTTATTCAAATGTTATATAACTGATGTGACAAGGTTTTACTTGGTGCAGTTACTAATGGCAGAATGAGTTACAAGTCTGATATCAGATTCCTAGTTAGTTTGTTTTGCTATGTCTTGAAAAAAGGGAACATAGAACTAAGAGTTCTGTTTCTCATCTAAAGTTGATTAACTCAGACTGCTGATCCTTTGATTCTCAAGATGCATTCACCACCATTTATAGGATGATTTTGCTTCAAACTGTCAGCTAACTTTCAGTTCATATCACTTGACATCACAAAAGAGTTAGGATTCACCTGGATATTGTGGAATTTGGGTTGGTGGGAATTTAACGAATAGTTGAGAAACTAAATCATGGAACAAATATTTTGGGAGAAGAGATTTGGACAAAAAGTTGTGCAGCATAACAGTAATAAATCTCCGTGGGAGATGTTTGTTGACAACAATATTGTAGTGAATTCACATTGGGAACTATTTTCTTTCTGCCCTACAGCTCTTGTACAGTTCAAATCTGTTCCACATCACCTCTCCATCTTGTATGTGGTGACTGTAGCTTGTAATAATATATTTCATGAAGCAGATTTTGAGGTTTTAGCTGCTGCTTCTCATCTCCCTTCCCGTTTTTGTCAACGTCTGCCCACAGAATTTGAAAATAAATGTTACGGAGTAGAACAGAACTCTAATTTTGACTAGTTACAAATAAGATTGAGAACTATTACATTTAAAAAACAAGCTAACATATTTAACTGTCTCTTCATATGTTCTTTGCAGAATGATTCAGTCGTTAAGGAGTGAAGCTAGGAAGTCAGAAGATATGTTTCCGCAACTTCAAGAAATTCAAGAATCTATCAGACTTGCCTTTTTAAATTGTTTTCTAGATTTTGCCGGTATGGATATATCATTTCCAATTTGATATTGGTAAGCATCTTGAAATTCAATTTTTTGACCTGATGCTTCCTCTTTGTCCTCTCTAACCAGCTCATTTGGAGAATGTTGGCAGTGAGCTTGTCCATCAGAATTCAAGCTCAGATGGTCTACATTTGCAAAATGGATTTTCTCATGAATCCAATGAAAAACTATCATCTAATATCTCAGAAGGTGTCGTTGATCCACATCAACGATTGCTAATGGTGTTAAGTAACATTGGGTACTGCAAAGATGAAGTTTCTCATGAGTTGTACAAGAAGTACAAAAGTATTTGGCTGCAGTCGAGGTATGCAATTAGCTTCCCCCTTCTCTTCGTGGTGATTACCACCAGGGAATGACTTATCACTATTGCATGAATCATACTTTAGAAATTGATGGTTTCGTTGTGATAACATAACTGGTCAAGCTACTGCACACCTAGCCTTTTTCTGAATAACTGGTCAATAATACACATGTTTAAGGTTGGTTCGAGCTATACCACCTCTTGAATCTTATATAGTTATATATTATACTTGTGCTCCTGCTCAAGGAACCATGAAATGACACCTTTCTGTTTCAATTTCAATTATATCTAAATTTGGTAATGGACTGGGGGCCCATCATATAGTTTCTCAAATAGCTTGCTATTGTCCAGGCTAATCATCTTGCCTCGCTATTTTTTTCTTTCAAACTTCCAAAAGTGGATTTATATTTGTTGCAGTTTCTGACTATTATTACAAATTGTTCTCATGCCTTATCTACTGCAGGGAGAAAGATGATGAAGATAGTGACGTACAAGATTTGGTGACATCTTTCTCTGGCATTGAAGAGAAAGTACTTGAACAATATACTTTTGCTAAGGTAAAGGCATATTACTTAGCTTGTTCTTCAAAATCCTGGATCAATCGAATGTTCAATTCTATTTGATGTAAAAGTTGATGTGCATGTACATTTTCAGACACAGTGCTATATGTTTTTCATTATGCAATATGGTTTTTCCTATTAGTTCCCTTGTCGTTCACTTTGAGTTCTTGTGGATTGGTAAATAAGGTTGTAATGTCTCCAGGAAAAGTAAAGGAATAAGAGATGATGAAATTTTTGTATGAATTTCATTTTTGTTCATATGCCTACATTCCTAGGCTGATGATGCTATTAGTGAGAAGGCACTCAAGGCTATTCTTCACACTTAAGGACGTTCCTACTGAAACTTGTTGCATATGAAGCAGTTTAAGATAAAACTGTTAATACTCTGCTACTAGTGCCTCTTGTATTTACAAGTGAGCAATATTCTTCTCATCAGGCAAATGTTATAAGAACGGCAGCTGTGAACTATTTGCTGAACACTGGTATTCAATGGGGAGCGGCACCTGTTGTCAAAGTGAGGAATTGATGATTCTTAAATGGTTTTCCTTTTTCTTTTTTTAATTCCCTTTCAGAGGGGCACCTCTATGAACATAGTTTTGCGGTGGATAGACTTAATCCTTTTCTATTGCAGGGTGTGCGTGATGCAGCCGTGGAATTGTTGCATACTTTAGTAGCTGTACATTCCGAGGTACTTTATTTGTGCCTTTTTAGGCTGTACAACTATATTCTATTTGTTGAATTCATAGTTCTCCACATGGCTCACCCGTGTTGATTTTGTCCTTTTAGGATCTTTACATCTACGTTGTGTTGATCCTAGCATGAATGTCACACTGTAGTGACTTGAGATTCCTTCATGATTACTTTCTGATTTATACCTGTTCGGAATAACTTAATTTCCCTCTCACAGGTTTTTACCGGTGCTAAGCCCCTGTTAGAAAAGACACTTGGCATTCTTGTCGAAGGCCTACTTGATACTTTCCTGAGCCTTTTCCATGAAAACAAAAGCAAAGATCTTAAGTCACTTGATGCAAATGGTTTTTGTCAGCTTATGTTGGAGGTATAGCATGATCTGTTCTCCTCATCATTGCTTATTCCTTGGTTTATCTGCTTCTTTCTTGTATCGTTTTTTTTTTTTTGGCTGCTAGTTCTGGCCACAATATAGCTTCCAAAGTACCCCTGGGTCTAGATAATTTATGCACTTAATTTCCTAGTTATCTAGACATCTCCATTAATTAGATTTCTCGGGATTATGCTGTTTGCGATTCACTTATCTGTTTCGGTTATAGTGTTTTTTCATGAAACAATTAAAACTCTGTAATTATATGCATTTTGCAGCTTGAATATTTTGAGGCTGTATTGAATCCCTACTTCACAGTTGATGCAAGGGAATCTCTCAGATCGTTACAAGGAATACTGTTGGAGAAAGCCACTGAGAATGTGACTGAAATTGTTGAAAATCCAGGGCATCAGCGCAGATCAACTCGCGGGAGTGAAGATGCGCTTGCAGATGACAGGCAGCAAGGGTTGACTGTATCTCCAGATGACCTGATTGTAAGAATCACATTCCATATGATGTGCTAGTATGTTTAGGGAATTTAGTTAATTGCTATTATCCAATATGATAGTCACTTGGTCATAAGCAACATGTTGATTTGTAGCTCAGAGTGATGGAGCTAAAATGCACTCAAACAAATAGAAAGTATGGGGGATCACACGATCATTTCGATGCAAATGAACAAGTTAACTCCATTGAAGTAGTCATTCACAGTGATCATGGGGAACTAATAATTGAAGTAAATTTATGTGGTATCTTTTGAGTTCAATATCTTTTGCTAACGTGCTGTGAGTGTTTTTCAGGCTCTTGCTCAGCAGTGTAGCAGTGAATTGCTCCAGAGTGAGCTTGAGAGGACTCGGATAAATACAGCATGCTTTGCTGAATCAATGCCCCTGGACTTTGTGCCAGAACCAGGCAAAGCTGCTCATGCCATAAAAGTATCAATGGATTCTCCCAGCAGAAACTTCAAAGCATCACAAATAGGGGGATCCTCAGGTTTGCCACGGCAAAGACGCCGATAAGAATAATTGTAAAAGTGAGTTTGCGATTGCAGCTGGAAAAAATATTTGATTTCTATTTTGTAATATTAATTGATTCAATGAAATAATTTTTTTTGGGATGACATTATTGTCACGCCTCAACTCGAGTTAAATTTTTTTAGTCAGATTTGGGTTCAATTTGCATGATTTAACTCGACTTAAAGTTCAAATATATCAAATATAAACAATGTCGTTTTGAGTATCACTGCTCTAATCAATTCGTGAGTGAAATAAATGATTCAAGCATTAATCTTCACGCTCCTCGTCCAAATATTTCAAGAACAATCCCAGCTGTTTTCATCCAGTTACCATTTTTCACTTTGGACTTGAAACGTAACAAAAGTTATCTGGTCCATTCATCCAAGGTAGAAATGCAGATGATAGTGATCAACATGTATATAAGATCACCATTCATTTGCACAAGTTTCGAAGTCGAATGTTGCCATCCAAATATCGTAGCCATGGACTCTCAAAAGCCAATAATGGCATCAAATCGGCCAATATCTTAGTGATAGAATCACGTCCCTCAACCTCAATTAGCTTTGAATTGATGAAAACAATTATCTTCACAACCTTCAAGAATCCATAGCCTTATTTCTCTTGACACCTGAGAGAGAGCGATAAGAAGGTTAAAGAAACCGTCACATGTTTCTCCAACTTGCAAATGATAGCAGATGAAAGTGGTCTTTCTTTCGGCTATCAATTGGCAAAGAACAGTGCTCACTTGTCCAGCAATTGTACAATCCCATTGATTAAATTGATTGGTCATCATCTAAGCGAGAGCGTTTCCAGCTGTAACGATTTTCCTGAAGTAGTATTATAAATTTTTCATCAAACCAACAGAAGTAGCTTGAACATATTACAAACACGTCTATAGTATGACAGTGTCAAATACGAAAATATCTTCTCGAATATTGCAACTTGAACATCTAAGACCAAACTAAGCTGTCCTGAGCGGAGGAGAAACTAATATTACACCGTCTCCCCTAACAAACAGGAATGGTAATGTGCGCCTTGTAGTCTGGATCAAGAGAAAACAAATTAATATCAAGTTGTGGACACCCAGTAGCATCCTCTTTAAACTAAAATTTCATCAAGAGCACTAACAATCCCAAGTACAAGTTAAGGTCGTCATTCAACAAAAGGACCAAATACAGGATACAGAAACATCACCGACTTCCCAAATAATTTCTTCAATTCCATTAAAATTTTTGATGTTCTAAAAATCTCTTCACAAATAGGAAAGATCTTATTAAAAAGATATAATTTATCAAAAACCAGACATCAATCCCTCAATTAAATTTAACCGATGAATTAATATTTTTAACACAGGTGAAATTCTACTTATACAACCATGTAAAAAAAAGGTGACTGAAAATTTATCTCATATGGATTTATTAATTTTACTAATTTATCATTTTTTATATATTATTACGTATAAATATAATAATATTTTATATGTGATGTTAGTTTATTTTATTAAAAATATTATATTTATTAATTAGCTCAATATGATATTAAGTTAAGTAATTCATTTATTATTATATAAAAATAATTAATTTATTATTTTTATTTATCATTAACTACTAAATTGATTGATTTTTCTTATTAATGAGCAAAATTGTAAAAATTCTTATTATTTATCGTATTTACAACTGATTAAATATATCAAAATGTATAAATAATGTTTCAATATGTAACGTTACTTAATTTTATTAATAGTTAATAATACATTAATCAATTTAAAACGATAGTAAATTAAAATTTTATTTTGATGCGTAATAATAAATAAGTAATATGATTATTTTTATTTTTATTTATAATTTATTTTTAAATAAGTAATTAAAGTATAAAATTGATTAAAATATATTAATTATAATAAAATATAAGAAATTGATCGTCTAACTTAAGAGGATTAGCAGATAAAAGGGATAACAAATTAAAAGATGCTAAACCTTTTTAGAATTTTTCACATAAAATGTCCAGTTTTTAAAAGTTTTTAATTAATTGTCCAAACTTTTAAAAATTGGACAATTCAATTGAAACGGTTGCTTGTTAACATTTCCTGATATGAATGATGAGGCAACTTAAAGACTGACACAGCAATTGCTTCAGTAAAATGTTAACAAAGCAATTTTTCGTTTTTTAAAGTTTAAGCACTTAATTAAAAAAATTAAAAGATTGGACATTAAAATAATATTTTTATAATTAAATAATTTGATTGATTTTTGTTTTTAATAAACAAATTGTAAAATTCTTATTATTTTAGTAATAATTAATAAATATTATTTATCATATTTTATTTTTAGATAATAACGTATTTATTTGGTTCCATATAACAATAGATAACATATTTCATCAAATATTCATCTATTATCCATAATTCCAAACCTATTACATAATAAAATAAAATATTTAACTGATTAACTCATTAGTAATTATAATAAAATAAAATTCGCCATTAATTATTAGCTATTAATAAAAATAAATTAATATTATATATTAAGTTTTTTTGTGTTGTTTGATATAAGTAATGAAATGTAAATATGATAAATCAATAAAATAATAAAAAGATTTACAATTTTATTTATTAATAGAAAAATAATCAAATAAATTATTACCTAACTCTAAATTGTAAATCATAAATAAAGAAAAGGAATTAATCATCATCTTTTAATACTATTACATGATAAATAAAATTTAGTGAAAGACTTAATTTATTATTATATTAAACTAATATTATTAGCAATTAATAGATATAATAAATTTTAATAAAGTCAAAGAATATTAGATATTAAAAATTATTATATTTTAATACAAATAATGATATGTAAATTTGAAAATTAATAAATCAATATGTTTAACATATATCCAACATACGTTTTTCCTTTCTCAATCACCCTCTTTTAAGGTAACCGTTGAGCTTAACATATATCCAGCATATGTTTTTGCTTTCTCAATCACCCTCTTTTAAGGCAGCCGTTGAGCTATTATCCTAATAGAATTAGGAAACATATAATCCATTTTATGCCAACTTGATTTCAGCTTATGCAAAAACTGGCCTCTTAGTTGAGTTGATATCCATGAAAATGATAGAAGTTTAGACCCTAAAGCTAACTCTAACTTCAATCCTGAAAGACTAATTTTCAGGAAAGTATCCCAAAAAAATGCAACAATTTCATAGAACAGATTCCAATGATAACAATTAAGAACTCGAACAAACTCCAACAATTATTTCCCACTGAAACAAATAAGTTTATGTGTTCCCTGAAACAGACAATCATAAGTGACAAACAGAAAGTCATAACTAAATAACAATGTAAAACTATAACATACCCGAACAATCTCTTCATAAGTTTCGTCATCAATTTCTACAGTAGTAACAGTTTCTTCTACATCACCAAGAATCATGTTTAGATGCTGGTCATAAGCCTGAAAGTCCGAATGAATGATGAAAATTATGTATTAGAAACAAAAATTTCCCATAGTAAGGATTAAGAAGAAATATTGCATTTGTCAGCCAGATCAGAAAATTCAAAAGACAATAATCTATCTTCCCCTCTCCCTTTGGAATTATTTACTCCATAGCTCTCCCTCCAACAACCAGGTCTACAAACAAACTTATCACACAACAACGTTCCAGCAGCTGTTATAAAGGGGATCTTAATCAAAAAGGATATCCACTGGAATACGCCAAGTGATTTCAAAATCATTTTGTTACTGAAATATTAACTTGGTTACAGAGAAGTGATAACAAGGGGAGAAAGTTGGAACATAACAATTAGAGATCTCAAAAAAAGAAAAAATAATAAAAATGGGTTAATAAGTTTCTCAAAATACGAATGCCCAGGTCCATCAAAACCCAAACCCATAAAACACAAACAAAAAGGAAAAGATTGAAAAGGGGGCGGTGTTAGTTAGAAAAGAGCAAACTGACGTGGAGTTTGCCGCGAAGCTCACGTTCGGAGCGCAGCTTGACGTAAATGCGCTCGTCAAGGCTAAGTCTGATGAGATCTAATGGCTCCTTCACCGCACTCTCTTCTTCGGTTGCCATTATTATTCTTTAGTCTTCTTCTTTGCCACTATATTGGTTCTGGTGGTGTAAAGCAGTAGTACCAATCGTAAGGGTTTTAAGTTTTAAGCTTTCACCCAAAGAATAAATAATAATAAGTCCTTCTTGGACTTTATTTTGTAAGGACGGCAATTCTAGGCAGGCCTAAATTTAGATGTTTTATTTGGTTTACCCGACATGACTAAGGTTAAGTTGAGACTTAATTATTTTAAATAAAATAATACCATTTTATTTAAAAGAGTCAGATATAATATAAGATTAGATTAAAATAGTTTAAACTTAAACTTAATTTTAAAAAATTACGTTATTTTATATTTTTAATTTTAAAAAATTGATAGAACTAACTCCTTTTCATTCCACATTCTTTTCATTTATTTGTTAATTATTTTAGATATAACATACTATGACCAATCCGCCCTTTCGTTCTCCTTTTCGTTTTCTAAAAAACAATCTCGTTTTGTGTTTTCTCTACAATATCCATTTAATATGCGCAAATCTAAATCGTATCCTCTGCATTAATAAAGAATCTATATTGACATGTTACATTTATAACTCATAATACCTTATGAATATGGCAATAATATTTCCAATACATTGTCTTTATGAATTTTATTTTTTAAGTATTCGTATATGATTAATCTTTTTAGAATTGACTGTTGAATTTTTATAACTAAGTAATGATATTACTTGCAAAGACTTTATTTTTTATATGAATCATTAATTTAATTTTAATATATGCCTTTATTTATTTTTACAAATAATTGTAGGAAAGTTCAAGTGCTTCTAATAATTCAACTTCTTTAAGAAGATTTGATGATCCAACCTGAACTTATACTAGATTGGCTCCTAATACAAAGGACCATACTATTCATTTATATTGTAAAAGACATTCAAAAGGTCGGCGAATCACTACATTAAAGAAACATTTAGTTAGAATAAAAGGTCATGTGAAGCGTTATAAATAAAGTTAACCATTATCTGAAATGATAGATGAAAACTTTGTTTGAAGAGTATTCGAATGAGAAAGAAATAAGGCAAAGGCTGAATTACATAATTATTAATTAAAGTTCTTTTTATAGTGGTCATGATATTATTGGTAATCTTAAAGGTGTTACTTCTACCTAATGAAAAAGAATTACTGCAATTGATGTGATGAAGAGAAGAAGACAAATCCCTAACCTTTTTTCTACACAAACAATTCTTAAAGCTCAACTCTTAACAGTAGTGCTTTACAATTTAAAAAAACAGCTTATAATATAAATATGACAATATTTAGACAGTGTACGAAGTAAGTGTATCATTTAATGTTGCTCATTCTTATTATTACTCGTCTATAGTGGATGTTATTGTCTTTTATAGTCCAAGATATAAAGCTCATTCATGACTACAAAGGTTATATTTTGAGCACCTCTATTTGTTAAATAAAAAGTTATTTGAATGAAAGAAAGATGATTTGTCCAACTTATGGATGTTCAACCATATATAATGATTAGACAAATAAAAGATAAA
Organism: Erythroxylum alaternifolium; assembly: GCA_027478495.1. Classification (NCBI taxonomy): domain Eukaryota; kingdom Viridiplantae; phylum Streptophyta; class Magnoliopsida; order Malpighiales; family Erythroxylaceae; genus Erythroxylum; species Erythroxylum alaternifolium. The sequence continues at coordinate 13,842,352 of JANIIA010000002.1, forward strand.
TAATTAATTTTTAGTTTATTTTGCCAAGGGAAGTATGTATTATTATAAACAAAATAATAAGTTTCACTATTAGACCAAGAATTTATCAATTAATTTTTAGTAGGTTACGATCTCATTTTAGTTGAGTTGATATTAAATTTGCTCAACAAGCAACTAAATTTAAAATTAGATAGATAACAATTTTATTAATCACATCTCATGTGACTCTTATATTTATTAGGTGATAATTCTTTATTAAATTATATATTATTCCTAGCCCTACATCTAAATTTATATGATCATGATTTTGTTCATCCAAAAAATATAAATTTAGTTAAATAAAACTTATTAATTTAAGATAAAATATACTTTGGTTAAATGGATCTTGAGTTTGCTTAACAAGTCTTGTAATAAATAGAACTATGGTTTTATTTTTAAATAACAGAAGGCTAACATTATGGTCTGAATGTGTAATTAATATTTAATTAAAATTTTTAAATTTTCAATCTCCTTAAAATTAATATAATCCCGTTATAACAATTATATTAATCTAACATAATTAAATTTCGAAAGAAAATTCTTCAAAACTTTAGTTGATTCTAATTATTGATTTACTAACTAATTTAATTTAATAATTCAATTTTTAAAAAATTAAGATAAATTCCATAATATTCATAATAAAAATTTCCCTTTTGAAACCCATTTTTAAATAATTAGAAAATATTTTTTCAAATTTAATAAGAATTTAAAATAATTTAATCTTAATTAAACTAATTTAATTAATATATTAATTTTTAAAAAAGGCAAATGTACGTGCCATACACGTTAGACGCATGAGCCGTCTTCTCTTGTGAGCCGCATATTGTCCCATTGTTTTTCTACGCTTTAGGGAGTTTAGTTTTTATTGTTGCCTCGTCGTTTTTCTCCTCCCGTTGCCTACTTCTTCCGTCTCTAATGCCTATGCTTCGTCAATCGTCATTGCACCAAATGTTTTCCTTCCAAGGCGAATATTACCTTGCTAGTGACGAAAATAGCTAGTGACAAAGGAGGGTGAACCATTACCAGAATCATATCTGAAATCTCCCATAACAATATCAATCCAAGTTTTCCAAAAACCTAAAGCGTGGAACAAGCAAAATGATTTTCATTTTCAAAAGCATTTAGAACCAGAGGCATAATCGATCTAGGTTTCCATAAGCTTTAACACAAAGGAAAGTACATGACAATATTCTCATTGTTTTCTAGAAACAAAAAGGGGAGGCATACGTTAACTTTGTAATAAAAGTTGTGGGGCATATATAATTATGTTTCGATTAAACAAAAGAAAAGCCTAACCTGTATTATAAAATCATAAAACAAGCTTTTAAATGCTTAATAAGTTATCAAATCAATAATAATGGAGCAAGTTTTTCTCTGTCTGTTGGCAAGCCTTTCTCTGTCGTTTTGACAGTCTTTCGTCTGAAACCCTAGTTCTCCCTTTTCACGGCTTTCTGTGATTCTCCAATGGAAAGCACTTTACAGCATTTATCTCTTTCAGATGAGGAAGATGAGGGTCTGGAAGTCGCGGATCTGGCTGATGTTGGGGCTGCGCACTATAATCTGTGTACGGTGGGTATGTTTTTAACCTATGGCATTATTAACTTTCAGGCTATGAAAAACACTCTAGCAGATGTATGGCACCCTTTGGGGGGAGTGGAGATTACCGATCTAGGGGCCAAACGGTTTTTGTTTCGTTTTTTTCATCAAGTCGATCTTGAGCGTACATTGGACGACGCCCCTTGGTTCTTTAATCGCCATCTTTTGGTATGTCAAAAAGTGGAAAACGGCGAGAATCCTATGCATATCCCTTTATTGTATGTGGATTTCTGGGTTCAAGTTTGGCAGATTCCGCCTGGATACATGAATGTCGACGTTGTTAAAATGCTAGGGGATTTTGTGGGTGAGTTTCTTGAATAGGATGCTGCGACGAGTAGCTCGGAGACGGAAGAGTTCATGTGGATGTGGGTGCGTTCGGATACTCGAAAACCGATGAGATGAAAGAAGCGTTTGAATGACCCATCTGGCACTGCCTTTTATGTTGCTTTTAAGTACGAAAAACTGTTGGTTCTCTGTTTCCTCTGTGGCCGACTGGGCCACACTGAAGCTTTTTATGACCTTCGGCTCCATCACAAAAAAGAGGATCTGATGTTTGGGTGGGATGCCAGTTTTGCAAGTGCCGGCCAGTCGGCGGCGACGGCACCAGGTCAGCCCATGGTTACGCACTTTTGGCCAAGTAGCAGTTAACAGGGTTGATGAGACCAAACAGGTTTCAGATAGCCGACCTACGTCTTTCACCAAGGCTCAGGAGTTTCGTTTGTCCTTCTATGGAACAGGGTGTCCGGGCACTGATGAAAGTATTTATGCCCAGGAATCTCGAATGTCCTTGGACAATTCTCACAGAACAGGGTGTTGATTTGGACCGAGCTGAGGGGGAGGGTCTCCATCCGCCCCAAGACTTCAAAAAAAGACCAAGACGAGTTGCTCACACATCTAACGCTTCTGATGTTTCTTCTCACCAGGATTCTTCAGCAAGTCGACCTGCAACTTTCCTCAAGCCGCACCATCGAATATCGGCCAATCTCGAGCACCGAAACAGTCGTTCGCCATGAAACTCTTAGGATGGAACTGTCGGGTCTGGGCAATCCCTGAACAGTGGCGGCTTTCAAAGATTTTACTTTGAGTCATCAGCCTAGTGTGGTGTTTTTAATTGAGACTTTGGTTCATAATGAGAAGTTGGAAGCAGTGAAGCGGTATTTGGGTTTTGACAATTGTTTTGGCGTGGCTTGTACTAGTAGAAGTGGGGGCTTAGGTCTTTTTTGGAATAATGATACTGTTCTCTCGGTTCAAGGCTATTCCCAACACTATATAGATGTTGAAATTCTGGACAACATACAGTCATGGTGCCTGACTAGTTATTATGGGATAGCGGATAGAAATAGAAGAAGGGCTGCATGGAATTTGCTAAGGGCCTTGAAAATGCGCAGTGATAAACTATGGCTTTATTTTGGTGATTTTAACGACTTGGCTGCTCTTTCAGAAAAATGAGGAGGGTGCTCCTATCCTTAACATCTGTTGAATGGTTTTCGCGCGGTTATTGAGGATTGTGGGCTTAGTGATCTCCCCTCGACCGACTCTCATTTTACCTAGGCTATGAAGCGATTTGGCCGAATTTACACGCGAGAGAGGATAGATCGAGCCATGGCGACTCAGCGATGGTCAGATCTCTTTACTTCGGCCTTAGTCACAACACTCTTATCACCCACATCAGACCATGATCCACTTCTCATTAATACTTTGGCCCATCCGGCTGGGGGTATTAGTAGCCGGTTTAAATTTGACAACTCATGGCTCTGTGATCTTGAACTCATTACTGTTGTTCGGAACTCTTAGACAGCGGAGGGCAGCTTTTGCATCATGGAACAGAAGGCAGCCTGTATTGGGGCGATCTCGACCTGGGGTAGACTCCAAAATCGACTGTTTTGGCAACAGAAGAGAGACATTATAAACAGATTGACATTTGAGAGGGAGACTGCTCCTGGGAAATGTAATCAATTCTTGAAGGATCAGTTGACTCATCTACTGACCTAAGAAGAGTGTCGACGAAAACAACAAGCCAAGCAATTTTGGCTCACTAATGGAGATCGGAACAGTAGGTTCTTTCATTCAAAAATTAAAGCCAGGAGACGTAAGAACACCATTATGGGTATTGTTGATACTAGTGGACAGTAGACTACGAATATGGACGTGGTGAAACAATCAGTTGTTGCTTATTTTGCCCAGCTTTTTGTGCCCAGCGACTCGGATCAGGATGAGGTTTGTCATCTAGTCTCATTGGTTCAGCCGACAATTGAGGAAGCTGATAATGTCTTGTTGGCTGATATCATTCAAATTAATGAGGTCAAGGCTGCAGTGTTCCATATGCACTCGGATAAAGCACTTGGCCCTGACGATCTTAGTACCTGTTTGGTTGAGCTTATATCAGTAGAGCTTATATCAATAGAGCTTTTGTCAGTAGAGCTTTTCTAAGAAGAGCTTTTTTAAAAAGTCAGTTGACTGTTTGGCTGCCAATTAAAAAAATAGCTTTTTAAAAAGAGCTTCATACAGTAGACTGTTTGGCAACATAAAAATAAAAAGCACTTTTATTAA
>JANIIA010000002.1:13857957-13889916 GCA_027478495.1 Erythroxylum alaternifolium
TATGTGGACTCACAACTAGTTATCCATGGTTTAAACTCTAGTTCTTTAGACTTGTCTGATTTTGGCCTTGTAATTTCAGATTGTCATTTTCTTCCAAGGCTTCGTCCAGATATTGAAGTCCGATGGATTCTTAGGCAAGCTAATATAGATGCTCATACTCTAGCTAAAGTTGCCTATCGCTTTGCTAGTCAGGTTATTTGGGATACTATCCCACTTCCCTTGTATGACTATTTCAGTACTCGATAATGAAAATTGTTTCCTTTTTTCAAAAAATAATAATAACGGAGCAATTTTAAGTAAGTTAAATAATTAAAGGAAACTTTAATAATATTATTGAATAACGAAACATGATTGAATCATGACTTAGCTGAAAAATAAATTTATATAATTTTTTGATTTAATCTCATTAATTGAATAATTTGAAAAACATGAATCATAAATAAGAGATTGAATCATACTTTATTCAGGTTCCTGTAAAATTTTCTTCTCAAGTTGTCAACCACAACTTGTCTATGTGTTTAGTCTTTAGTGGTGTCTATAGAGTATAGAAAAAGAATTCAACTATTTTAGAGGAAAGGGAAGGAGTGCTAACTCCCTTATTATTTAATTAAAGTTTTTCAAACTTTACAATTAAGTCCAATTTAATTTAAATTGACTTTTTCTTTTTAACTGCTCTTTATGTGTGACATTAAGTTCCAATATATAATGATTATAAATTCTAATTCTAATTAGATAAATTAAAACTTCTTTTAATTTATCTTTAATTCTCTAATTAAATAATTTATAATTATATATCAAGATTAACGTCTAACAACAAGTCATAACCACTCAAATATTAGGAATACCAAACTAGTTTAACTCAATCTATCCATGTATAATTATAATGTATAATGTAATTTTCTCGTTATCCAATATTCTAATTGAATATAGAGTATGAAATTAAAGACTACTATTTTAAATCTAATTATATTCGTCCTTACTAATAATAGTAACTTATTCATATTTGATATTTGAAAATATCTTTTCAAATCTCAATTCACTATGGTAAGAGAATTCCCTCAATCACTATTAATCAAGAATATTGGAACATTCTCCCTAATTCTTTTAGAGTGAATAATCTTTTATTGACTTATTCAACCATCTTCATGTGATTGAAACTATATCTAAGTACTATTAACCAATTTACCCTAAATAAAATAGGTCATAAGTTACATGAAAATATAGTAATCCTCACATGAAATACTATGGTATCTCAAGTCTAAGGACTAATTATATAACTATTACTATGAGAAAATTCAAACACGCATAAGTAATTATACATTTGAGATTCTTATAATCAAGCTAGATCAGTGAACGTTTTTCGCTAACAAACTATCACAAGTTAATTTAAGTATCTTCATACTTTAACTTATAATATTCATTACTTTCTTTGTAAGAAAAAAATGTAATGTATAACAGTTTTATCGTTTCATCAATATCTCATCTGAATGAAACTAAACCTAGGAATAATATAGTTTTACCATTCTATCAATATTCCGTCTTAATGAAACTACAACTAAGAACAATTTAGGACATATAAATGCAAATTGAATTTCGTAATTATAATCTCATCATAATTTCAATTGCACAATAATTATTCTAAGTATTTTACCTTTGATAACAAAATATCAAATATAATTAACAACATATATAAAGATAAAGAGTTCCTTTATTAATTAAAATAATAATGTCATACATAAAATTGCAACTAAGCAATTAACTATAAGAGTATAAACTAATAAAATAAATTAATACAAGAACTTTTATCTATATATATTTATTGATAAACTAATAAAATAAATTAATACAAGAACTTTTATCTCTATATATTTATTGATTATAAAAAACAAGCTTAACTTCCTCTTATTTATATACGAGTAACATCACACACTCATTCAAATATTAAAGTCATTACAAATCATAGTTAATTGTGTTGAAAAATCAGGCTAAGATTTGATTTCACACGCAACGAAATATTTACGAAACTTTTTCATTTGATTTTTCGAAAGCCAAGATAACTAAAATTCTATAAAATCATTAACACATAAATCATAATGAATCGTAAATCGTGAATCTTAATTCATACCTTATTTTGAAGCTTGATCTTTTTTTTGTCATATTTCTCGAACCGATATCAAAACTTAGTCCAACTCAACAACTGTAGTCGTACAAGTGTCCAACCTCTAATGGTATCTACATAATAAGTTAAGAGAACTCTGCAACTATTGCAAAGAAGGTTAGGCAAAGAGTGCTAACTTTATTAGAGCTTAAGTCAATTTATAATAGATTTTGGATATTTTAGCAGTTTAATTAAAATTAAAATTTAATTTCAATTAAAATTTAACTAAAATTACAAATAATTGTAATTAAAGACTAGTTATGCCCAAATAAGATTTAATATTTTATATTGATCTTTACTTAATATCTCATATTTAATCATAAAGTTTCTCAAACTTTACAATCAAGTCCAAGTTGATTAAAATACATTTGTTCTCTTTAACTCGTTCTTTATATATGACTCATTAGGTTTTCAAATATGTTGGTGATAGATATAAATTATAACCCCAAATTATATTTATTTTTTCTTGATAATTTTTTCGTATAATTCAATTCGTTGATCATACAATATTCTGATTAGACTTAGAATATGGAATTAATGTATACTCTGTTTCAAGTCTAATCATATTAGTTTTCTACCATTAGTTATTGACTTAATTAATGACATTTGTAAACTATTTACAAAATATCATTCCACCTTGGTTAAGGATTTCCGAATCAATACTAATCAAGAACAATGAAACATTCTCCTTAATTATTTTAGGGTGATGTATCCTATCTTGATCACTCAGCTACTTCCATATAATTCATACTATATTCAATGACTACTGACGGAGTTATCCTTGAGTCGAAGTAGGCATAAGTAGTGTCAAAACATAAAAATTCTTATACAAGAAAACTTTGGAGATCTCAAGTCAAATGGTCACTTATACAATCATCACAATGAGAATTTCTATAGATATACAAGTAATTTTCCAAATGGATTTCTTGCCTGGGGTCAGTACAGTAAACTTGTTCTCTAACAAGCACTCACATGTTTGTTTGAGCATCTTCATACTGTAGTCTATGAGATTGACTACTTCCTTTATAAGAAAAAAATAATACGTGCTAGTTTTTTTACATTATATTAATTTCCAGTTTTTATAGAATAATGGATCGAAATAATTTAGACATAAAACATGAATGCAATATGAATCTCATAATTATAATCTCATTGTATCTTCATTTGCAATGTATATTTATCTCGTAGACTTTATTATATACATCTTGGTATGTATATAACCAACCAATTGCTTGTAGGGCATAAACCAACAATCACTCATTTATAATAAGCCAATCGTTTAAGTATATTATATCATATCACCATATGACGATCATGCTACTATTAGGATATAATGAGAGAATTCTACAAGATTCTCTATAGTGAGTACTTGCTTAAATCTTACAATTTTTATCTTAATTGTTATCATAATTAAAAGCCTAAATACATCATTAGATCTTTGATGAGACCTTAGCTCCTTGTACATGCCTAATGACTCTTCATTAAAGAACTTATTGATCAAAGTAATCATTTCTGTTAAATGAAAAATGTATTATGGCTTAATTAGCAACCATTGCTACGTTTGAACCATTCCAATACTAAAATGATATTATTCTAAGTAAAATAAATCTTAGTTAGGATTTACTTCTTAAGTTAAGATCTGTATTACTTTGAACTCAAATATCAACTCATATATAGAATAATGAATATTTTTAATTCTTCACAAGTATCAAATATCTCAAATATTAAACATCTTTAGTACATTATATATGTATTTAGACTTAGAATAGGTGAACAACTTCCAATCTATCTCTATAAATTTAATTCTCATAATTAAGTTATTAGCTTTTCATATCCAACAAGAGTTATTCTTGGACAATTATATTTTCAACAATTAAAAATATGAATTATTGTTCTCTCCATGAGCAATATGTCTTTACATATTCCTACTAAAGAGGATAACTATACTCCTACTAGCCTTCTTACAAATATGATAAATTCACAATCATCTTTAAAATAAACTCTTTGAATTTATCATAAAATGAATCTTTCAGCGTCTCACATCCTTTCAACTATACATTAAATGTATCATCAAAGGTACTAGTTCTAATTGAATGAATTGTCATGAGATTTAAACCTTTCAAATTTCATCTTATTCTCACTATATATCTTGAGAACCATTCTTTTATAAGTGTTCATTAAAACAAACAAGTTATTTAATGAGTCTGTATCCAACCTTTTGGATATCTCATAAACTTTTCATTATCCAATTTAGTTTTAAACTTAATCGATAATGTATGCTTCAATCAAGCATGACATCCTTAAATCATTAACTTTAACTCTTTCAAAGACTTAGCATTTCATATCTAATATGAAATCTTGCTAATTGGTTTAACTGAAACTGTTAAAGGTAAGTCATTGTACTAGGCATAGCTATAGAAGAAAAAATATTGCATCATACATTTTCCTCATATAAATCCATACTATTGCGAAATTTTAGTGGGAAGGTATTTACGAGAGAATTTCATTCTGTCACGACTCAGAAGCATATTGGATACATGATAACCACTGCATACCCAGGCTAAGGATACTCACGGTACCATTTAACCCAAATATGTAAGGCTAACTGAATATCCTTTAAAAACATTTGAACAATACAACGACTGTATTTTGAAAATCCCAAAACTCAATTAAAACACCTGTAAATCAGTTTTAAACACAATTCTATATTCACATTAAAACTCTACCGTAATTTCTGGACTTTTAAGTCCACTCAAGAGCAATCTCAACAACAGTACAAAAGGTTCTTACATAAGGTCATTTACAAACCACAAGATAGTCAAGAGTTAATTTACACAATCATAAAGCATATCTACATAATCATTAGCCACTATATATCAAAAGTACAAAACAGATACTACCCACGTGCAATAATGCCCCGAAAATTTCAAAAGATCGCACGATCCACCCAGAGCTTTAAGGTCAACAAATTAACCTGCATGGTTGGAAAGTAGAGGGGTGAGTACACTATGTACTTAGTGAGTAGGAAAAACATATATCGCAAACAGAACTTGGTACATACCAAGACGGTCTAGATAACCTAAGGATGGGTTTTTTCACACATCTAGTATGCACATAACCACCTATGAAGTGAACATACATGACATAGAAACACATAGGCCTAGTATATGACTCAACATATACTGGTTAGGAACCACATAGGCCTAGCTTATTAATCACTCATCTAGTGAACATAGGTTCCAGTTCTAGTACACAAGAGCATAAAAGCATCAAATATATAAATTAAATCTCGTCGGAAAGCCAAATCTTAGAATAGGCCAAAATAGTTATGTGTGTCGCTACTAGTCGGCTAAACTAATATGCACAACTATCGATTCTCGATGTTGGCTCGACTTTCATCTGTAGTGAGTTTGGACTACGGTCAACAAGAAAGTCATGACTTTAAGTGATGACCTCATCGGTGACCAGATCTCTAAGTGTGTAATCACCAGCAAGTCCTGCAGAAAGGTTTCGATACGAGGACTCGACTTTTATGTATTGACATTAAGGGTACAGGGGTCGATTAATCTATTGTGCCTAGCACACGAATAGTCAATCGTTACCTCACCAATCATATAAATCATATACAAATATTAAGTACTAAAATCAAGTAAGGCACCATGCCTTTATTTAGCGGTCCAATCGATAAAATGGAACCTTGTCATGTTTGTAAACTAAAAAAGAACACATATATGTAGCATACATGACTCGGTTATGCATATGTAAGTTCCAAAACATTATTCCATGCAATTAAAGTCATCTTTTGCACTCCAAGTGCAAAGTTGTTCAAAAATGTAGTTTCAGAAAATGAAACGTTGTACTTTGCACTTCAAATGCAGGTTTGTTGAAAACAATATCATTTCTCAAAATACGTAATAAAAACATCAGTTGCACTCTAAGTGCAAAGAGTTATTCAAAACAATGTCGTTTATTACATACACAAGTATACTAGCATCTATTTGAGATTTCATTCTACTATGCATTACCTAGGTTCAAAATTTATATACAAGTCATCATGCATGTCTTGGGATGTCCTAATCCCATTTGAGAGATATGGTTTCCCCAACTCATCTCAAAAAAGGTGTACACTTCCTTGACTTTAACAATCCTCGATACGAGTTCCTTGATCCACAGCTCCCGAGCCCTTATACATATAAGTATACAATGTATTTACTACTCAAACATGTATCTCATATTTATACACCACCATATAAGTGTATAAAACACAATATCACAATCTTTAAGCTATAGGATTCAACCATTAAGCTTCTCACATAATTACTTCCCTTATTATTCACATAAGCTTTCTTTTGCATTTTCTAAGGCAATTAATGTCTTTAATCTAATACTTACACATTTCGAAGCATAATTAAGCACATTTTTATCTAAGCACATTAGGCCACTACTCATCAATCTAAGCAAAAATTCAAGTTTACTCTAAGTAAACATGAAAGCCTCTTTCCAATGCACACCATTACAAGGCTTAAATCCTAATCCAAGTTCACTTAGGCATTTTTGTCAAACACCTAATGTGCATGACTTTTAAGACATATTTTCAAGACTTTATCATAGTAATTCATGCTCCTATCTTGTTATATAACAAGCACTTCTAACAATAACACATTTCACCACTCAATTCAATCCAATTCCCTTCATTTAAGTCATATTCATCATAATTATACAACTCGTTATATTAGTCCATTTCATCCCCCATCTTTTCGGCCAAGCCTTATCCAATATACTTAAAATATAAATTTATATTGTCCTTATATTTTGCTTAAATAAACTTAAATTAGGTATAAAACAACTTTATAAATCACATCTCATATGACTCATAAATCCGTTAGGCAAAAACTCTTGTCAAAATATATCTTATATGATATTTCTAACTATGCCTCTAAATTTATATAATCATGAGTTTGCTCATCAAAATCACAAAAAATTTAGTTAAGTAGAAAGCACTGTTATAAGACTAAACATATTCAAGTTGAAGAGGCCTTGAGTTTACTTAATAAGTCTAACAATAAACAAAACTCTGGTTTATTCTTATAACAATGAAAGACAACAATCATGTTTAAAACGTGTACTTAATATTTTTATAAGGGATTTTAGTTTGTTCATCTCATTAAACAAAAAATTGCGTGTTAAATATCATACATATGAAACAAACAATTCAAAATTCAAAATTCATAACATATCAAACATGCAACTATGCACTCGTAATCAAATTATATGCGTAAAACATCAAGTTTCGTTTGATTTTAGTTATTGATCTTCATAATCTAAAATAATATTTCCAACTCTTTGGAAACATTAAATTAGATAAACTCATTGATTCCTAAATAAAGTAAGTTCTTATACCAAATAAAAATTTAATTTGATTTGAAAATAATTTTCAAATCCAATTAGAAACTATTTACAATTATCTTGACTCCTTTAACAATATTTAAGTGAAAATAATTTTCAATAAATAATTCCTTTTACTTGTTATAATTTAGAAAGACCAATTTTTGGAAAAATATATAAGTCACACATTCTAATCCAATTAGACAACTATTTCTAATCTAATTAGAATAATTAATATAATAAATTATTTATTGACTATTTTATAAAGACACTCATAATAAATCATTGAATAGTAGTTAGCTAATAATACAAGAGTTTTTTCATCAAATATTCAGTAATATATATAAATAAAAATAATTTAAAAATATTTGGTACATATATTATAACAAACATAACATTTAGTTTATTTATTTAGGTTGTATTGACTTAAATTTAAATAAACTAAGTAATTTATTAATTTAAGTATATTATTTATTATTTTAAAAAAATAAATTTTCAAACATTTTTTACCAAATTTTCAATACGGTTAATTTTAAAATTTCTAATATTTAGAATTTTGTGGAGATTTTTAAGTTCTCATATTAGAATGAACCATATCCAGTATTAATAGTCATATTAAACAATTGTACAAAAAAATTATAAATTAATAATATCTAATATGTATATATTTTTTGTGATATCGAAATTATTAGATTAAATTAATTTTGATTAATTGATATCTCTTTAATTTATAATTTATAGATATTATAAACTCAATTTATTTAAATTATTATTGAATAAGATAGTTGAGAAAAAACAAGTTTTTTTTCTCATACATTAGAAAAACCACAAACTAAACACGTAAACTGAGACAAGAGGCCCCAAGGAGGTCCTCAAACAGTAATCGACAATAATCTACTGGTGGCATTAGTAAAATATGCGTCCCTATACTGAGCGTTTGTGCGTAGCGTGCTAAACAATCGGTATAATGATTACTGTCGCAGTAAATATGGCGGGTACGAACCACCTGTTCCTTTTCCAGCAGAGCTAAAATTTCATGTCCAATAGAAAAGGGAAGCCGACCCAAGTCGCTGTCCGAAGAAGAGAGAATATTGATGACTATCAGTGAATCTGTTTCCAGATCCACTCGGTGATAACCCAATGTCCAAGCCAAAAGAAGTCTGGAATAGACTCCCCATAGATTTGCTTCTAACGGGGAGCACCAACCAATCCGATGAGCAAATCTCCCAAGCCAATTACCCTTCTTATCTCGGAGAAGCCCACCTGTTGAAGCTCCAGTGAGGGAAGATTTACACGAACCATTGACATTGAGATGTATCCAACCCCGACAAGGCTTACACCACCTACCAACTCTATCGACATTCCGAGATGCTCCTCCCACCGCCCGATTCTGCAAAATCGATGCTATCTCAAGCCATGAAACATAATCGAGAATTATCCTAACACCATGTTCAGGCCACATGAAATCTTCCTCGAATAGGCTCATGTTGCACCAAAGTTATAAAAACCAGCAAGTAACCCCAAAAATTACCGACCATGCATACCCTTGCACTTATATTGAACTAAGCATATTCACGTGTAACCAATCTGCATCAGTTAAGGAAAAGAACTCATTGGAGATCTCCTGTAAGGGGAAGTGAGACCATACTAAGGTGGAAAGGGTGTTGGACCCCGTTTCTAGAGCCCAACATCGGACGTGGGAACATGGAGCTTGAGCGTGGAGGAGGGCTTAGAATTTGGAAATTTGAAAGAAAACTCCTTCGGAAGCAAAGGCGGGTTTCGCCATAGCGAACTGTGGGTTTTGCCGCGATGAACATATTGGAAAATTCCTTAGAACCTCGGGGAATTTTACGCCACGGCAAGCCCGAAATTTTATTTTCTCCACGGCGAGAACCTCACTGACCTTTCGGGTGAATTACGCCGCGGCGAAAACCCCTGTAGACTGAACCCTCAACCCAAGATGTCCTATATTACTACATGCAAACTTAAAATCTTTCAACCACATTCATTTGTACAACCCAAAAACAAAAAAATTGATAAGAACCTAACCACAAACAAACTCTCAAAATCTTAATCTCATTTCCAAAATCGAATATTTTGTAAAAACATAAGGAGAATCATATACAAAACTAACATATACTTCATTAATATCAAAAATAGGAGTTTTACAACAGTTTAGTGGACATTTCGAGCGCCTTTACAACATAATCCAAAATACAAAGTTTATAAAAACTAGAATCGCTCAAAATGCGACTAAAGCATTGTTTTACATATCTAACTTCAAAAACTAACAAAACAAAACATGCAATCTGGAGTGATGCCTTAACTCTTGACTTACTCAGTCTCTTGCTCATCACCTGAATAGGGGAGGACAATGGGGGTGAGCTTAAAGCCTGCGGGTAACAATTTTATAACCAGTAACAAGCAAAAATGTTGAAATAGTTTACAATGAATCATAAACACATATTCCTTAATTCTCAAATTATCAATCACTTTATAAGCATTCCCAAGTAGAAGTAATCCCATGCCAAACTGAGGATCCTTGCTTCGACTCTAAATGAAGAGGAAGAAGAGTGTCGACAACTTTATATTTATGTTTTACTACCTGTACCCATAACGCTGATGGTCTCGTGAGCAGAGTCTAGCCGAACTTCATAAGCAAAGCATCGTTATTTAAACAAATCCTTCGAATACCGAGTCCCCCTTGGTCCTTAGACTGGCAAACCAGATCCTAATTAACTAGACTGATCTTTCGTTGGCTGGAATGAGTCCCCTATAAAAAATTCTTGACAACTCGTTCCAGATCATCATATAACTATTGAGGCAACCGTACTGTCTGCATGGTATAAATCAAAATGGCACTCAAAACTGATTGAATTAGTGAGGTCCTCCCAGCTAAAGATAAATGATGTGCACTCTAACCATTTAGCTTCCTCTGGGCATTATCAACAATATACTGGTACGTGCTCCTCGAGGTTCGTTCATGAATTAAAGGAACCCCAAGATATTTTCCTAAATTCCTTGTTAACTAAAAACCCAACAGGTTGCTTAAGTGATGAGCTTGCTGCTGGGGAATGTTAGGAGAGAAAAAACATCTTGTTTTATCTATACTGACCTTTTGACCTAAGCTAGAACAGAAACAGTAAAGGGTGCACAAAATTACATCCACCTAGTCCTCCGAAGCTTTAATGAAAAGAACAAGATCATCGACAAAGAGGATGTGAGACAACTTCAGGCCACCTCTACTCAATAAGATGGGATGCCAATGGCCTTGCTCAATCCCCTACGAAATTAAATGATCCAATCTCTCCATGCATAAAACAAATAGATATGGAGACAACGGGTCACCCTACCTAATACCGTGGGAGAGGTATAAAGTGTCTGATAATTCAATATTCCAATTCACCCTCATGGAGACCGTGGTGACGCTTTTCATAATGAGGATAATTAGAAGCTCTAGTAAACCAACATCCTATAAGGTATCCTGAATAAACCCCAGTTGAGTCGATCGTATGCCTTTTCCAGACCAACTTTGATTGCCAAGAAACCAGAACGTCCTTTCTTAAGGTGCATTGAGTGCATAACCTCTTGCGCAATAATTATATTATCGGTGATCTTCTGCCCAGGCACAAAGCTACATTGATTCATAGCAACAAGTCCATTCAAGAACAGTTTCAGTCGAGTTACAACGATTTTAGTAATCGCTTTATACATTACCGAGCACAAGCTTATGGGCCAAAATTGCTTAAGAGAAAGTGGAGCAGGACAAGGGTAGTTTGATTAAGATTCAGATCCCACACGTCGTCGCTAAAAACCTACTGCATAAACTTCACTATATCAGGACCCACCATAGGCCATTGTCTCAGAAAAGAAAAGAAAAAAACCCATCTGGTCCCGAGGCTTTATTTGGATCCATGTTAGCAAAAGCAGCCCAAACGTCCTCAAGTGGGAGTACTCTACTAAATACCAATTCAGTTCCATCCGGGAGAGGAGGAAAAGCACCATGAATAGGAAAAGACTTTCTACTAAAAGGGCTCTCCTCTGAGTACAATTTGCCAAAATAATCCTTTGCCATTTCTCCTAGTATCGTGGGATTAGTAATCAACATCCCTTGGTCATCATGAAGTGCTTTCATCGAAAGTTTCTTCTACTTGGCTACTGTAATCATGTGATAAAATGTAGTGACCCGATCCCCAAAGGAGATCTATTGGCACCGAGATTGTTGGTGCCAATAGAGCTCCTCCTTACAAAGGACCTACTCAAGCTCCTCCCTCAATCTAGTTTCCAACGCGACGAGAGAGTCAGAATCACTTGCCTCCAATGAACGTTGAATACTGATTAGCCGAGCATAAAGTCTCTTCTTCTTGTGGAATATGTTACTGAACACGGATTGATTCCATCCTTATAGTAGAGTAGCAAAAGTCGACGGGATCCACTAACATCGTTCATATCAAGCCTCCATGTCGTGGTGACAGTGAGAAAAATCATCATGGGCTAACTAGGCTGTTTGAAAGCGGAAAGGTCTATGAGACAATTTTTAGGGAGATTCATGCCCCAGCTGAAGTAAGATAGGCCGATGATCGGAGCCAAGAAAAGGGAGGTGAGTCACTGAATATTTTTGGTGCTAGTTTGACCAGTTAATGGAGCCTATGTAACGATCTAATCTAGCTTAAAGTAATCCCCTGCGCCATGTGAATTTCAGTCATGAGTACTCCAAATCCTGAAGACCTGATGACTAGAGAAAATCTATAAATTTTCGACTAACTGCTGACTAAGTATATAATCCTCCCTGTCATTTATTAGCTTCAAGTTTGGCATTGAAATCCCAACCTAGGAGTCAGGTGTCTGTTGTTACCCGAGCAATTTTGTTTAAGTTGGCCCAGAGAAAATTTTGAAGATAATAGTGGGGCGCGGCATATACTGCAGTAAAATTAAATGAGTTGTCCTGCACCGTAATTTTAGTGTGAATAAACTGTTAATGAGCAACCAAGATCCGTAAGTCAATAGTCTCCGACCAGAGGAGCCAAATACCACTAGAAAAACCATCCTCTTCTACCCGATACGATTCATCAAATCTGAGCCCAACAATCACTTTCCCTGCCCTGTGACCACTAATCCTTGGCTCAACCAGGACTAGAAGGAAAGGCCGATATAACCTAAGATAATTCACTAGCACAGGTCGGAAAGTGTGACCCCCCGCCCCTCGACAATTCTATATCAAGATCGACATAATCAATTGTAGTATGTTAGAAAGAACCCCCTAACATTCGGTAGGGGGATCTTGGGACATTGCTTGAACACCTGAAGTGTTAACACACGGAGTTTGAGGAATCACCTCCTCCTGGGAATGCTGGCTTGTTAGATCCACATACACGATCTTGGGTTCCAGGTTAACGCCCGACGGTTTGGGTGAAGGGTTGGCATATGTTTGACAGAAGTTACAGGCAGGGTCACCTATGAGTTCCCCCATGACCATAGCAGTATTGCTACTCACCAATGCCTCCTCATCCCTTAAAACAAAGTGTAGTCGTCCATGACAACATCCTTATGCGATTGAATACAAATAGCCTTATATTGCCTTGGCCTAGGGAGGGATGACTGAGTGACATTACTAAAGGCAGGCCGGGGGAGGGGATCAGTACTTGGATTACGAGAAACCTGGCCACTGTTCTGGATCGCCTTCCCTTTAGTCTCCAGAAACCCCTTTGTATTTGTTCTCATGTTACCAGTGCATTAACCCATCAAGCCAGGACACTCTATACCAATCAGTCCTAGTCTATCAGTTGATGTTCCTTAGTTATCGGTATATGTGAGCGCTGAGAATCTTGAGCCAAACTTAAACCCCGGGTGCTGCTCCAATCCATTAGGACGCCCCTGATTATTCTCTACGCTGACAGGCCTCCGGGGTCTTCGCTACACTTGTATCCACGGTCCATAGACCTGTTTAGTTCCCTCCGTCGAAAGAGCACTAACTGCAGTACTTATGCCTAGTTCTGTAATTGTATTGGGAGTAGCTTCTCCTGAAGTTATACTTTGGGGCACCATAGGTTTAGTGGGGCAATCGGTGGAAGCATGGCCAACCAATCCACAAGTAAAGCAAATATGTGGAAGGCCCACGTACGCCACTTTGATATCCTGCCCATCAAGTTCCACTCTTGATCTCAAAGGAGTACTAAGATCCACATCCACCGCAACGCTAGCAAAACGGCCCCTCTGGGAGAGTTTTGTTGTGTCATCCATTTTTACAGTGTGACCCATCAAATTTCCCAGAGCAATAAGGATTACAGGGTGATAGCAAGACAGGGCAGCTCTGGAAAACGAACCCAGACCACCGTCCGAGCGACTTTACCCTAGGACTGACAGAAATGTGGGTGCCATCTCTGCACTGATAAAGCATGCCCTAAGATAATCCAAGGCCCTTGCATCAGAGCATGAAGAAAATCCTCCTCGATAAAATTGACGAGGAAATAATCAAAGTCCAGATTAACCACTTTCATTGGCCCTTTTAGCTTCCACAATGATTTCAGCCTGGTACACAACATCCGATATTCGATCTTGCGCCCAAGGAGTTTCACGACCACTGCATTTTCCCATTGCTTGTCAAGTCAAGTGTGAAAGCAGGTGGATAATTCTACAGCACTGTCATCTTCGCTAGTGACTAGAGAAATATCGCCTTCCTCATAATCCACTGTTTTTCCTTAGGCCAATTCAATCCCCCCATCGTCGATGAATGTCTCCCCTGCGACAGCTGAGCTATAGCTAAGTTTTGGCCGTGTAGGAGGCGGGTCCTCCTCGCGTTCTCATAGTTGAACCCGTTTAGCTGCGTGACCGTCGTGTTCTAGAAGTTCTTGATCTCCCTTGTCGGCTTCTGTGCGTCTCGTAGTCTCAGTTGACATTTTTGATTTTTCTAACCGGAAATCTTAAGCCAAAAACAAGGTTTTTTAGTTATTACAATAAATTGCCCCACTTTATTACTCAATTTGCAATAATAAAAGTAGTTAAAGCTCCTATCAAACTATTTCAATGTTCACTTGGCATCATCCTGTACATGGCAATACTTTCTTTTTTATAATATTATACATATTACTATATGTTTAAAGGATGCCCTCAAAATATAATTGGATGGAATAAAACAAAAAATGCCAAGTTGAAGTTGGACCCTCCCATACATTGAACCTACGTTTTCCTTGTTGAAATAAAAAGTAAAAAGAATTTTTTTTAATCCCAAAAATAGAAAGTGTGATTAAATTAAAGCCAATTCCCCAAGGAATAGGTAATCTGACAACTCAAAATGCATACTTAAAATTAGTTTCTCGTCTTCGGCTCGTACTTGGAGGCTGCCACTAGCCATATGTATGATTAGCTTTCTCAGAGATCTTGAACAGTCCTTGATTGTGGGAGGGTAGGTCTCCTTGGAGGCTTCACGGGTCTTTAGCTGGGAGGGTTTTTTTTCGTGCAGATAAGTAGCTCTGTCTCTTTATTAACTGTCTTTGGTCTTTGTTTTCTGTTTACCAGCTTTGGGATTCCATTCTTCGTTGACTGTTTGGTGAATTTTGGAGGTGTTTAAACTTGGTGGGTATATAGTTTTTATACGAAAGATTCGAGCTTTTATGTGGGTTCGTCTTTGTGATTGTGTTTGGCTTTTGGGTATCGGACGTGTGTGCTGGACGACTTGAGGATCTAGTTGGCGAGAGAGAGGAAACAGATTAATAGGTGAAAGTAAGATAAATTTTAGCTTACAGGAAGCCCAAGCAGTAATCAGTTGGCTTATAGGGAGCGAAAAATGGGACAGTTCATTCCAGTTTAGGGACACAGATTTTGGGTATGATATAAATTGTTGATCCAAGAAGAATGGAAGGAAATTTATCACAGGGAGGTATGATCCCTGGTGGACCTTCTTTTGGAGGTCTTGAATTGCAAGGATCAATGAGAGTTCATCATCAAGCACAGCATCCACAGGTTATGCACCAGCAGCAACAGCACAGTGTTCATCGCCAGGGGTCTGCTGTTCATCCATCGATTCATGAGGGTTTTCCCCTTACAATGGGGACTATGCATAACTCTGATCCTACCATTTGCGTAAATGATTACAATAAGGGAGAGAGGGGAAAGAATGCCATGAGTGATGATGATGAGCCAAGTTATACAGAAGATGGTGCTGACTGTTCAAATGATGCAAGTAAAGGAGCAAAGGGGTTGCCATGGCAGCGTGTGAAGTGGACGGATAAGATGGTAAGGCTATTGATAACTGCTGTTTCTTACATTGGTGAGGACGCTTCTTCAGATTTTGGTACTGGAATGAGAAGAAAATTTGCAGTCTTACAGAAGAAGGGCAAGTGGAAATCAGTTTCAAAGGTCATGGCGGAAAGGAGGTTCCATGTTTCACCACAGCAGTGTGAGGATAAATTTAATGACCTCAACAAAAGGTATAAAAGGCTGAATGATATGCTTGGAAGAGGTACCTCTTGCCAGGTTGTGGAGAACCCTGCCCTGTTGGATGTCATAGATTATCTTACTGAGAAAGAGAAAGACGATGTTAGGAAGATATTGAGCTCAAAGCATCTTTTCTATGAAGAGATGTGTTCGTATCATAATGGAAACAGATTACATCTACCTCATGACCCTGGGGTGCAGCGGTCTGTGCAGTTGGCTCTTAGAAATAGAGATGATCATGAAAGTGATGAGGTGAGGAGGCACCATAACGATGATCTTGATGAAGATGATCAAGAATTGGAGACTGATGAGCATGATGATTTTGAGGAAAATCAGGGTTTGCAGGGGGCTGGTAAGGGAGCATGTGGGGGTGCTGCAAAGAGGTTGAGACAAGGGCAGGGGCTTGGAGATGTATGTTTTGGGACTTCATCTCAGGATGGAAATAAAGGATCACATTTTCATTCGCAGCTGGCTCAAGTTGACATGAATCATGTCTCAGCTGAAAACACAAAAACAGCTTTGTTACAGAAGCAATGGATGGAATCTCGAAAACTTCAGTTAGAGGAACAAAAGCTCCAAATCCAACATGAGATGCTGGACTTGGAGAAACAGAGATTTAAGTGGCAAAGATTTAGCAGGAAAAGAGATCGAGAATTAGAAAAGATGAGAATGGAAAATGAAAGGATGAGGCTTGAGAATGAGCGTTTGCAATTGGAGTTGAGGCGCAAAGAAATTGGTGCTGATTTCAGTTGATTGTCAAATCTTTTCATCCCAACAGCTATGCTTCCATATGATGTAGTTTCCTATCTTTGGTAAACTGCTGTCGATTTTAACTAGAACATCATTTAGGAGGGAATTTGACTCTATGCATATATTTTGTAAATTTAGAGTGTTGGTAATACCATTTTCTGATTAAATTCTTCTGAATTTTGAGAACGTGGAATTGCCATGGTTGAAGACATTGTTGTGAGAATCTTCCCGTTTTTTCTTTTATTATGTATTGGTTTTATAGTGAAGTTTAATTAATCTTTATGATCCACCAATGCACGTTGTTGCGTTAAATGCTTGGAGCATTTCACTTTTAAGTGATGCTAAAGATGCTGCATTCTGCAGTTTAAACCAAAACGTTATACGATAACAATTCACATGGTATCTAAATTGGTAGTTCCAGTACACATCCATACTGATAAAAAGCTGCGGATGATCGGTTTGTCAGCAGAGTCTGTTAAGCACGCTTTTGTTTGGTACAGCTCATGATAGACAAGTTCATAAATCTGTCGGCAACAGACAAGTTCTTCTCTGCACGAGAATAAATCCTCTTCTCCTAGCTTATGCTACAAAAAGTCGGTTGTTTCAATTCTTCCAGTTGTTTGTTTAGCTAGAGTGCGTTACTTCGGTATCTTGCAACTAAATCCATTACTATTTGCTGCCATGATGGCATTTAAACTAACATCTGATATCTGATACCTATGCAGCTAATGTGCTCATTCCTGCAGCTTTTTTCTTGTCCCTCATGCATGGTATACTTGTAAACCTATTTACGGAGATGTAATTTTTGCAGAAAATGCTCTTAAAGGAACTGATTGATTGTGTTGAGGAATATAAAGTTTGGTTTAATACAACTTAATGTGATTTTTTGGTCATACAAAAGTGGGTAATTTGGTTCTTGAAGGTTTGTTAATTATTACCTTGCCATCCGATCTTACTTATAAGCAGAGGCATGTTTAGGTGGTATTTGTTTCCATTTTTAATTTTTGTGTTTCTGTTTTTGTTTTTAAATTTATTAAAAAACTTATTTTTTAAAGTTTTTAATTTCTATTTTTATTTTTAGTTTTGGTTTCTTCCGATTTTCAAAAATTATGAAAATTATGAAAAGTAATTTTTGCTTCCGTTTTTTTTTCATAATCTGATTTACTATCATTTAAATATATATTATTTAATTATAAATAATTTAATTCAACATTATATATTTAATAAATTTAAATTAATTATCAATAAAAATTATGAATAATTTATTAATTTCATTTAATTTTTATAATTAATTATATGTAATTAAATTTTAATAATTATTAATAAATATAATTAAATAAAGATATATAAATATTCAAATAAAATTTTATTTAATAATTTAAATATATTTCAAATAAATATTAATTTATAAATAATTTTTAATTATTTATTTTATTAAAATAACATAATTTTATTAATAATTTATTAATAATTATTATATAAAAGATTAAATAAATTTATTTAATTAAAAATAATTGAAACTAAAAAAATAAAAGTAAAACTAAACGAACTTTTACTTAATTCCTTAAGACCACACTTAGCCTATTCGGTCAAATTAAACAGACATGGGTACTGGGCTGGAGGTAAAAGTTACGTAGGAAGCTAGGCTAGCAATTGGGCCGTGCATATAAATAAACCGAGACGTGGTTGAGATGTGTACGAGCTCTCATCATAGGCATGGACTGTTAGTTTAGTTTGGTAGTCATAAAGTTCCAAGTAATTTTATCTAAACTCAGACTTATAATTATGCTAATTTGACTTTCTAATTAATGCAGCAACGACAAAAAAAACGCATCCCGAATTAATACCAACTCCTTAAACTGCAGTAACTAGAAGATTGATTGGTTTATATCAATCTTTTGATGAGTGTAGAATTTCTCCACTGTTGATATAGTTTTTTTCACATCATGATTTCAAATATACACATAGCCTGTTTCAACCAAGTCAACTTAATTTTATAAGTGATATATATTTTTATAATAATTTACTTTCTTTTTATAGATATAAATTAAAGAAATTGTTTATGTACATTAATTAATAAAAATATATCTTCTAGATAAACTATTTAACATGTTAATAATTTTAAAATATTAATATTAGATAATTTATGACTATTATATAATTGAGATATTACATGTCATTAAAAAAACTTTAAAGTAAAATTATCAAAACTATATTAATTTATGCCATAGAGCATACAATGTTCCTACTTTTAACCTTTTAGTCTTATGGAAAAAAAAAGATAAGAGTCAATTAAAGTTAAAGAGTTACAAATCTAGGCATACTAATTAAATTAATGGATGACAACATTGAAGCATATGATGGAAGGTGATAATGTATGAAACAAATGAAAAGACGTAAGACCTTATGCCCACAAGAAACCAAGAGTTCTTTTGGAGGTCCATGACCTACCATCTTGTTTTGCCATTAGAAGCAACCACTATGGAGTCTCCATGCCTATCATAGCTTTTCCATGAATGCCACACATGCCTTGTATCCTAACATTTTCTGCATAATTCAGACAAGAAGCTGTCTAAGCTTCGTCTGTTAGAATAATATTTCGTGCACGAATATTAATATTATAAAACTATACATGAATATGGTGGAAATATACTGTGTTATTAAATGTTATAGTATGTGTTTTTCTTCTACACTAACCATGCAATTAAAGTATACAACCAAAAAAAAAACAGTTTTCAAATCTTTCAGTATGTACGTGTAGTTAAAATAACTAGTAGCATGATTTTTTTCCTTCCGTAGATAATAAAATTTTAATATCCATAAAAGAGTGACACATCTAATCACTATTACAGTTAAATCATGACACATCTAATCATGAGACTTTGTTGTACAAAACTAGTTAAACAATCTTCTTTAATAACTAATACAGAGATTTGACAAATGAAAGAAGACGTAATCAACATGATACAAACAAGTTTTGGAAAGCAGTCAACATTGAATTCTATTTTTTATTTACGGGATTTGTTTGCTTGCATAGTGTTATGGTTATCGGAGTCGGACACTGGAAAAACTGTTATTACAATTTGTCCCACCTCTAAAAAGTACACTATTCAGTAGGATTTGATGATGCATACGGAGTCATAATCAGAACAGATAACTTTCAAGTTTCGAGAGAAGAGAATCAAATCTGTTTTGGACCATCTTAATATGTCCTTCTAAATAATGAATTTGCACTGTAGCTTCTAATCTTGACAGGCACTTCAAGAATGTGTGACGTATGTGCAAATAGATTTAATATTGTTGATTGGGAAAATTAGACTCGCCAAAAAAGAAATACGATTAGAAAGTGTTTTCATACAAAAAGATGGAAACAGAAACCAGTTGCAGGTTGCTTAGAAAGAGCCAGATAATCCCATGGGTTAAAACACATGGATGACATATGACGAGTGTTTCTTTTCACATGCCCTCCATGTTAGGCAACCGTGCTTTTGTCTGCCACCCTAACTTTCATCTGAAATTTAATTATTGTTGAGATCTTCTTTTAAATTAAAATTTTTTTCACTAGATGAGATGGCAACTCCTTATTGATGGTTATATACGTTTATATTGTTTTTTTTCTGCCCTCTCAATACATGCATTATATATATATATATATATGTAAAACAATGTTTTAAAAAATAAATCGGTTTCGTTGGTTTAATAGTGAAAATTTTGAATTAATTAATTTTTTGGTTCAATTTTTAATTTTTCGGTTTGATTTAATTTGATAATGTTTGTTATTAAAATTTTATTAGTTTATTAATTAATCGGCAATTTTTATAACCCAAAATAAACTGATAAATTTTCATTTAACATTTTTTCTTTTTAGTTAATTTTTAAATTTTATTTAATCTTTAATCAATTTTATAACAGTCTTATTTTATTCAATCTTACCTCATATATAGTGCAAGTATATCCTTGATTCAACCATGGGGTTGATAAGCGTGAAGGAATCTAAGATTATAACAATTGAATTGCTACAAAAACAGTAAGTACCAATAAACCCCAGGAAAAGGAAGAGAAATTATTTTCTGGCTTTTGACGAGAAAGCAGTTTCCATTTTCATTTGTACATAGTGTCTCACATAGCCTCAATACACATTTCATACTTCAACTATTAAGCTTTGCAATATCTTTGAATATAGCAAGTGCGCAACCACTAACACTTAAATTCTTGTACTAAATATGCATTTGGAATGGTACAAAAGCATAAGCACGTAGTCCAGCTAAGCAAAAGAAATATGTTATGTATGCGCCAGCCAAGCAGTGAAAGAACACAAAAGCGGCTGAGGGTCGACAAGAAACAAACACTGTTTTGTTTGCAAGACAAGTAAGCTCAAAACCTTACACAAATGTCCTTTCTTCTTCCCGATATCCATCATTGCCACAAACACCACACTTCCCATAAGTGCACATATACGCATTTCTATGTTTATCTACCTAACTGCTTTACATCCTCAACCTGCTCTTCCTCATATTTCCCTTTCTTTCCCTAACCTAATTTGTCATTCTCAAGTTCCTAACTATTTTGGATTTTCTGCATAAAAAATGTGTATAAAATCCTTCAGTCCATGATCTAATGGGCTTAATCGAATTTAGACTTTAAAGTTTACGGTACTACTTATACTTCTTTATTATTAAACTTTACTGTAATTAAATATTGTTTGTATAAATATTTATAGTTTCATTTTAGTAGCACTACATGTGTTAGTTTTTTGGTGGCATTTTTACTAAATATTATACATAGACTGATGAGGATATTAGCTGGATAATTTGCTGTATGGAATGGGATTGAAAAATATATATAGTTAATAATAAAAAAGTATTTTCAAATTTATAAAAATTGATATCCTTAACTATTTATTTTGAATTTCCCCTTTTTTTTGAGCTTTAAAATTTTTATAATTTAAATTCAACTCTACAGTACACACAGTTTCGTATCTTTTAGATAATTAAGCAATAATTGACTGGCACCTACTATAACATGATTCATGAATCCATCTATTGTTGCGAAAATCGAATATGATAAACAGATAATGTCTCGTATAATGTAAACTTAAAATCATTTATAGTGGCAAACACACCATGAGAATCTGGATTCAAAACATTCTAATCTGTAACTTAAAAAATTATTTTTGATAAGGCATTTATATGATGATTAATGGCGGTCCCACTTTTTCCATTATTAAGTGTTGCCAATTCGTTTTGTATCTTCACCCAATAATTGAACCATCGAGTTGATAGCTCCACCGTCCAACCCCCTCAAACCTTAGGGGCCTTCTTATGATTTTTACGTAATACTTTATTTGTCTTCTTAATTAGTCTAAATGATTCAAGCCCATTTCTTAATCACACACCACGCTCCCCCGGAAGCTACCTTCCAACGGTCTTAATGAAAATAAAAACTCAATCAAGAATTGCCAAGTGTCAACAACTTCAATTAGGTCGATTTATAACTGTCATTAAGTGATTCATTAATTAATTACAAATTCAAGTCTTAAGAAGACAAAGTGCTTGATACTTATTTTCATGTTCAAATTTATTTTAACTTAATTTGAAATTCGAATAAGGTTTTCAATATTATATTTGATCCATTCAACTTAAACTTTTAAATTTCAATATTGACCGTCATGCCGTTGTCTTCTACAATAGAAATGTTGATAGTCGGAATATACATTGCCAAATTACTCGTTGAGTGATTTCACACGTGAAGATTGTTTACATTTGAGCTAATTGATGTCAATCTCAAAAATTCATGATTAGGTTCATCATAATTATAGTCGAATAGCTTGATTAAAATTTCATATTACCAATGCAAGCTTCAATTACCAAAAATACCACAAACCTCTTTGGACTCGAACCCCAAATGTAATGTTAAGCCTAACTCCTCTCAACTACCGCAGATATCACAGATGAATTGGAAACAAAGGACTCTTTGCCAGTTGGTCTTTAGTAACATCAAACCAAGTGTACCAATCAAAGATCACATTCTTATAAATTAAAAGAATTTTGGGTGCATACGACCTCGTACATGAATTATATATATGCCTACAACACACGTTCTTGACAGATAATTAAAATTAACAAGTAACAACCCATAAGCTACCACACCTCACATCTGGTCCCCGACCCAAGCCACTGAATTCAAAGAAATAATAATGATAATAAACATAAATTCGGCACTCAATTATAAGGGGTAAGAATAGCAATGTCATCTTCACTATCAAAATTTCAATACTATTTATTACGGTAGGTCATGACCTAACTAAATGGCTTACTAGTAATGTTCAGTCAATAAATGGCTGCAATTTTGAAGATTAAAACCACGCCACTTACCTAATTAAAAAGAAAAAGAAAACTCCCATTCTAAGATATGGTATTTAGGAGGGAGAGGGGGGTGGAAATTATTTTCTTATTAGATAAGTATCAATGCATTACTTGTCAAGAGATGTAGTGGTCGACATCAAAATATAAATTGCATCCAGTCTTGCCCGCGTGGCTCCACGATATTGCCCCTTATTAGGTCGCATTTCAAAGTACATATACATATTTACACAAATAATGCAAAGCTTTGATTAGTCGTTGTATGATTCAATTGTTTCTCTCTCAATAATGTGGGGGCGTTTTGGTCAAAAATGCAGATACCCATATAGGAAATTAAAGATCTCAATTACCAACAATAGCTAATAATATTAATCTAATCAGGCTCTTATTTAATAATTCTAAAATAATACATGTAAATTTATAGAATAAAGTAGGTATATGATAACAGTAACAACAAGTAATCGGAACCATTTTAGGGTCATACGGAGATTTTGAACAATTGCCGATGACCACTGAAATACAAAACCCAACAAAAAGCAGAGCTGACCATACAAAGCAAATGGCCCCAACTACTATTATCAACATCGTCGGTATCTGTTGCCAATTGCAATTTCCTGAGCTCCTTGATAATATATATATTTTTTAATCTTTGTGCCACTTCTCTTGTTAATGACGTGTCACATGAAAGAGGACCCACAGTGACCAAACTACAAAAGATAACTGAAGATTCCTCTGGGTAATTACTTAATAAAAAGGAAAAGAAATTGTGTCCATTGTCTTTGTTTTTCGTTTTAGTTCTTGTAGTTTTGCTTTTGACATTGACAGCCAGATCTCACCCAAATAAATTGAGCAAATTCACCACACACTGACATACACAAACCATCATCATATAAACCTCTGCAGAATTCACCTTCCCAGCTTTTATTTTCTGATTTTCATTTTTTTTTTGGGTGTAAGAGCCTAGCTAGATAGCTATGTCGATGCTAGGCGATTCATCAACTATGCTTGCGACCTCCGGCGATGTTGCCGACCCTGTTGCGGTTAGAGTTCATGAAGGTGGTGGTGGTGTTAGTCCCGATTCAGGTGATAAAGACAGGACTGTTAGGGTTGTTGATGAAGGTGACAGGTTGAATTATGGTGCAAACCGGTGGCCTAGACAAGAAACTTTGGCTTTGTTGAAGATAAGGTCTGATATGGATGCGGTGTTTCGAGACTCAAGTCATAAAGGTCCGTTATGGGAAGAGGTGTCCAGGTGAATCAATTCTCCATTTTTACATTTGTGCTAGCTTTTTTTTCTTCTTTTCTTTTTTCTTGTAGAATCATATAAAGATTTTAGTAGATGGAGAGTTCTTGCATGGAGATCTGCTTAATGACAATCCTGATAGAATCTTGATCTTCTTTATGGGATCTTTTATTTCTTGTGTACTGCTCTGGGACGATTGGCATTTACAGTTCTTTTTGGTCTATGAACTTCGAGAAAGAATGGCTTTTTTTACTTCCACTTTCAGTAATATAGCATTTGACAAGAGAAACACAGGAAGCAGTTCAATTGTTATAAAATTGCACGAACCCTTCTTTATTGTGTTTTAGTTTTTTTCTCATGTTTCGAATAGTTGGTAAGTGAAGGAAGGTATAATCTCATTAATTTTTGGTACTTCCGATATAGTGAGGGTGAGACTTGAGAGTTTGTCAGGCAGTCGGTACTTCTTTAACAACTTTAGCTCATATGTAGCTTGTTACTTCTTATTTGTTTTCCTCTCTGGGTTTCATGTTATTACGTTTTTGATTAAGAGTATCTTTTTGGACATTTTCTTTGAAATTATTTCACGTGTCGATCATCTTAGATCTTGCTATTTATGATGGTTTTCAAATGGGATGAAATCAGAATTGGAGTTTGTGAACTTTTTTACTTCAGGAAATTAGCTGAGCTTGGTTACAGCCGAAGTGCCAAGAAATGCAAAGAGAAATTTGAGAACGTGTACAAATACCACAAGCGAACCAAAGAAGGTCGAACAGGTAAATCTGAAGGCAAAACGTATCGGTTTTTCGATCAACTGAAAGCCCTTGAAAGCCATAATTCATCGCAGCGAACCGCAGCACCGCCATCACATACACCGCAATCTCAAACTTCAATGGCAGGAGCAGCCACATTACCATCGTGGCCCAATGCGCCTGACTTCTCCCATGTTACTGTTCCATCCACTGCGATCCCTGTCAACATCATTTCTCAAAACACCGCTACATCAGCAACAAACCCTACGATGGCGCTACCATTATCTTCTTCACAACCCGTCAGTTATTCTCAAAACAGTCTACCATCTTCCTTTCAAAACCTATCTGCTCATCTTTTCTCGAGTTCTACTTCATCTTCCACGGCATCGGACGAGGACTTGGAAGGTAGCCGTAAAAGGAAAAGGAAATGGAAAGATTTCTTCCAGAGACTAACAAAGGATGTGCTGACAAAACAAGAAGAGTTGCAAAGGAGATTATTGGAAACAATCGATAAACGCGAACACGAGAGAATGGTAAGAGAAGAAGCTTGGAGAATGCAAGAAATGGCCAGGATTAATAGAGAGCACGATATTCTAATCCAAGAGAGGTCTGCTGCAGCGGCCAAAGATGCGGTGTTTATTGCATTTTTGCAGAAGATCTCCGGGCAGCAAATACAAGAGAATCCTCAACCTTTGCCCCAGCCAGCACCACGGCCGCCGCAGCCGCGGCCTAAGCCTCCGCCTGCTGAATCTTCTTTGGTACCAATAACGAACTTGAATGCTCCAGAAGGGGATAATGGAGAAGATGCTCCTCTATCAAGCTCCTCTAGATGGCCTAAAGCTGAAGTTCAAGCTCTAATTAGGCTTAGAATAAGTCTTGACACCAAGTATCAACAAAATGGACCAAAAGCACCACTTTGGGAAGAGATTTCGGCAGGAATGCAAAGGCTTGGATACAATAGGAGTGCAAAGAGATGCAAAGAGAAATGGGAGAACATAAACAAGTACTTCAAGAAAGTGAAGGAAAGCAGCAAGAATAGGCCTGAAGATTCAAAGACTTGCCCTTATTTTTACCAACTCGATGCTTTATACAAAGAGAAGAGCAAAATTGAGGGTTCAATTAATACTGGTGATGCCGTGACCGTGAAGCCCGTAAGCACAATGGAGCCATTGATGGTGCGACCAGAGAGACAGTGGCCTCTGCAACAGGAAAGCCAAGTCGAAATTGCCCCAGAAGACAGGCAAAGAGAGAAAATTGAAGATGACATGGAAGAAGATGAAGAAGAAGAAGAAGAAGACAGAGAGACTGAGGAAGAAGATGAGACTGGTGGGTTCGAGATGGTGGCAAACAAGGCAGCGACGTTGGGTAATGGTGAGTGAGACCGACAAAAGAAATGAGGCTTCTTAATTGTTTAAGAAGATGGCCAATGTAAAATGGTGTCTTCTAACAGCGAGAGAGGGTGAAGTAAGAAAAGACGGGTAGAATAAAAAATGAAAGCTAAAATGTCTTGGAATCATGAGAAAGAGGGTGTAGTAGTTAACCTGCCACCTGATGATCGATCTTTCAGAATCAGAAGGAGTACTTTGTATAATCATTTTCTGCAGGTTCCAAATGCCGTGAATCAAGTGGATGTGGTGGCGCCGCTTTAATTATTTATCCCCACGCACATGGTATCCAAACCCGATCTCTGGTGGGTTACCATTCTTTTTTCTTTTGCTTCTGTAATTTTATATAATGGTTACGTATAGGAATATCAGCCGAAAGAGAGAATAAATGAAAAGATGAGTTTTTTCGTTTTATATTTTCATCTATTGTACTTCCAGAAGGAAATTGTTCCGTAGATGACAAATCAAAATAAGCTTTCAAATGGGTTGTATCTTTCTTATCATTCTTTTCATTAGTTGTGAATTAATTGATAAGAAGAAGTGTAAGGTTCGTTCCTGGATGTCTTACACATTCCATATGGTAGTAAGTGAAATGATAGCTTAATATCAGGAGGACAATGAGAAAACACTTTACGAGAAGGGTGGGGACTGGGGACCTTGATCACATGAAACTCCTTGGTTAAATGGGTCCTACGCAAAACGAATCTTCTAATCTTCAAATCAGTTAAATTTCTGTACATGTATATGTATGTGTGTGCGTCGCCATGTGTTTGACTTTCCAGTAACCCATCGCAGCATTCATTATTCCTTTGATCTACCCATCTCATCATTTGATCGGAAAGTTTGTGACAATCTACATATAACCATTTATATTATATATGGACAGGCACAAATCCCACTTGTGAGTCTTGATAGGGTGAGGTGAAATTACAGGCAAGTTCAGTGGTGATATGTTCGTGTGCAAGGCATTTAAGACATTCTGTTATACAGTTGCAGAAATTAAGATTCAGAAAGCTGCTGTAGCTATCAGTGTACTGGCAGCCTTGACACAACACAAGTCTATCTTTATCCACTCTGTAATGTCTTCATGTAGCGTCATGGATAAGGTTTAACAGAGCCTACTTTTACCTATATTTGTTTGCTATGCTAATTCAACAAACTATTTAAAATCTTCGCAATTATGTAATAAGTACGGTACCATATTAAATACTTGGCTCGCTTACAACTATTGTTGTGTTGAGTTTGTTACGTAAATGGTATTTATATGTTTGGTACCGTGTTTATTAATAGAAAAGGATGAAATAGGAACTAATATTATTTTATAGTTTAAGAGTACTTATAATGAAATGAGATGGAAGAGAAGCGTTTCATATTACATCTCATTTTATACTAAACAGTAAAAATAAAAAATCTTCAATTTGAAAAGTTTAGGATCAAATATAAGATGATAAAAACCTTTCACTATATTACATTGTAAACTCGTATTTCAATCAATATTTGACTATATTACATTATAAGTCTTTCCATCCTTCCAAACAATAATTTTCTAATATTACATCCACTTACATTTCATTTTATTATAAATCATTACATTTCATTAAAAATTTTATACCTAATTAAACATAGCCTAAGTTCAGCGGAAAATTAAATTTAGGTGCAAATAAATAGTTCATATAATCATTTTAATTGTGATTTTGAATTCTTTAAAATTTTTCTTTCTTGCCCTTTTCGGATATTTGAAGATTAGAAGCACTGAATTAATATATAGAACATCGTCAAGTAAGGATTCATATTTTGTTTACACACAAAAATGTACTTGTGTATGTTATTATAATTGCTTCTGCCAATTTTCTAAATAATGAATAGGAATATATGACACGGACTCGAACAAACCTGCAATCGAATTACGTAGTAATTAACTTAATCGGTAATGCGTGGATCATATGCATATTTGTTTACACATGTCTCAGTAATTTGCCATTTATTTGAAATTCCCATGTGCATTCTGTGCGAAATCATTTAAAAATACGCAACATTTGATCACAAAAATGTAAATATTACATTGAATGTTGTTGAGGTATTGATCAATAGCAAATACCGTTATAAATAATTTTTAAAATTTATATAATTATTTTTAAATTTATATTTAAAAACTATAATTCATCTCAAAATTTTAAGAACCTTAATATTAACAATAACTTAAATAATTAAACTCTATTATTTCTATTTTCTATTAGTAGTTAATATTAAATAATCAAATCAATTAATTTGTTTTAATAAATAAAATTATATTTTAGAAACTAAAATAGCTTCATATATTACAAGAAAAGCATTTCGTTTTAATAACTTTATTTATTAAAATTATTATAAAATATTTTATTTTAGATATAATGAATATTTAAAATTTATTAATTTTATTGTTATTTTTATTTTTCATGTTTCCACAACTTATGAAAATTATTTTAAAATGACACTAGTTTCAATAATTAAAGTATATTAATAATTTTTTACAAATTTTTTACTTATTTATTTTAATAAAAGATAAATAAATATTTATAATATTTATTAATATAATTGTACAAGAGATTTTAAAATTATTTACTTAAGTAATTCATAAATTTAATTTATATTTATATTTTATTTAATATTTAATTATTATCAATAACAAAACTGTAACTATATATATTAAATAAACTAAAACCGAATGCAGTGGCGGAGTCAGGAATATCCTGGAGTCGGAGCTGATTGGACAACGATGAACTGGCGGCGAAGACTTCTGGCAAATTCAACATTAATTCATAATATATACTCACAAAAGAGGTCAGAGAAAAGAGAAAAGAGGAAAGTTGCGATCGCAACTTTCCTCTTTTCTCTTTTCTCCGACCTGTTTTGATAAAAAGGACATAATTTTTACTACAAATATCGGATTAAGGTCATTCAAAGACTGTTTTGAAGAGAACTTCTAGACCTACAACTTCTATGAAGACCTCAAAAACAAATTTTACCTCTATAAGGGTTAAAATTCCCAATTAATTATTACTGTTATTATTATTATTATTAAATTCCTTATAATTTGTTATTTTATAAATTATTTTTAGAATTATTATTATTATTGCTAATTTTATATTCTTTGTCTCTCTTTTGATCTTGCTAAAACACCCCACAAGCAACAAACTCGTATACCCTTTTCAGTGGTGCGTGTTAGTGTTGTATTGATTTTGTGTGCAGAGAGGGTTTTGAGTAATATGGGTGGAAGTAGTGGACCATGTGGTGCTTGCAAGTTTCTTCGAAGGAAGTGTGTGAGAGGTTGCATATTTGCACCTTATTTTGACTCTGATCAAGGGACGGCTCACTTTGCGGCGGTGCACAAGGTGTTTGGAGCTAGTAATGCTTCAAAGCTTCTTTTACGGATTCCCGCCGACAAGCGGCTTGATGCGATGGTTACTCTTTGTTATGAGGCTTTGGCTAGGGTTAGAGGCCCTGTTTATGGCTGTGTTGGTCACATCTTCACTCTACAACAACAGTCAACAGGTAACCAGCCCAAGAGGTAGAAGCCGGGGTTGGCGCCGGGACTTGTCCCGCGCTAGCTCCGCCCTTGATTATAGGTACGTCTGCTCAAAAAAGTTACAAGTATACACCATTATCATTTTTTGTTATACAACATATGGCGTTATGACGATTCTGAAAAGATGATACGAGACCAGTTTAGTAATTAAATTACCGTTACTGACATGAACCCTCCAGCAGTCACAAAGTGTAAAAACGTTGTGGATTATGACGTGTGTCAAGTATATATTCTCCCCTTGTAGCAAGCGAGAAGACAATCTAACTTGTTATATGGATTGAACGTTAGCCGGAGCTGGACAAAGAAACACTACGAGTTCTTTATGACTCTATGTACCTTTCAATAGTTAACCCTTTCATTTGTCTGAGTGATGAAGACACGTTCTTTCTGCAAATTCCGAAAGAAAGGTTATAGTTAAGCAAATAAGCGTCATAGGAAAACCGGGTTTGAACGCAGACTTAGATGACATGTATGTCTCTATACTGTTACGGATACAATTCAATTGGTAGCAAATAAATCATTGGCGTCGCGAAGGGAAAAAAGGAAGTCGACTCATCCGAAGCGGCTGGCAAATTTTATTTGAATGTAATATATTATTTTATGGGCTGTAAAATCTAATTTGGACAGAGTTTAAATACTCTTTTGTGGGTTTTCTTTTCGGTTCTTTCCCACGACGCTTTTATTAAACCAACAGGTTAGTTGCTATTTAAATGGGAGTATGAGAACGTGATCATTATCAGATAATAGAAATCAACTTCTCTCATCTCTTTGAAACTGCTTCTATCTTCTTCTTCTGCTCCCTAATTCGAACTCTTCTAAGCTGATGCTTCCTATTTCTGCTTATAACTTCTGATAAATCCAGTGATTGTTATCTAGTTGGTAACAAAGTGATGCTTTCATCATGTCGGATTCTACTCCCGACAAACCTTTTTCCAACGCTGAAGAGATTATCTCGACGGTTAATAGTCTGGCTTTGGATTGTAGAACCAATCGTCAAGAAATACTACAGGTTTCATAAAAGATTGAGCAAATCTTCACAATTCTGGAACGTCAGTCCATCATCAATGGACAAAATCGAGGCATTGTTGGTTAGGGTCCGGACGAGCGATGGCATGTTCAACGAACAGGTGATAATTTACATTTTACACCTGATTATGGTCCTAAAATTCAATTGGAGGCACCCAATTTTGCAGGTGTAGATCCGGAAGGCTGGATCTTCAAGGTACAATCTTATTTTGATTTCTAAAATACACCGGAGGAAGATAGATTACGACTAGTTGGCATGATGTTTGAACCTCCAGTTGTGGATTGGTTTCAATACCAGTTTGATAACAATTGTATCGGCAAATAGGTTGAATTTTTAGAATCTGTCAAACAGCGGTTTGATCCGGACCATTATGAAGATTGCTTGGGATTGTTATCGAAGCTACAACAATGTTCCACAGTCTTAGAGTATCAATGTGAATTTTAAAGGCTATTGAACAAGATTCATGGCATTTCGGAAGCATCTTTGATTTCAATCTTTAAGGCTAGTTTGAAAGCCCCAGTAAAAAGAGAGATCAACTTGAGAAATCCCATATCTTTATCACAGACTTTTGCATTGGCACGTGAGATTTCAGCAAATTACCAAGAAACATTGGATGCAATTTCTGGTCCGCGAAAGGTTTGGACGCCATCTCCTGTTTGTTTTTCGCAACCGCAAAATTCAGCCTTAAAGATTGAAATCAAAGATGCTTCCGAAACGCCATGAATCTTGTTCAACAGCCTTTCAAATTCACATTGATACTCTAAGACTGTGGAACGTTGTTGTAGCTTCGATAACAATCCTAAGTAATCTTCATAATGGTCCGGATCAAACCGCTATTTGACAGATTCTAAAAATTCAACCCATGTATCGATACAATTGTTGTTAAACTGGTATCAAAACCA
>JANIIA010000002.1:13890016-13910511 GCA_027478495.1 Erythroxylum alaternifolium
CTCCGGCCTGTTTTGGTGGGCGGCGAAAGCCGGGCTGGCGTGGGGGCTTGTCCCGCGCTAACTCCGCCCCTGACTAAATGCTCCTTTCGGTTAATATAATTAAACGGAAAGTACTTTCTACTGTTTAAAATGTATGTTCTAATCACATTATAACAACAAATAATAAGAATATTTAGTTGTCCGCCTATAGACCTGTTCACTGGTAATGAAAAACTAACTTCTAGCCATGGGTAAGTTTAACTTAATAGAAATCGTTGTCGAGCATACCCAAGTCATGTCGACCAAGCAAAATACACAGGTACCTCATTGCTGATTTGAATGAAACTGTCATCTTGTATATGCTTCTTACTATTTTTTACTCTAGAACTAAAACAAACCGTACTTGCAGTAGCAGCACTCTGCAGTTCAAGAAATTACTTCAATCTTCATGCATTAAGACATAAAACTATATGTTCCTTACTATTTTTTACTTCGAAAGATATACAGAACAACCCCAATTACTCCAAAATGACAACTCCTCCCGGCCCTGAAGCATCCATTTGGGGATCCTCAAACTGTTGATTGGTAGTTCTTGCCCTAGAAAATCACGTAGGTTCTGGCTAGTGTCTGTTCTCAAATTGCTGGATGCTTAAGTCATGTTCAGGAGAATCGGGACGAACGACAAAATTCTTCATTAGATAACCTCTAATTAGTCAATTAATATCAAATCTCTCAATTCTCATATACTTTGACGCACATCCATAAGCATGTCAAACAAGTCAACTTCTACGGTGTACACACTTGAGATAATCGCCTACGTGAAGCCTAACAGAATTTACGTACCATTCGAGCTTCTACTAGTTGGAGCTTTGTGTTTATACCATATACTAGCTACTTCCAAAGCTACAAGCGGTTAAACTTATCCCTCATAACGATACATAGTATGTTACAAAAATATAAAGCCAACATTCTCAAAATCCAAAAATTTAACAGCCTAACATGGAAAATGTGTTTTTGTTTGTTTTCCTTATTAGAGCAGACGGCTTCAGATGTGACAACAACGGCACTAAAAACCATATTTAGCCGGAAAACCTATACCCTATCGATCTTTGTCTATTACTCCCACAATATTATATGGATAAGATATAGAAAACTATCTCGATAGGATCCTTCTCTAAATATTCGGCTCAAAAGCCAAGAAAGCTATATATGTTAAAAAAAGAAAAAAAAAAGTTAGACGAAGATAATGATATCAGTTCCCTTGGCAACATCTTTGTTGGATGTCCAACAGAAGATTTCAGGAAATAAAGCATATTTCAATGCATGTGTATGTCCTGGAAGAAGAGGACAAGGAATAAGCTAGAGATGAAGTTAGATAAATGGCCAAATGAGAGAATACTTTGCTTCGGCACTTAACCTCCCAATCTAAATGATGTCTACAAATGTATTGTTTTGTTCAACAATACTACAACATTACAACAAGGTGAATTTAGTAGACCCTTTAAATGCACATATAAAATAGTGATTCTATAAGAAAAATAATTAACTATTAAGAGTTGAACTTTAGAAGGCCTGAGTTTGGACTCTACTTCTCCTTGAATCCTGGCTTGACTTCCATATATTTCTGGAACTAACTAGGGAAAGCATATCAATTTAAGCTTATTGGTTATAGTAATTAATTCTGGTCAAAACAGTCCTTCTTTGATCACCTTATAAATTACAAATTACATTCAATAGTGTTGTTTATACTTTATACTAAAATCCTTGTTGCAATATTATTTTGTTACATCTATTATAGAGTGAATTTATATTTTTAGGACGTCCTTACCATTTAATACTATTGAAATAAATTCTTTTTAGATATTATTTCGATAACTAAAATATGATTGTAATTATTTACCAATCAGAATAATATAGAAGCATTTTGGATCGAAGTTATATTCATAACTAATAGATATGTTTTTCCAATTATCAAACCACTAAATTTCTTAAGTTAGAGTTAACCTTTTAGTGATTTTCGAAGAAACGAGTCTTTGGAGGTGTTTGACAAACAACTGATATACTGTTTTTTAGCTTTTTGACTAAAATTTATCTTTTTAACCATCTTAAAAAATTATTGGTGTGCTTGGTGAATGACTTATTGGTCAGCTTATTTAACCCAAATAAGTTGATTTCTAAAAGTTCCACAAGAGAAGCTTTTTTGATGATCAGCCAAAAATTAATAGGTAAAAAATCAATTATGCCCTCCTTTCATAATTTTGAATTTTGCTAATTATGCTATAGTGATATTATGAATAATTCAAACCAAAAATTATGCGTAACTAAAAATCATGCATGTATTTTACAGTGATAAATTTTTTTACAATAAAGTAAATTTTTTAGTTATAAAACTTGGGAGTTTTCTTTTACTAATGAAATAAGTTTTTTGGTTACAAAATAAAAAAATATTATGGTGACAAAATTTTTAAGAATATTCTATGCTTTTTATTAGAGTTAAAAACTTAAATTTTTGTAAAATTAAATATCTAATTATAGCTTTGTAAATTCTTTTTTTTTATGTCACGCCCTTATAATTCATTTTATACTTAAACAGTTAATACTAAACAGTTAATTTTATCAAACATCTTCAATAAACAACTAATATTATCTGCTGGTTAAATCAACTAATATAATCAGCTGTTAACTAATTGCTGATATACTCAACTAGCAATCCGTGAATTACCAAACACGGTCATCTAATTTACTTAATTGTATATCAAAGTGCTCTGTTAGTATATTCGCTCTTTCTAAAGTTAAAATAACAGAAAAATGAAAAGTCCTCCATTCTTAAAGAAAATATGAATAGAACAACAAAAACCATGTTGAGTAATATGAATTCTTCTTTCAGCAAAGGTTTGATTTTGAGCTAGCAAGTCTAGGAAAAAGCTACAAACAAGACTTGCTCATTTGTACCATTCTTATTAACTTTGCTTCTCATTTGTGTTTTCCCATATCCGGATGTCGTGATGCCAGTGATCCAAATGGATGAAGGTCACATGGGACTGCCTGGCAGTAAGAAAACAACAAGCTTCTCAAAAAAAAAAAAAAAAAGAAAACAACAAGAGCATAGCCAATTTGCATCTTTCTCCATTTCTTTGTTCATGGGGCCTAGTAATATATGTGGCAAGCTCCAAACTATTGTTCTTATTACTTGTCAGTGCTATTAGATGAGATCCCGGTCTAAAGTATAGTTACTTTAGCTTTGAAAGATACGACCAAATCATTGGCATTTCCTTCTGTTATTTATATCTACATGATAAAGATGTAAAGATACGTTTATGCAGACACGCACATACAAGTGCGAGGGTGAAGTAAAACACTATGAACTTGGGAAAAGAGGTGGCAAATACGGTAGAATTTCCAGTGTTTTTAAAAACAAGCCTTCACTCAGCAACGTCACAATAATCAAATACAAGAACCGAAAGCGTAAGTAATCAAACTGTAATGTCCCAAACTTGTTGCTTAATATCATATAACCAACAATAATTGTTGACATCATTGGAAATAGTGATCTGACTAACATTGATGTCAACTTCAGAAATTCAGGCTTCCTATCTCATACAGCTTGCACAATCTCAATGACACTTGTACAAGAAAATTAAAACTAGCTATCACAGTGTGTGTCTGAAGTTGTACCAATGGCGTTGGTATAAAGGATACGTAAGTGTCAATGTTTGTCCCATTCATGCTTTTGTTATTCAAGTAATATTTAACTTGTAGATTTGGAAAAGGGCAAGAAGTCATAAGACGTGACTCTGTCTCTCAGGGCATGTCTAAACGCATTTCTTTTTCTTTTATTTTTTTTGGTGGTGACATTAATATTTGTCTTTTAAAAGCAAAGTCCTATAACTTGGGAAGGAGTTTCCGTCTGAAGCAGCCTAGCGTCTGAAGTCAGCACAAAAAACATGTTGTTTAGGAAATTCAGTCTTGACAATCTCTTCCTCTTTTGTTACGTTCAACACCTTTGAAAAGTAAAGAAAAGAAGAAAAAGTGCATACCATCATCATCAAGTAAAGAGTAGATACCTGCTGTACATAAAACAAAAGGCAAAAACAAAAGTATTTGTTGCTAGTTATTGTACATGCTTGATGCTTATTTCAGTTTCCTGGTTTGGTGTAAGTGATATGCAAAAGGAAAGAAGAGAAGCAACAACGCAACGTAGATTCATGTCTTTTGCTGCCAGAGCTGGGTAGCTTTAGAAGGAAAAAGCTTCGGCAATGGCATAGAGATGGAACATATATATACATATAGTGGACGACGTCGGTTGAGGAGCCATTTTCAAGCCGTTGCAATTTGACTCTATATTTTATTGGTTTCAGAACGGTCAGACAGTAGACACTGCACACACATCTATGTTCGTCACTGTAATTAGGCTGTAGGACCCATCGCCCAAGTGGGACCCAACTCCTGTAATTACCACAAGCTGCTGGTCAAATGATTGTATCAATGCATGTTTACTAG
Source organism: Erythroxylum alaternifolium (assembly GCA_027478495.1). Taxonomy (NCBI): domain Eukaryota; kingdom Viridiplantae; phylum Streptophyta; class Magnoliopsida; order Malpighiales; family Erythroxylaceae; genus Erythroxylum; species Erythroxylum alaternifolium. Next base: position 13,894,496 of record JANIIA010000002.1, read on the forward strand.
GGTTATTATATAAGAACAGTTACAATCGTAATCTAATGGAATTTAGATTTACATCATCATGTCAAAGTTTAATTTCTTAAACAATATGATCTTCATTAATAATCACATATTACGTTTTACATTAATTCCTTCGTACTCCATTATGAGCTTAACAAAAATCAGGCAACTCATTAATTAAGCGCTCATCCATGTGAATTTTTGAGGAAGTTTTGGCAGCAGAATGTAAGGGCTAGGCAGCTAGTTGATACACTGCATCCAATGTGAAAATATAATCACATGATCATCAACCATCATCTTATATCATCATCAATCATTTATTTATATGTATATGTGTGTACAATGATGGGAACAGGAGCTTTTATTGTCTGGTACTGTAACTGTGTAACAGAATAATATCTACTCCTATCCATAAATAAAAATGCAGAGACCAATGATCAATGGTTGTGGGGGCACGTTCTTTAATGGATGATGTTTACAGTAATTTTCATCAGAGTTGGAAAAAAAATTGTACCGCATGCCCTTTCACCAACTCTCAAACGCACCATTTTGTGCCAAAGAGCGGCATTTACATGATTTTTCAAGATACATATACATATATGGCTAAGGTCCCCCATGATTTTGAGAATCCACATTATTGCTGTAGCATCCCACCTCACCAGTCATAGTATTCATAAATAGAATATCAATACAAAACATTTGCGATCAAGTTAAACGGGAAGAAGCATCATGTGCATGCATAACAAAAGCTTATCACATTCTCTAGCATTTGTTGTTCTTATAAGCATATATACATGTTGAATTTAATTGCAAGTTAAATAGAATATCAAAAAATTGCACTTGCAACTTATGCGATTTTTAGGTAACTAACTTATTAGGTATGCTTGGCTTGGAGCTTCGGAGGAAGGAAAAAAAAACATTAAAAGGAAGTATATTTTTCAACAGAAAAAGGCAAATATTCTTTCTTCGAGAATCCAAATGCTCATTAATGCTTAATAAAACATCATTAGTATCTAATGACGACGTCAGTAAGTACTAATTATTCTACTTGAAGTAATAATGAGAATTGATTTTCTTGGTACTCGCATACAGGAAATTGACGGCAAGCAAATAAGTTGCCGTAAATCTAGGTTAGGCCCTCAGATTGGGTGCTGAGACTGAGAAGATTCCTCCGAGTGGACCATGTTAAAAGGTCCATGACTGCATGATGTTGGCATGTTGTGAGAAGGTCCCTGCTGGGAAGGGCAGGCTGTTTGTACGCCCCTCCCTCTGAGCATGTGTATACTTCTTGTATATGGACTATGTACATCATATTTCAGTTCTGAGGCAAGGGAAGTGACTTTTCTTCTTTTTTCTGCAACAATTATTCTTTTATTTAATCTTTTTCACATTAGAAGAACAAAATTGTTTTTACTGATTACTATGGTAGAGTAAAATTTTGCTGACTACAACCTACAGCAGTGAAAATGAAACTATGGTAGAGTAAAATTTTGCTGACTACAACCTACAGCAGTGAAAATGAAAACTATAAGTTGATTCAAATATTTGTATTAAAAAACTTCATAAATGCTAATTTAAGTATAAAATTATTACACCAATTACAATCAAAAGTGCACTTTTAAATCCAAATCCTTATATAAGACTGTACAAGAAGAAATCCAAGCATACAGATATGTGAGAGTATGAAACCCTTTGTATATTGAGCCAAGTATAAGGTACAAAACAAACACTTTAGGTAAACATTTGCTCACATTTACACTAAAATTGAACAGATAAATGAAAAATACAATATTTAGTCTCGTTTATTTATTCTGTGGAAGGACCTGAAGGAACCTCTCTTTCAATCTCCCTCTCCTTCTTCCCCACCCCCCCTTCTCTCTCATTCATTATCTATCCTTATTTATTTAGCAAAAAATAAATAAATTATAGAAACAACAATAAAAACATATAATCCCACTGACTATATGCTACCCCACCCCACCATGTGTTCTTGCTTACAAGTTCAGATTCCTCCACCACAACTCACGGCTGCCGGAATCTGACCCACTTAATTGGCGCGCTGTTCAACAATTACTGACTCTTCATGCAACTTTCTTTTTCATTTTGCCCTCAATGTGCTGTGCTCATGGCCGTTGTTGCTGGTTTGTTGGCTACAATTTCATAGCCACCAGCTTCATCTTCCTCCTCATCATCATTGTCCTTGTCGTCGTCTTCATTGTTATTTTGATTCTCATCACTTTCCAAATCTTCCATCACTGAATCAGTTCTATGCTCTTGTTGAGGAGGTGGCCATTGCTGCTCGGGCGTAACCATCAATGGCACTGAGTTCTCAGGCTTAAATTGAATTTGGGTTGGACCATCAATCTTGTTCTTCTCCCTGTATAATGCATCCAATTGGTGAAAATACGGACATGTTTTCGAATCTTCGGGCCTTTTTTTGTTGCTTTCTTTCACTTTCTTGAAGTACTTGTTAATATTCTCCCATTTCTCTTTGCATCTTTTTGCACTACGATTGTAACCCTGCTTTCTCATGCCAGCTGAGATTTCCTCCCATAGTGGCCCTTTTGGTCCACTTTCTTGGTACTTGGCGTCCAGATTAGTCCTTAGCCTAATCAAAGCTTGCACTTCTACTTTAGGCCATCTTGAAGAACTTGCTCCCATTAGATTCTGATCCCCATTATCTGATGATTTTAACGTTTCCACACTAGTTGCTGCCACCAATTGTAGCTGAGGTAGTGCTAATGCTGTCGGTGCTGTTGGCTGCAATGGAGGGGCTGCTGGCTGCTGCGGTGGCAGCACTGGTGGCTGAGACGGGGGCGGAACAACAGGTTGTGTCGGAGGAGGCCGCGGCGGCGGTGGCAAATTATGTTGTACTTGCCCCAGATTTTGCTGTTCGGACAACTTCTGCAAACATGCCATTACTGCTGCATCTTTGGCAGCAGCTATCGATCTTTCTTGAGCCAAAATTTCCCGTTCTCGATTGATTCGTGCCATTTCTTGCATTCTCCATGAATCTTCCCTAACCATTCTTTCATGTTCACGCTTCTCAATTGCTTCAAGGAACTTCCTTTGCATCTCTTCTTGTTTCTGTACCACTTCTCTCATTAGCCTCTCGAAGAAATCCTTCCATTTCCTCTTCCTCTTATGCCGTCCTTGAATTTCCACGTCTGAGGACGTGGATGAAGAGGTGGAATTGGAAAGGAGATCCTGCGATAAGCTAGGAAAAGAAGAACGGTAAGTGGTAATAGGGTTCGTTGCTTGCGATGGAGGTAAGATTGTAGGGTTTGTGGTTGGAAAGGAAGGGATTGTGAGGTTTATTGACGGCGTGACCATTGTTTGAGAAACATTTGAAGCTAGTGCTGCAGCTGTTTTCAATGCCGTTGATGGAACAGTAACATTAGAGGTGGCGACATTGAGAGGAGGATTCGCCAACGGCATTGCGGTGGTGGTGATCGCCGGAGCTTGTTGAGGCGGCTTCTGTGACAGTGGTGCGGGTGATAAGAGTACAGAAGCTTGATGCTCAAATGCTTCTAATTGATCAAAAAATCGATAAGTTTTGCCTTCTTGTTTTCCTGTTCGACCCTCTTTGGTCCTCTTATGGTACTTGTAGACATTTTCAAACTTCTCTCTACATTTCTTGGCGCTTCGATTATAACCAAGCTCCCCAAGCTTCCTGATAAGGATACAACAAAGAAACTCCATTTGTTTTCATCCCATCTTATTTTACTCATTAAACCAAATTAAACCAGTCTAGAATTGTTCACACATTAAATACACTATAATTCGGACAAGATACAACAAGGAAAATAGACAGAAAACGAAGGAATGAGTTAAAACAAGACAAACGCAAAGGGACATTACCAATTCATGAACTCTCGGTAATCTCCGGGGGAATATGCATTTCTAAAGCCAACTGAAAAATTGTTCATCCTATAATCGTGAAATCCCATTTTCAAAAACTAGATTTTGGTTCTTGATTACCTGTAGTGGAGTGATACAAAGACCAATACATAAAAATAGCTAGCTTATCCTAGTAGATGCATGTCTTGTAATGTTAGTGCTAATAAAAGCAAGTGCCGGAAATGAACAAACCCATTTGTAAATGTCCAAAATCTGAACTTTGTAAGACTGAATTTTTGTTGACAGATGTCGAATACCTAAGATGAACGACGAAATACAAAACTACTTTAAAGAACAACAGGATGAACAGCGTTAGGGATCATAATCTTAAGAAGAATAAATAAACTGTGTTAGTACGAGAGCCTGAATTATGATTTAACGGCTAAAAGGAAATTAACTAAAAATGGAAAAGAAAGAAGAACCCATGAAAGAAAACAGAAGTAGCAAGCAGATCTTTGACAATGGACCCAAAAGAAGCAAAATTTTCCCGGTGAAGTGTGAAAAAAAAAAAAAGGAATGATGAAGAAGAAGGAGAAGGAGAAGAAGAAGAAGAAGAAAATTGGTAGTCACCTGGCGACCTCTTCCCATAAAGGACCCTTAACACTGGCATCGCGAAACGCAACGTCCATATCGGCCCTTATTTTTAAGAGAGCCAAAGTCTCCTGTCTCGGCCACCGGTTACCTCCAAAACTCCGGTCACTCTCATCGGTTCTTCCTCTATCGTCTTCACCTGAATTTGATCCACCAACATGACCAGCTTCACGTCCAACTTCATGGGCACCGCTTGCTTGAGGAGCCTCACCGCCACCTCCACCGCTAGCAGCACCACCAGCGGATGTCGATGCTGTGGTTGCTAGCACACTACTTGACTCCCCTAGCATAGGACCTGCTCTCTCTCTCTCTCTTCCCACTTACAGCAAAAAATAAAAGCTTAAAAAAAAAGAAAATTAATCATCAAAGCAAATGAGAAGGTGAATTGCTCAAGGGTTTTATGAAGATGGTTTGTCTGGGTGAATTTATTAATTTATTTCTGTGGAGATCTGCTTGTCAATCTCAAGGAGTTGTTTCTTTCTTTTCTTAATTAAAAATTCAGTAATTTTTTATTTTCCTGCTTTTCTCTTTTTAGCTACATGGAATCTTTCTATTTATTTTAATTAACAAAATAGTCACAAAACAGGTGGCAACTGGTGTTTGTGTTTGTGTTTCTCCCTAGTGGTAATAATTAATTTTTAAAAGTTGGGCACAGAAAGATATATAATAAATACATTCTTACAAAGTGGAAATTTTCTTTTTTACAGCCTAGATAACATTACATTACATTCCATGTAAAATAAAATTTACCTGCCCAGCTAAATTTAGTTAAAAGCCGGCCCTTGTGGGTCAGCTTTACTTCCTTTTATTCTCGGAATCTCTTTTTCTTTTTTACCTATTCAATTTCTTTTTTATTATTAATAATATATATGTATTTTGGTTGTTATTTTAGACGAAGATAAATATCCAAGCTTTGCTTTTTACGGGAAGACGTTTTTGGATTTAGTGGCGGTTGGCTGCATTTGGTTGGTAAATTTACTGGACTAGCCCTAACATGGATCCATTGACCTTAAATGATTGAAGACAAGTTTTGAGGCTTTTATATTAGGTCACCTGATCTGAGATCTGGGTTCCCCTCTGTAATTCAGAATTTTCTATACTTGGTTACGGCTATTTCTTGTTATTCCAAAAGACGCCCTCGTCTTCTTGTATTAACCAGACAAGACCGTAACTCTTACACACCCAAGTAACACTAAACAACAATTGCCCAACCTCCATACCAAAAAGACGAAGAAGAAAGAGAGAAAAAAAAAAAAACATTGCACCACCCTTCTTTCGATGATGAAGAAAAGGAAATCTTATTCAACTGCGTTGGGTGTACACTAGCTGTGGATGTAAAAGGGGCGGGGTCCTACAGTAATTATGACAACTGTAGCCTCACAAGTCACAACCTTTTATTTGATAATTGTGCAAAGATAATTGAAAAAAATGCTATTTAATTTTTGTTTTTATTTTTGCGTATGTTTGTGAATGTGGGTTCCACTGTTGAATTAAACTAGTTAGATGTAGGTCATGTTATTAGGCCAATTCATTTATGAATTGAAGTAATTGGTGTCCAATTCGGTTAGTTGCAACCTACCCTAATAAATGGGATCAATATTTTCCCAATGCCTTGATCATCCTTGATTCAGCAACAGTTTACCATGTAATTGATTTACTGTCGCTTTAATACGATCGACTTAATTATAGCCATACAATCAACCCAATTAATTTATATTATTTTACAGTTGAATGTGCCCTGCTCTTCATATTGCTATCGTAGTAGGTCCATCATCTGTTTCCATTCAAATAATCCAACACAAAGTTTAATCTTACTATGTTAAACCGTTTTCCTAAGTATCAATCACATCCAAAGTTATATTTGCTACTGTATATCTCCAAATTTTTTATTATTATGATCTATTCTAGTTCCTCTTCAAATGGTACTTGCCTATACTTAGTTTTATTGCTGCTCTCATTGTCATGGACCTTTTTGATCAATCAACTTTGTGAGAAAAAAGAGGTTCCAAGTCAATGCCAAAAGACTTTTTGTGGCTTTTCTAGAGTTAAAATAGACAAGCAAATAGAAGATAGAAGAAGGGGGGAAAAAAAAAGGGCAAGAAGAGGAAAACGGAACGGAAAATTTTCTTTTTCTACCCCTTGTGAAGAAATTCAGTAACCCAATTATTGAATCTAAAAACAAAGTGGAATTCCCAACACAACACCAAGTCACGACTCATATAATGCAAGAAGTGGGACCCCATTAATCAATTGGTCATTAAATTCACATATAATGATAATCAGGATTCAACTTTCACAAACCAGAAGTACGCCACATCATTGATCAATATATGTAGGCGCATGCACCATATAAGGGGCGTTTTGGTCAAAGTGTATGATTGAAATATTAGTGACAGGGAAGGGGCTTGAAAGTAAAATAGAAAGATGTCATAATAAGATAGGCAAACATAAAAAAAAAAAAAAATAATAAACAGGCACCGTTTATTTCTATTATAGTGGGATGTACAGCACGTAATTGATCATAAGAGTGGTCACATCTTTAAGAAAGCAACTCCATGTGAGTTGTGTTCTTACTTTTTTCACATCTGCCTTTCCGTCATCAAATTAATCTTTGTTCTTGATATTTATTTTGCATTTCCCGCTATGAAAAAAAAAAATGCTGACAATGAAAGATGCTCAGCTTAATTAAATACGTTCCCTTTATTGTGCAGAAGTAAATGATTATTATAATACGTTAATATATACATACAATAATGAGTTAAACGTGGTGGGGTTCTATAATTGATCCCCATATATAAAATTAGGTTTAAGTCCATGTAAACGGAAGTCAGAAATTGTGGCTCATAAATAGAATATTACAAAGCTTAGTTGAAAATATGGAGTAACATACATACATATATATATATATATACGAACCGTATGTAAGCACGCGTGGCTTTACTCCTTAGCTGGGCCTGGGGCTGGGGATGATATTATATAGTTGTATGGTAATTGAAATGCTTTTCTTACAAGACATGTATTGATATTTACTGGGAGGGTTTTGTTTTTAAGTAGACTGCATCGCTGGCAAGAACTTCTTTAGCTGGAAAAGGTGGGGTAGACATGGTAGAGGGATAAGAGATTAGATGCCTTGTAGAACTTCTCTAGCTGGATAGATGCCTCCCACTATGTATGCCCACAATTATTTTACAGCCCAACACCACCAACCATAAATGTCTCTGTCTCTATGTATCCCTTCTCTCTCTACATGCTCATATATATATATATATATATACACACACTATGTTGGAGTATAATTATTGCTATTATTATCATTATTAATCTCATAAATCTGTCATTTGCTGCAGGCTAGCACCTGTGTTTTGTAATTGTGAAAAAAGTCACCTAGTTTTTCTCAGGATTCAGAAACTTTTGTCTTAGAAGGGTATATGTATTGTACGCATCCACATGTATACCACACAAGTTGACCATGTAAATGCATGTATAATTTATATAATTACATATAAAACTCATCTGGTTGTTGGAGATATTAGCATATTCTGCAAAATCCGTTTTGGAAAAATGAAGCATATACATATATAAGTGTTGTTTGGAATTGGGATTCAAATATGCATCTCAGGAGTATGACATGTGTACCATTCTCTTGATGGGAAATAAATAATTTTAATATTTGATTAGAGTTTTGAGAAATCAAAGAGGCCAAAGCAAATGCCTTGCATGTAATGTAAGGGTAACCAACCAACCAACCAACTTAATTTAAGTGAGAATGAAAAGAGAGTTGATTGTGTAAATAGGCTGCATTTAGTTTAAATAATTGCTAAATAGTTAAAAGAAACAGGCAATGCTCATACATTTAATATTGATGGGAAATAGAAAAGTGAGAAGGGACATATATGTATGAGAATGGAGGTGGATGATCTTGTATATTTTACTTGCACATATCAAAAAGGAAGAAATTACATGTAGACAAAAGGGTTTACTTCACATGGGTAGGCATGTGATGTGAATGTACACTTAACAATTCTCTGTCTACCATGTGGATTAACCTCTACATTCATCTGTCACCAGCTAAGCAACCTGCCAAGTGGATTTCTTTTTTCCTCTTTTCCCTTTTCTTATAAAATAACTCATCATCAACAGTACTACTACTACTGTAAAGGGGATAGCAATAGCATATATATATACATACATCACAAATTATGAGGGGAACACAACAAGAAGAATTTACGGCTAAAGGCAACACTTTTCCCCCCACTTTTGCCTTCTCTACTAGACATGTAATGTAATCCACTAGAATGAAAACAAAGTGTTTAATTTAATTGTTATAAAACTATGGTTCCTGAATACCTACTTTTTATTCATCATTATTATTTAAAAAATGCTACTTCTTTCTTTTCTTTTTTGGCTGCTGTCTGCGCCACTTTATATTAATCTGCACTTGAATAAATGTATATCAAAAGATGGGAAGCATTATTACCGAAGGCATCACAATCATTGTATTGAATGGGTGATGGACATTAAATTCTCTAATATCATCAGATTCCCAGACCCTTTATCCATAGTTGCACGTTATAGTCTCTTACAACTTTCGACCTTCTTTCTCTCTCTCTCTTTTTTTTTTTTTTGAAGGTGGGAGATGGGTTAATCCTAGCTTAGAAGTAATTATAAACTAGGTGGGTTTTGGCAGGAGTAAATGTTCAACTATTAGAAAGATATGATTGTAGGAGTGAATTGGAAGCAATGAAAAGCATGTGCATAACTAAAGATTACATTAGTTTAATAATCGATGATTGATGATCTGCTGTACTGCTTATGCCACCAAGTCGTATCATTGGAACATGAGAACATGTGCATATTGCTGTGGGTGGTAAAAACCTAATAATCGATCCCGAGGGTTTTACATAATTATCTTATAACAGACATCATTAGGGCTGTGATTAACGAATTAATTATATACATAGCTAGCAAAATAGAGTACTTACTTTGCTATAAAACTAAAGAGAGTAACCCCAATGGCAATCCCTTGGCTAAATCAGAGTTACGATGAGGGAATGTGAGGATGGGACCCTGCAAGGGCCGAAAAGGAAGTATTGAGAAAAGCCCATATTGAGCAAAGAGAGAAGACAACTGCTTCTTACAACGAAGTACACACACACAAGAAAAAAAGCCGAATAAGTACTCACTAATCATACCACTTAACATACAAAAAACAACAAAAAATCTTACGACTTCATTATTTTCTTTATTACTTTACTAATATATATATATATGTTTTTCACTCACGTCCACTTCTCCTGACGTGAGACCCAAACTGGATAACAGGATAAGCCTCTTTATCTCTCTCTCTCGTGCTGAAAGACTTGTGTGTTTGGTAACACTCTGTAGGTTAACTTTCAAACGGCCCACGCCACGAACCCCCTTTAATAATAAATTATTATTATTATTACTATTATTATTGATAGTATATCAAAGTTGTTATCCTACTCCTCCATCAAAAGTGAGCACTAAATGCCTTTAGTCATGACACTAGAAATGACCCATAAAACAAGTTGCACCACATGCGTTAAAATCAGTAACTAAAACCCCACTCTTGTCTCTACCCGATTTGTAACAGTGGAAAAGTTGTCCAAATTTTGTTTTCGGTTCCAAAATTATACTAATAATGCCCATGAATGTCCGTTAGCGGTAGGGTTATGTTTATCTCTACGCTGCTTTTCTCCATTCTGCTTTTTCTTGTACTAACTAAACACAAATGGTGAACCTACCTATATCTACTGTAGTCCAATCCAAATTTCCTTCTCAAACCCTTAGTACTTGTTTGGTAATTAATAATAAAGGGGTTTTTATTCTCTAATTTTTACATATTTAGTTATTAGAAATAGATAAAACAAAGAATGACAAATTTTGAATGAATTCTGAGGTTTTTTAATTTTACTCCTATTTTTTTACTATGATTTTTAATTTTTGTATTCTATTTTCAATTTTCAGTTTTCATTTTTTATAAATAAAAACAAAAAGTTGTTTGATTATTATTGTCAATATAATTATATTTTTATTACTGATAATAATTACATATTGAATAAAACTTAAAGATAAATTATTTTTAATTAAATAAATTTATTTTAATATCTTATGTAATATTTATTAATAAATTATTTTATTTTGTTAAAATAAACAATTTTAAAATTGATATTTATTTTTAATATATTTTAGTTACTAAAAAAATTTTATTTGAAATTTATATATTTTGAAGATACTTTAAATTTAATTATATTTATTAATAATTATTAAATTAAATTTATTAAATTAAATTATCTATAGTGCTTATCAATAATTGATATATTAGATAATTAAATAATATATTTAATTGATAATAAATTAGATTATGAGAAAATAGGAGCAAAAATAAAAAACCACTTTTTATGGGTTTATGAGTTTTAAAAATTGGAAGAAATCAAAAGCAAAAATAGAAACTAAAAAAGCTCAAACAAGCAAATTTTTTTACCAAATTTGAAAACAAAAAAAACAAAATAATGAAAACAAACAGAACTTTTATTTTTAAGAGAGAAATGTGTGTATAATAATTCCATGAGAGATAAGAGATATTATTATATTATTATCAAAATATCATAAGATATTATGAAGATATTAACTTTATTATAATTTTATCATCAAATATTATGATCTTTTATATTAAAATTTTAATTATTTATACTTTTATTCTTATTATAAAAATTATTCATAATTATTTGAAATTTTTTTGATTAATTATTTATAAAATATAAATATTTTAATTAAGTATTTATAAAATAAATCATATAATAACTAAATATAATTAAAAATTCTCTCATTGTCGTCATTCTTAATATTTGTTATCAAATACTAGTATCATTATTAATTTTGTTTAATCTCATATCAAATACTAGTCATTCTTATTTTCTTATTCCTATTCTTTTATCACTGTTTCGAGACCTTAAAGATTTCTCCTCCCATTCTTTGATTTTGACCTGTGTCACTGTATCTGTTACCCTGAAACACACACCATGGTTTTCTTAATGTCCAGAATTGGTGGTACCTTTTAACTTCAGTTTTAGTAATTACCACTGATGAAGAGAGAAGGTCTTGGCCTTTGATGCCAAGAAACGCACAACTCAACCTGAATACATTTAATTCTCCTAAGCTAGTTTGAGCCATTTAATGGAAATCCTTTTAGTTCATTCTATCAGTAAAAGTTTCCATCTATTTGTTTGCTTTTATATCAATTTTATGAATTCAAATCTGATTGAAATACACAAAATTATTCTGGAACTTTTACCATCATTAAAATGAAAAAATGCAAGTACTTATTGCGCTTGCTGCAGGTAGGAGAATCTTTCCTTGTTAATGACAACTTTAGGTTAGCTCGCCATAAATATCAGGCATTATGGTGACCATTCCGACTTAAATTTCATGGATTTAAATCTCAAGCATTTACTTTTGGACCACACAAGTTGCTCTAACTCCATTTGAAAATGACGAGAAATCTCACCTTGTGGTCTTTCCGGCACAAAGAAGTCCAACTTGGCCAATTGGTCACTGGTCTGTTATACATCAGAATCGACTTCAGGTTACAACTGAACAAGCAGAAAGGGGTCGACCAAAGTTTCATCCTTCACTATTTTGACTCAGACTACTCTATACGTCAATGGAGGACTCGTATTCACAAAAGCCCTTTTCTCTTTTTTTCTTTTTCTGGCTTGGGATGTAAAGCCATGATGGTCAGAATATGGAATCTCATGTTTTCACTACTACTAATTGTACTACTACAAATACAATCATCGAAAACAACCCACTCTCACAAGACTGAAAGATAGCACCTTCACTGGATCTCGATTGGGAATATCTCACCAGTTTAGGTGTGAATAACCCAAGTAAGGCATAAATCGGTTAAGCCATAAAAGGGCCATGTAACTACCAGATGCAGTTTATAGCAAGGCAAGTGGCTATTCGACGGATGGAGTAAATACCGTGTCATGGGGTGCCTATTCAAATCAACCTGATGATATGGGGTTATCAAACAACACTTTTGTTGGCTAATAAGCTTAGAACATTACCCAAAATTTGGGTATATTGAAAGAAATTGGTTTGTCTGGGGAGCTATAGCTAACGAAGTGAATCATAAAGAAAGTTTGTTCTGTATAAAGCTTTTCAACATTCCATCGACTTGCATATGCAATTCACTCTTCTGCACGTAAAAAGGCTTCACAATAGCATAAGGCGAGCTTAAATTCTGCTTGAAGAATCCGTTCTCAAAGGGACGAGGAGTTGGCATCTGAGGTCTTTTTTTTTTTTGGCTATAGTTAATAAATTATAAACTATGAGATTATAGTAATAGCTAATGTGAATTGATAAGGAGTAATTTTAGAATTTTTAACAAAAAATATTAAACTTTAAATAAGAGTATCAAAATAAGATCACAATTCACTTTCTTTTTTTAATTAATTTTTTTAGTGAGAATGTCTGCTAAACACATCATTAAACTTTGAGTCCCTTTTCTTCAAAGTATTCTAATTTTTAACTCTTGTTGTTTATTGCTCTTGCTATCAAACATAATCAGAACTTGTGTTTATTTACTATAAAGTGTTGATGAGAATCTCTACTGATCCCTTAGTTTATAGAGTAGTTGTTGTAAGGACTTTTAATCAAACATATGGGCTTATACGTGTACAATTGTATATAAAGGCTATCATATAAAGCTGAGCTCAATTAATTAAAGTGGTCTAATATGGTTATCATATTTTGGGCTTTATGTATCTATTTTAAGTGTGAGCTTTATATATGTACAGATCGAGTTTACAATTTCTAGTTTTATGATGGGTCAAACTAGAAATTAGATTAGGGTTTTACCCTAATAAAGTAGTTATAGTCCCTAAATTAAATGTACGGATAATTCTTTTCTATCATCCAATCATCAGAGAGAAAACACAGAGTTAGGAAAAACTCTGAAGAAAAAGCTATGTTTTAATTTGGAAGACAAACTGTAAGATTCTAGTGCAGATTTCACAATGGATTCAGATATGCTTATGCTTTTATTTGATTCTTGATGATTTGATATGAATGAATCTTGACTTTAAGGGGATTAATAAAGAACATCAAGTAGTATTAGAGCTTTGTTCATAATTGTGTCATCAAGAATGATTGTTTTATTTTGTCTTCCATATATATGATTGGAGTATATTTCATTTTTTTTCTTTGGATCTGGTTATTGGCATATACGATTATGTTTCTTATATCTCATGGTTCCAGATTTGGTTATTTTGTACACATATATGGTTTTAACTACTGAAACATACGACGATAAGCTGTATTGGAAAGGTGGTTTTCAAAATCCTTTAATCTTTATCGATGGTTGTTTTAAGAATGTTGATTTTCATTAAAAGCTTTTAATCTTTATCCAAGAATGGTCTATCACATGTTTCTTAATAAAAGCCATGAATTTTTTTTTGTTTTAAGAAAGCCTTGACCTTTGGATAAAGAGGAGAATCGCCTGTATTTAGTTTTTGTTCTTTAACCATCAAATAAGTACCAGAAACAATCTTAAAGCTTTAGCATCTTAGAAAGTTTTAAATTCATACTTGTTAGTATGCACGTTACGGATTAATATTATGAGAGATGAGTTTTGGGGTTCAACATTTATAATTTTCGGTTTAATTTGTCAAAAATTTACCCAATTCTCGATTTGAGCTGACAGGATTGTCAATGACGTATCATCAAGAAATTAGAGTTATGACACTTTCATATAGCTTATGCAGAATTTATATATTTTTATTTCATATTTTGGTAATTTAAAGAAATATATAGCAATTGAAATTAAATTAATTGAAGTAACATGTTGCCAAAGCAAGATCTCTTGTGAAAATTAATTTAACTTAGAATGTTAAAAAGTTTTTTTTGTATGTTATTCATGCGAATATTGACTGGCTCAAAGGAAAGTTAATATTTATCCCGAATTGCATATACACTTGTGGGGGTAAATATGTGGTAATTATTCAGTATAATATGTGAACACTAAATCGGTCCAAAGAAAGGTTTATTGTTTGACATGCCTTATTGCCATTGTTTGATCACTACACTAAGATACCACTTACAAGTTAGTATTTCTGTCTAAAGACTAAATATTAATTTTGTGCTAGGTATCTTGTGATGGGGTCTTACCATTATCTGTATATAATTAATTTGGCATATTATAGTGTTGTTATGTGAGTAATTAGATTTTATTTGTTTTGTTCTCTGTTTAGTTTCTGGTTCTGTTGCAAATATCTCTGCTAGTGTTAATTCAATTTCTATGCTTAATGGCACCAATTTTAAGTCATAGAAGGAGAGCGTTTTGATTGTTCTCGAAGTCATGGACTTGGATCTTGCTTTACGAGTTGATCAACCAGATCCATTTACTAGTGAGAGTACCTCTGATCAAAAGAAGGAGATGAAAAAGTGGGAAAGGCCGAATTGTATGAGCTTGATAATCATGAAACGTGCCATTCTAGAAACTTTTCGAGGCACTATGTCCGATCAGATTACTACGGCTAAGGGTTTCCTTGAGGATCTTGAGAAAAGATTTGCCAAAAATGAAAAGGTTGAAACAAGTACACTTTTGGCAAAGCTTATCTTAATGAGGTATGTAGGAAAAAGAAACATAAGATAGTACATTATGGAAATGTCTCACATTACTTCAAAATTGAAAGCACTTAAGTTGGAATTATCCGAAGACTCGTTAGTGCATCTGGTTTTGATATCTCTTCTAGCACAATATAGTCAATTCAAGGTGAGCTATAATTGTCAAAAAGAGACATGGTCTCTTAATGATCTTATCTCACATTGTGACAAAGACGAGAAAAGGTTGAAGCATGATAAGGCAAAAAGTGCCCACTTAGCCACAACATCTAAGGATAAAAGGAACAAAAGAAAGAAAACTAAGGAAGCTGCGGTTCCGACAACACAAAAGAAACAATAAAAGGATGAAAATATAAACGGCTGTTTCTTCTGTGGAGCTGAAGGTCATGTAAAGAGGCAGTGTGCTAATTATCACGCATGGAGTGCAAAGAAAGGTATGCTTCTTATTTTGATTTTTTCTGAGGTTAATTTGACTTTGGTACCTAGACACACATGGCGGTTAGATTCTGGTGCAACAACTCACATCAGTGTGTCTATGCAGGGTTGCTTGAGTTGTCGAAAACCAAGTGATGGTGAAAGATACATCTATATAGGTGATGGCAAGTCGGTAGAAGTCGAAGCAATAGGGACTTTTAGATTATTGTTAAGAACTGAATTTTATTTGGATTTAGTTGAGACTTTCATTGTACCATCTTTTAGACGGAATTTTATTTCTATTTCTGCTTTGGACAAATTTAGTTATTGCTGTCCATTTGGAAATGGAATATTTAGTCTCTTTCAAAATTCAAATTTGTTTAGTGTCGGTTCTTTATCAGGTTACAATAATCTATATATGCTTGACACTAATGCTTCATTTAATGAAGCCTTGCATGTGGGTG
>JANIIA010000002.1:13910611-13924093 GCA_027478495.1 Erythroxylum alaternifolium
ACTACTGCATGAGCATGAGATGTGGTAATTTACCACATCAGGACCCGTTTCTTTGGTCCGACCCGTTCTCTGGAAACAGGATGTTACAGTAATACTTAATAACAAGCATAGATTTATAGTGTAATCCATTTTTTCAAAATTGACAGTGCGTCGTAATTATAGTAAAAATAAAATAACTAAATCTACTACTATATTAGTGGTGAATCTAGGTCGATCTCACAGAGAGTGTGTATAAAGTTATTGAAATGAAAGTAACTGGTGTTTAGGAAGTTTGGATTTTAAAATAAAAAATAAAATAAAACTAACCCAATGAAAACAAATTAAAGAAAACATGCAAAAAACAATAAAACTGGAGAATTCGGTAGGGACCTGATTCTTTGGTTCAATCTCAGCCTATATCCTAATTAAACGTATTTCATTGATTTATAGTTCTCAAACCTCTCTTAGCAATTATTAATCATAGGTTAATAATTAACCTGAGTTTTCCCTTAGATAGTGTTTAATGAAGATACGATCGTTAATTAAACCTAACCACCGAATAATTTAGGATATGATCTCTATATTTAATTAGGCAATAGCATTATAAATTAGGAAAACCAATTAATCAAGGCAACAACCACATACGAAGTATCATTTAATCTAGGTCATGTTATCTCTAATGATTACGAATCATTAGTCGCTACACATGAAGTTCAACATAACAATTACGGATTATATCGAAATTCTAGTAATGAGTTTGCAAATAAATAATTCAATGAATGCATCAAAATCATCTTTTCACAATACCCAATGAGTTCATACATAAATAACTGAACAATAACGAGAGTACGATTATTTATACACAAAACTCAAATCAATTAACATAGGATAACACAATCAATTTCTAATGAGAGAAAGAAACAACAAAAATAATGAAATACACTTAATCCAGATTTTCAGCATCGATGTCATTTCCAAATCGGTATCAAGACATCTAACCTTCTATAAATCTCTCCAAGAAAAATACTTCAGCCCCAATTGAATAATGTCCCATCGAAGCCCCCTCTATCGCTTCTCTACTGGCGCGCCTTCCTACTCTTCTCTATTTCATGCTACTGCTCTCTTATTTATATTAAAGCCAACCCATTAAACCTAACGCTCCTACAACAGCGTTTCAGCCCACGTGTTGCTTGAGTTTTATGTTGTCGCGTGTATGTGTTAATTGCATGAACGTTGTTCACGTAAACGCCACGCTGCCGTTTCTGCTGCTCCTTCCTCCATGCACTTACTACAACCGTTTTCTTCTTATGCTTCTGTCGTTGTGGGCTGTTGGCTATCCACCTACTGCAGCGTTTTACTCTTGGCCATTTGCGTTTTGGTTTATATGCGCACCATTTGCTGCAGTGTTACTTAAATGGTTTAAGTCCAACGTTGCATGCAAAACCAGGTTACTTTCTTCTTCTACAATTGTTTTATTAGTTGCATAGGTGTGAGATGCAATCTTTAATTTATCTTCTTTGTCTTTTCATTTTTCTTGTCTTCTTCTTATTTTTTAATTTTCTTCTTCTTGCTCCTTTAAGATAAGTAAAAATTAATCTTCAAAAAGTGGCTCAAATATCATACTTTCGACTCACTTTAACTTTTTATTTTCGAATCGTGCCTAAACTCACATATAAGTCAATTTCATGTAAATAATCACTAATTGTTAAGAAATAATTTTATAATCAAATAAGCACTTATCAACAAGCCTAGATTTATATTGTTTAGTATTATATTTAGAGTTGTGTTTGGTCCTTTTACACATGAATCTCTTATAAACTTCTAATAATTGAATTAGTTTATTGCCATCTATGAGTTTTTAACTCTTTTTTCATAACATCTAACCACTTATTACAAATTTCACTTTCAATGGCTTATGAAACAAAAACTATATCTTTGTCAATTCTTAAACCACTTTTTACTTTGTGTTATTCCTCTATAGTAGGTTCATTAATGGTAACTTCATTATTTGGAGTTTAGTTATGCATTTGTTTTTCTAGTAAGTTATTAAAATTTCAAAAACTCTACAAACAAACACAAGAGAATAAGTTATAGGCATGGGAATTTGCATTTTAACTTTTTGAATTTCCACTTTATGTGGTTCTGAACTCCTACTAATTTCACGAATTATGAATCTAGCATTTTTAGTTTCAGCAATTATTATGCTATGGTTATTATGAAAAAACCTATGCTCTTCAGACTTTTATAAATAACTAATTAAGAATACACTGGTTGTTATTGAATCTAATTTCTTTTTGTATGGATTATAGATTCCTACTTATATCGAGCAACCTGTAAGTGCCTCAAATTAGTTTCCTTCTTGTCCATAGTTTAAAAGGTGTCTTAAGAAATGCCTTACTAGGAGCCCTACTTAATAAACACATGATAGTTCTTAACACATGCATCTATAATTACAAAGGTAAAGAACAATGACTCTTCATACTCCTAAACATGTTTATTGAGGTATAATTACGCCTTTCGGCTACACTATTTTATTATGGTATACCTAAATACCTAACATTGTGTATTGAGTAGATATTTCACATTTTTAAGGAATTTAGCAAACGAACTAAAACATTATCCAATTTCATGATATCTTTTATAATTTTCGTCACCCCTATCAGATTTAAAAATTTTCACCTTCCTTTCTATCTCAATGAGAAACACGTCTAATGCGTCTAATGATTGAGATTTTCCATCCAACAAATAGATATAGTCATAATGTGAAAAATAATCAATCAAAGTAATGAAAAACTTCTCTCTACCGAACTGTGGAACATCAGAAGGCCCATATATATTGGAGTGTATAACCTCAAGGAGTTGTGTTTCTTGTAGCTCCTTTCTTTATTGTGTGTTTTATATGTTTTCCTTCAATACAATTCACATAAATTCCAAGATCAGTAAAATTCAAATATGGAAGCATTTCATTCTTTTCTAATCTAACCATTCTTTCTTTGGATATGTAAACTAATGTTTATACCACAAGTAAGCCCATTAAACTTTACGAAGCTTACAAGTAAATAACATTGAAATTAAAAGCTACAAAATATATTGAATACTCACAAATTAATTGATGGAGTCATAATTTAAATACATAAACATATTCAAATAACAATTATATTAATGATACACGTATATTATAATTCTCTTTTAGGTGAAAAGACAATACACAAAAGGAACATAAAATGATGTTCAGTATTATATTCACATATTCGTTAATTATACATACTCTAATTAGACATGCTTATTATATTTGGATATATTTAAAGATATATAATAAATTATGCTACTTAATCACGGTCACACTCATTGATATAAAACTAACTAACCAACCTTTAACTAATTCTTACAAAAATTTTATTATTAATGAATATTAGTATACTCCTTATATTATTTCATTCATAAGCATCATATTATCATGTATAATTAATTTTATTAAATTTGATATTTATGAGAACTTTCTAATATTGTCACTTTGGTTATTAGCAAATTGTTTATTATATAAATGTCAAACTAAAAATATTATATAATTATCATTCGATACGGTGTACTTCTAATTAATTATTAATTTGAAATAGGTGCATGGTAAGGAAGTATAATTTATTTATGAGTAATAAAAGATTTATTTTATTTTAAAAATAAAATTTTAAAAATCACAACAAAAGTTGAAATATATAGCTAATTAAAAAAATGTTTGAAAAAAAAAGAGAGGGGGACTAGGTCCAGGGGACAAGTAATTTTTGAAAAATTTTAAAAATTTTGTTGAAAAGTCCTTCAATTTGTCAAAGTTTACGGTATTGATCGGTATTCGATTGATATTTTAATTACCGGCCAATACTATGCGAAATCGGTCAATACCGATCAATATTAACGATTGATATTTTTAAACATAATTTCATACCATTTTTTGACAGTACCATGTGAAATTCATATCTTTGCTTTTAACACCTTAGAACACTGAAAGCAAAAAGCTTTGGTTCTCTTTCACTATGTTCTAGACATGATCTTCTGTCTAATTTTTATGGTGTCTTATTCTGTCTCATGAATTTCAGCCATTTATTTATGCGGATCCTGCATTTATTTATATAAGACTCACATAGAACCTACATAAATAAATGGCTAAAATTCAAGGAACAAAATAAGACACCATAAAATTGAATAGAAAATTCACACTCGTTCTCATCGACCTGATAAATAGAACTAAACCTTTCCTCAAATAAAAGTTACGCTTACGAATCTAAAATCAAGAAATCACATATAATTGTTCACAGAAACAAATTGAGAACCCAAAACAGTGACTTACAGAAATATAATGTAATAAATCGATTAAAATTTCTTTTATCGATTATTAAGTAGAAAATTATAAATTGTTAAAATTGCAATCTGATGGAAAAATATAGATTCTTAAAATTATAATTTAATATCACCTGTTAGTATTATTTTATAATCTAATAAAAGAGGATACTTTGATGCATAATAAAATTTGATGATATTTATTTTAATATAATTATAATAAAATAATTTTAAATGTTTCTATCTGTCAGCGTAATTTAAACGGAATATTGTTATATGATTTCTGTCAGTTTAAATGATTCCTTTATAAAAAGAATTGTAGTTCTAACACAACTCTACTTTTTTATGACGGAGTATATCTGTTCAAGTACGAACTTCGTCCTTATCGTGCAATAATTCTTATATGCAAGACATAATAATATGTTCTTTAAGAATCATTAATTCTTATCTGCAAGACATAATGTTCTTTAAGAATCATTCTTATCTGCAAGTCGTAATAATCTTTAGGAATGAGATGAACGAGAATCTTCATCCCAACTAACCAATTTCGACGTGTACATTTATGAATTTCTTTAGTATTGGCCGTTAAGCCTGATTACATTAACATATGAACCGGATCAATAAACAATCTTTATAGCGTTGCAACCCAAAAGGCGTATTAGATTTTAATTTTGTGGGGCAGAATTCATTTCGTAACATCTGTCTCACTCAACAAATTGTCCATTTTGAAGATGTTACTTCTGAAACTATGATAGCATCGTAGTTGAATAGGCTGTACAGTGTCATTGGTTTGTATATTTCCATTCTGCAGAAAGGAATCTTATTCTGAAAGAGCAACCACAACAAAAGGATAAAGATACCAAGGGTGGATCGAGACAACATGACAACTAAGCTACCACATCTATACAGAAACAGGGGTTATTGAAGAGCCCTTCAGTTTTATCAGAAGGGCTCTTCTTCGTCATCTTTCTTGCTTTTCTCCTTGAACATATTAATCTCGAGGACATACCTTGCTAGGGGGATAATGATGGAGAAGAAGCTCCTTTGAAGATGAGGAAATTGAGTGTCTCCAATGTGAAGTATATAAAACTTCCTTTGGAATGAGTGAAGAAGCATCCAAAGTTTGAGCCAACCACACATTGCCACCCTCCCCCATATTTCTCATCAAACTCCTACCAGTTGCAAAAGACCGATCAGCCAAAGAGTCTATGCCTACAAAAAGCACAAAACTTTTCCCTTTTCCCTAAAAATTTTCGTAGAAGAGCAAGATCCAAGCACATAGTACCCAACCCCAAAAAATCTTATGAATTTGATCATAAGGAAAGGAAAGGAAAGAAAAGAGGGACTCATCTTACATATGGAAGAGATATTATGAGAGGTTCAAGGATATGGTACCTTTTTTATGTGGGCAGCGATGGATTTGCAGTCACAGACGTCATAAAGATCCAAGGCCTGAGAAGCAGAAGCCATGGCATGGATTTGCATCTTCACTGGCATATCTGTATCTTCTATCAAAGCCTTTCCTTCCAACATTTTTCTTTCTTTCTCTAAAACAGAAAGAAAGCCCAGTTTTGGATAGGCACTCTCTGAGCAGCCTACTCTTATCTAAACTCCCCCGAGGAACAAAAGATTCACATATTAGTACATTCAGAGTTCGGGAACCAATGTAAACAAAACACAAGGCCTCTTAAGGACAACGCAAGTGGCCCCTCTCAATTCTAAGGGAGTCATAGGAAAAGTGTAGAAATAACTGGGTACATAATCCAACTTCTCTGTCTCTGTCTCTGCTCACTTTGAGTTCCTCAAAAGACTTCATTTTTACGCTGTAAAAAGAAGCCTCTGTCACTATTCCTAGATTCTCTCTCTAACTTGGGTCTTCATCAATCATCATTTAGGATAAAGCTCTGTTGAAGATAAAGGTGGTGAGGCTAAAAAATGGGTCAAGGATTGCTCGGATTTTAACGATAATTAGTAGCCAACTTTGCTTTTGGATGTCACACACCTGTCATTCAACTAATATTGTCCAATAAATATTTAGAATGAGGTTATTTTTACAGGTTATTAAAGATAAGAGAAGCCACGTACTCATTCGCACTTTGATTAATTTATTTAAGAATTAAACATGGTGATGGGAGTTAATTCAGTTCATCCGGGCCTTCAAATTTTTGTTTACAAGGAATCGAAAAGTCTAAAAGGAATTAAAAAGCAATAGTAATTGCTTTTTTTTTATTTATGACGTACCAAAACGCAAAGTTATCCGTTTCGTAAAAATTTAAAAAGGGTTATATTATATATATAATCTTTTTTTATATATTTTGTTAAAAGACTCAAAAGTTGAATCACAGCCTTCTAATACAGCAACTATTACTTTACCGAACAACAAAATATAAATATCGAAAAAGACATAAAAAATCAATTAACGTTAGAAAATATAAATAAACCTTTGAAATACGAAATTATAAAACCTATTACATATTAAGATGAAATTATTTATGGGTATGAATCAAATCAAAAAATCTATACAAATCAGCGAAAAGATGAAAACTACCTAGAAACTAGTTAAAGTGGAGAAAAACGAAAAAGAGAGAATCAAACTAAATATAATTGGAATTACAAACCAATTTAGACAGAAGAATTAAATCATTTTGGTTATTATAAAAAAGATAATAAAATTTAAAAAATTCCTACAGAATATACATCAAAACATATAACATTAGGACCAGATGGCATTCTAAATTTAGAGTGCGTAATATCACTAGAAAACTTATTATTAGAATGGTCTAATATATTAGCATTAGTCATCCAATTAGAAAAACCTTTTGAAGGATTAACAAATATAAGCACTTTATGGAATTTCATTACCTATAAGACTACTGGCATTGTATTAAATTTTCTATTAGATAATGAAATACGAATAAAAAATACTACTAAGTTTCCTAACGCTCTTGAACCAATAAAAGCTTTTCATGTTGTTACTAATAAAATTTATAAAGAATTTATTGGAAAAGATATAACTTCCTATAAATAGGAAATTGAAAACGAAGAAAGAAAAAATGCCTTATGGCATTTAAATAATATACGTATCTGTGATATTGTTATTTAAAAGAATACATTTGTGAATTTAAAAAAATATTATTATAAATTAATACGTACTAAACAAAGAAATGTATATATAAATATTTATTCAAAAATTACCATATCCCATAAATAAAACAGTCAAAGAATTATTCTTAATAAAACAAAGTGCTAATTTAGTAGCTTATAATTTAGGAGGTGCTATTTCAGTAACAAAATTACATGGTGAATAATTGCAAACAGCAATGCTCTTTTATTCTTCGATAATTACATCTTCGAATGAGCTGTCATCTTTGACTATTGATGTAGACGAGCAATGAGGACACTTGTGAGTTGTGTAATGGTGTAATTGCTTATAGATAGAATGTTTACAATCGTCTGATAGGTCAGTGAATACTCTAGAAATAGTTGAAAATTGTGTTTCAACATGTTTAATGAGTTGTAGAAAATCTACCGCAATTGGTTCTTGTAGACAGAAGTCATCAAAAGATTAGGTCCTCGATAATTGAGTTTAATTAGTGATTTAGAATTGATTTTTAAACATTACTGATAAACTCCTTCGAGACAGTAAAGATTAAACTGGTTAAAACTTACAACTTAAATGTAGTATAAAACGACAATGGCCATGGACAGATGAAGATACTAATAATGTCAAATTATTAAAAAATCTTTGTAAAAATTTATCAGAATTATATAATTATTCTGACAAAGACAAATTACTTGTACAAATTGATGCAAGTGTGTATACATGGGTTGGCTGCCTATTGGCTAAACCACCCAAATCAAGGAATTATCTTTTGTGTAAATATATCAATGAGACTTTCAATCCCACTAAAAGGAAATATCCAATTCATAAAAAAGAAACATTAGCATGTCATAAAACTTTACGCAAGTAGAGAGTGGATTTATTACCTGTCGAATTTCTAATTCAGACAGATTCAAAGTATTTATGTGGATTCACCAAGTATAATATAAAAACTAATTATAATCAGGGAAGATTAATCCGATGACAATTAAAATTAGCCCAATAGTAGCTTTATTTAATTTTTTATAATTAATTACCATTAATCTTTTATCACTTTTTGTTCAAAATGATTGTTTACATAAAATGTGTTACTTGTACTAGGTGAAATTAATTGTTTTTGTAATAATTCAGAACATTCGCTAAGAAATTCTTGTATATCCTATTGTATATAGGGTATATTATTTTTAATATTAATTTCTTGTGTGGGATCCTTTAATTTTATTTCAATTAATTGATTATTTATATTTTTGATAGGGTCAAGTGGATTTTCACTACAGATTTTTCCTATTAATGTTTCTATTTCATTTTGTAAAGTTATATTATTAAGAAGATAAAATTGTATTTGATTTAATTTTCAATTACTAGTTGTAATGTTTTATAATAAATAGTATGATATATAGGAAATTTAAGAATTATCGATTTTTTATTTAATCATTTGATTAGTGATGTCTTTAATGTTATATAATGTAAATATTGACAAAAAGGATTATATAGTTTAAGAAAATTGTTTCTTAAAATTAATGGTGCCCCTGATTCTTGTTGATAAATTGATGGTATTGTAAATGTATAATTTTCAATAAGAATATTATTATAATAACTGGCATACCATATAGCTTTAATACTTCCATCTGCTATTCTTATTTGTAATGGTTTATTTAATTTTTTTCAATTATTTAATAATGTTTTAGAGGGTATACAAATAGTAGCTCTTGTGTCTATATAAGCATTAACTTTTTTATTCTGAATAATCACTTGAATAAATGTTGTATTTAGATTCAGTTGTTGATTCTGAACTTTGGACATCATATTGATATAATGAAGAAATTGTCGAATCTATTTCATATTCTGATTCTATAGGTTCTAAATTATATTTTAACGTTGAATTTAAGATGTTAATTTTTTCTTTCAAGTTACTTTGGTTTATTTTTAGACAATTATTTGCATAATGACCTTCTTCTTTACATGACCAAGATCTACCTTTTGTTTTATTTTGAGGACAATATTTCTTTTTAGGTTTATATTGTCTATAAGATTTTCGTCTAAAGAACTTTTTGTAAGGTTTAGGAGGAAAAAATTTATATTTGTTTCCAAAATATTTTCTCCATTTATATCTATTATATTTATATTGTTTTCTTTGTTTCGGATATGTAGAAAATTCACATCATATTGTTGAAGAACTTCTAAATTTTGGAACAGCATAATTGGATATCTTTATGTCTCAAATTTTTATGTAATTTTGCTTCTAAACATTTTTGTGATAGTACTTCTTTTGTTACTGAAATAGCACCTCCTAAATTATAAGCTACTAAATTAGCATTTTGTTTTATTAAGAATAATTCTTTGGCTGTTTTATTTATAGGATATGGTAATTTTTTAATAAATATTTGTATATACATTTTTTGTTCAGTACATGTTAATTTATAATAATATTTTTTAAATTTACATGTATTCTTCTAAATAATAGATATCACAGATACGTGTATTATTCAAATGCCATAAAGCGTTTTTTCTTTCTTCATTTTCAATTTCTTGTTTATAGGAAGTTATATCTTTTCTAATAAATTCTTTATAAATTTCATTAGTAACAACATGGAAAACTTTTATTAGTTCAAGACAATTAAGAAACTCAGTAGTATTTTTTATTTGTATTTCATTATTTAGTGGAAAATTTAATACAATACCAATTGATTTTTATATCTTTTTCCAGCAATGTTTAAAAATCAATTTTGAATCATTAATTAAACTTAGTTGTCGAGGACCCAATCTTTTGATGACTTCTGCCTACAAGAACTCAATCGCGGTAGATTCTCTACAACGCATTAAATATGTTGAAGCACAATTTTCAACTATTTTTGGAATATTCATTGACCTATCAGACGATTGGAAGCATTCCATCCATAAGCAATTATAACATTACACAACCCACAAGTGTCCTTATTGCCCGTCTACATCAACAGTCAAAGATGACAGCTCATCTGAAGATGTAATTATCGAAGAATAAAAGAGCATTGTCGTTTGCAATTATTCACCATATAATTATTAAAGTCGTGTACTTATTGTCGACCATATGGCTGACATTTCTTTTCTTTCCTTTAGCAAAAGTGGACTCCTTATCAGGAAAGAAGGAATCTACTTTAGCTTTTATTTTGTCTTTTTCTTTTTATCTTTTTATTTGGTTAGAGCCTTTTAGGTTTTATATAATGTAAGACATCTTCTATCTTCGGGTATGAGAAAATAAATTCTTAGTTTTCTATTACTATCTCTTTATCTCACCTAGCCTGCGTATTGGCAATTAAGAGGAAACGAGAAACACAGGTATGATTACTAATGTTTTTATCTTTTCATTAATTATCATGTATTATCTTCAACCTATCTTAATATTTTTACATTTTAGTTTCGTTTATTTAGATCAAATTACTCTTATTGATTTCCTTAATGATTGTTTAATCTATGATTTTAGACATATTCTTATGCAATTTCTTCTTAACAAAGTTCATCAAATCAGGCCAATTTGTGCTATTTGTAGATATATTCATTTATTAATTATGCATATTCAAACAAAAATACATACTAGTTAGAAATGTATTAAAACTTTTACCCAAACTTATAACTTTCTTATATTTGTTAACGCTTCTGTAACTACTCTTCAAACATTTCAAAATATTATTAGTAATCATACGACTTTATATAATCAAGAAAAATAGGAATTAAAACAATTGTATGATCATTTTCAGAATCATTATCAAACGCATATATGACTCAATAGTGTACTATCCCTAATCAAATATACAATGAAATTATATATTTTGAAACTTTGGTATCTCAATATAAAACCAAAAAAGATTATTATGAAGAATGATATTAATTATTTACAATTTTTCATAAATAACAATGTATTATTACCTATTAAAGAAAGACTTGATAATGCAACCAATCTCTATAATTCATATAATCACGACTTACAAAATTCA
The DNA here is from genome assembly GCA_027478495.1 of Erythroxylum alaternifolium. Taxonomy (NCBI): domain Eukaryota; kingdom Viridiplantae; phylum Streptophyta; class Magnoliopsida; order Malpighiales; family Erythroxylaceae; genus Erythroxylum; species Erythroxylum alaternifolium. Next base: position 13,921,994 of record JANIIA010000002.1, read on the forward strand.
TACAATATACAAATAGAGCATCGAAGAAGTTTTCATTAATATGACAGAAATAAGTCCAGATAATATATTAGATATAGACACCTTAGAATTAATCAAATCAACTGGAACTTTCCATATCATTACTCTATTATCAAATGAAAAACAAAAGTAAATAGCTAAAACAAACTTAAATCTTAAAGTAGGTCAAGATATCAATTATCATCCTTTTAAAAATATAATAAATCGAAAAAATATTATTTATTATGGAAAAATTGTATATGAAACACCTATTAGAATATATCAATGTAATGGATATATTCGTATAAGTCTAATAGATTAAGAACAAATTTGTAAACAATTACAAAAAATTCCAGAAGAAAAATAAAATAAAATAGGATACATACATCTATCTATTATTCAAATATTATTAAAATCTACCTTTCAAGAAGGAATAGACTCACTAATAAGAATGACTATCATTGATGAACGAATGAATAATTTAAATAATCAAATAATAAGAGTAATGAATGGCAATTTAGCTTATGGAAAAGTAAAATTTAACACCCGTTTAAAATTAGGGATTCCTTTACAATTACAAAATCTGAATGAAACAATTACTGTTGCTTATAAATTTTATAAAGAAAATTTAATGACTAATTGTCATTATCCTTTTTCCATTACTTATCAAATTAGTTATGCTTTAGCTAATTCACACCATAGTATTGAATTTAAAAATACAGATAAAATATATATTGATCAATTATTTAATGATGTAGCAAAAATAGGTACTAGTTTAAGAACCAATCTTCGAAAATTACCAGAAATAAATTACCCAATCTAATATTACGAATCTACATTAGCTACTCCACGATTATCTTTATCTGAAAGTAAAATAATAAAAGAAAATTTTCCAAAATTTCCATTAAATTCACAATCCTTAAGATTAGAGAAACCTTTTAGATTTACGGAACCAAGGATTGAATTAGATGAAGGTATTAAAATTACTGATCCATAAACTCAAAAAGAGACACCAGAAGTAAAAATAGGTCAGGAATTAATTACGATTAAAAATCAACTTAAAGGATTAAAAGAACATCTTAAAAATACATTATGAGTATTACAAAATAGTTATCTAAATTAGTACATAAATAAACGAATATTGAAATCCAATTAAAAGAAATAATTACTATAACACAACCTTTAATCAAAAATAGTACTAAATCACCAAAATTTAGTGAAGTTAATAAAATAAATGATCAAAAATTGACTAAAGGTCACTTTTGAGTCTTTTTGTATATTTTTTCCTTCTAAATTTGTATTCATTAAATTTAATATTTTATCAAGTTTTTCATTTAATGAATCTAATAGTTTAGTCAATTTCTGATCATTTAGTTTATTAACCTCACTAAATTTTGGTGATTTAGTACTATTTTTGATTAAAGGTTGTGTTATAGTAATTATTTTTTTATTGGATTTCAATATTCGTTTGTTTATCTAATAATTCAAATAATTGTTTTGTAAAACTCATAATGTATTTTTACATGAAACACCTATTAGAATAGATCAATGTAATGGACATATTCGTATAAGTCTAATAGATTAAGAACAAATTTATAAACAATTACAAAAAATTCCAGAAGATAAAAGAAATAAAATAGGATACATACATCTATCTACTATTCAAATATTATAAAAATCTGTCTTTCAAGAAGGAATAAATTCACCAATAAAAATGACTATCATTGATGAACGAATGAATAATTTAAATGATCAAATAATAGGAGTAATGAATGGTAATTTAGCCTATGAAAAAATAAAATTTAACACCTGTGTAAATTAGGAATTCCTTTACAATCACAAAATATGAATGAAATAATTACTGCTGCTTATAAATTTTATAGAGAAAATTTAATGAATGACGGTCAATATCCTTTTTCCATTACCTATCAAATTAGTTATGCTTTAACTAATTCACACTATAGTATTGAATTTAAAAATACATTATGTGTAACACCCCATTACCCTAGGGTATGCACCGGGACATCCGTAGGTCATTCCGACACATATCCTACGATAAGGGAGCGCTACGTGCACTCACTACAGTACTCCACATGGCATCAT
>JANIIA010000002.1:14014579-14038805 GCA_027478495.1 Erythroxylum alaternifolium
ACCCTGAGGTCTCGAGTTCGAGTGCCAGAGGGGACAATACCTGGAGTGATGGCGGTGGAGGCCGGGCTCCACTGTAGTGATCCGGCCCAAGTTCGGATGCTACATCTGAGCTGAAAGATATGAGTTATACAATTCAAGGGTACGATCATGTACTAGCCAAATGTTCAAATATACAATCAGTGGTATTGTGAGTATAACTCATAGAATACTGAATCAAATTAGATGATCTTGGAGTTATTAGAAACTTAAGACATGGTTGAACAATTTTCCAGAAGGAAGTATTGCCTAATTTTGTCATATACCCTATCAAATTAATTATGCAAAGTTGACCCGAAATCATGTGGGTAGAAAATTTGAAGTAGTCAATTAAGTTATGTAATAGATTTTCACATTGTTTTATTATGGTCCAAATTATAAATACAAATGATATTAATGAGGGCTTTGATATTTGAATGTTTTGATGATTAGGATCAATAAGATACTCCAGAATTGTCATTAAACATGCATTATGCATACTTTCTATACATTGATGAGCATAAAAGAACACTTGTACATTTGTGCAACAATGTGATATTTGTGAATGTGTTATGTATGTTATAAAGGAGCACATCGGACTTCAGTCAGATATTGTTAGACCATCCAGGCAATAGCTTCTTGGAACATATTGTGAGTAAACCTAGATGATTTCCTAGGATTAATTTGATTTGAATTTAATTTGATTTGTTAAACTTCTAATTTTATTGAATTGTTTGTAAGTTGTTTCTGGATTCCGGACCTAAGGTCTGAGGAGTTTAATAGTTGGACATGTATTAGGAGTGTTTTGATTTGATATGAATTCGACATTTGATTCTCAACGAAAGTTGAATGCCGAACTTAGGTCCGATGACTGTGAAATCTTGTCTGAACATTTGTATAAGATTGTGATATATGAGATATTCATAATTTGTTGCATTTCAAAAAATGCATGCTCAGCTAAAGGCGTTGTGTCTTGAGTTGCCAGTATGAAGCGCTTCCACATAGAGCTTTGCTTCGTGATATATGTTCTGCATGTAGAGCTACACTCCGTGATTCTGTTCTGATTGAACCCTATGGGCCAATAATTATATAAGTATATGATAGGCACTCAGTCACAACAATAAGAACGAATGTGAGTCTCATGCATATAGCGTTCATATAAGATTGAAATTCATGAATGATTTGCGAAGCTGTAATAAGTGACCATATGTTATGCCATATTGTGTGAGTATTTGAAAAATAATTATATGTTCTGAATGAATATCTATGATATATGTGATGTGTATATGTAACTTGGTGAATTCATCAATGATGGTTCACTCCTTAAATTTGCAAAACTCATCAAAAATTGCAATGTGGCTTTTCAGGTACGAGATAGGAGATCTAGTTCCTTAATCAGGACTTAAGGAATCTTTTGGATAGAAAAATAGCTCAGAGGTCTGTCAGCTGACACCAGAAGTGCTGTAGCAATTATTTTGCAATTTTTTTAGAACCTATAAGAGGTTTTGTACATCTGTGTATGATGGAAACAGTGTAAGATTTGTGACTGAATGCAATCAATGGGTTTTAAAATTTAGTGATTTCCGATTAGGTTAGATGATGCCATGTGTAAGTTGGATTTGTTTTTTTTCTTTTTCTAACATGCCATTATCATAGGCTATGTACTTGAATATTCTTAAATGTTTGGGTATGTTCCTTGTGGTAGTGGGATGTTGCAACTCAGCTTCCCGTCCTGCTAGTTCCAAAACCATAAACTCAATCTCTATTGATAATCTTGCAGTACACGTTTGCTTGGAAGATTTCTAAGACACAACTGTAACACCCCACTCTATAAGGCACACTACTCGAACCTTTATCTGACATTCAAGCATATGCCTCATGAAACAATGCGTTAGTGTAGTCACATTCACTTATATGGCATCATATATTAAATCGCAATTATCCAAAATATCAAAACGTTCCCATTTCGTTTATAAAACATAATACACTGTAGCCTTTCATACATAATCCATAACAATACAGTGTCAAAAGCTTATAAGAGTCTACTGCTCTTTTACAACATTCTAAATGAAATGAGAATTATACAAAAATATTCTATCTAACTCCTCAATCTCAGCTGACCGACTTTTGAGCCATTTTTTGATTCCAAAATGCAAACATAAGAATTATTCTAAAACGTCTTAACAGTTAGGTTTCCTCTCTCGTACTTGAAAGTCAACGTTGCAATTTTGATGAGTTTTGCGAACTCAGTGAGCAAGTCATCGTCGATGTGCTCACTTATACCAATTATATGACACATCATATTTTAATTCACAGACAGTTCACATAATCAAATATTGCATATCATTTCACATTTCAGTTTCCGAACAGATCAAACAATTCACTTCAATTAATCATATAACATAAATATCAATTATAAATACAATTGCTTATAAGACTCCACTTTCATTATTAATTGTTGTGATTGAGTGCCTTTTTAACTGTCCCATATCAGTTGTAGATATCGGGCTTATTGATAATTATTCCTTATCCATTATGGATATCGAGTTCATTTTACTAGTGAGCTTGTGGCTCTTATATACATTCTGAGCTTTAAGCTCTTTTTCACTGATTACTCCAGTCACATCTGTCTTTATCTGATCATGCATATCATGTAATGAAATGCATCAATTCACATATATTTAATCAATCACTTTCATTCAGTATACATATTCACTTTTCATTATTTAATCGGACATAAGTTTGGCATTCAACATATTTGTTGAGAAAACTTATTTCTTTCAAATTCACATTCAGTGAAGCACTTCCAATGCAAATCTCATTTATCAAATGACTCGAACTATCAATGTTCAGAATTAACACATTCACATCAATAATAGTTCAATAATTGAAATTTAAGCAAATATAAACGATCTTAGTGAGAACACTTAGGTTACTTACAGTATGTTCCAGATAGTTATTGCCTTGAAGTCCTGGCAATTTCAGGATACTGTCACTCAATTTGTACTTCTATATCATGCAATACACACATTTATGCATTATTCATTTTGCTCAATCAGATAAGTATTCAATCATACACACAGGTATATGTGTTATGTATAATGCATGTTTAGTGACAATCCTAGGTATTATCCTTAATTCTCATCTCATGATCATTCTAAACTATCAATCTAAACTTATTAAACACTTTATCAACTTGTACAACCTTAACTAGGTTCATTTTAAGACTCATTCAAGCCTAAATACATCATAAGAAAGTACCTTAGCATTAGTTTTTTCAAACATCACTTAAAAGACATCATTTCCGTTAGTATACTAACCCAAGGATCGTGGTCGACCTTCCCACGATTATGACAGAAGCCATTACAACAGACCATGACCATGGGGACTCGGCCATGATCATGACAAAACCCAAACAATCAGGCCACAATCGTGCACTGAAGGCTATGATCGTGCCTGCCTTTTTCCCTTCATTTTTTTCCAAGATTTTAACATACTTAGAACCATCATTAACACTCCAAATTTTCCAGAATTCATATCCATTTATGCAACTTCATTTCATACTAATCTAACTACCATATTGATTACATTAAAACTTAAAAAATTCTACTCAATTGATTCATTTTCATTCACTTAATCCCATTATACAAGCATTCCTAACTTTTCTAGATTTTATCTCTTTCATAATACATCAAACAAATCATCTCCATAGTTCATCATTTAGACTTCATATCCTTATCATTCTCACCTCATGTCTAACTCATAAACATCCATGAAACAATCCATAAATCATTATTTATCAATCATACAAAAACAGAACATGATCTCTATCATTCATTATTACCTTAGTTCTTCTCATTTCAAGAACATTTTACTAGTCTTTTCTTTAACATAATTTCACTGTTATTAAACCTTAACCCCCAATCTATTTTATCCACATAACAACCTATAATACATGGTTTTCATACTCTCAAAAAAAGAACACAAACATATGAATTTATTCATCAAAATTTTTGCACTCATTATGTACCATTTTCACTATCAATCCATCTCAAAACATCTTTAACATAACTCATAAACCTACTCATTTCTACATCCACGTTACAATATACTTCAATACCATTATCTTGATCATTCAATCACAAAACAATCTCCATAGATGTTTCATTTAAAACAACCTATAAAGATTAATATATTATTTACTTGTTTTAGCTCTAATGTTCTTCAAAACACCACTTAACCCTGGCTCCAAAACATCACACAATTATCGTCTTACCAAGGTAGAATAGGCTAGGTTTCATCAAACAAAAGAGATAACAATGAAATCTTGTAGTGGGTAAGTGAAAAATGATAGCAAGGTCCAATGTTGAGAGAGTTGATGAGAAGAGAATGTCGTGAGTGAAGAATGAGAGAAGAAAATAACGAAGAAGATGAGAGCAATTAACAAGTGAAAGACAAGACGAAGATAGTCTTTCAAATGGGTTAATGTTGTGTGTGAGTGTGGTGACATTTTTTACTTGCCACTTGTCACCTTATTGTGGTTCCCACTTGGCTCTTTTAGTATCTAGTCTATTTGTCTCTTAATTTTCTATGACACTTGTCATTTATCTCTACTATCAATTGTCACTTATTTCTACTACCACAAATCAATTTGTTTGCCACTTGGCATTTTTCTACTCCAAAAATACACATAAATTCATAAATGTCTCAATTTTACACCAAAAATTCCGAATTAATAATTATAAATCACCAAATCAAAATTCAAGACATAATAATTTGTAATTCACATTATAATCATTTAAAAATCATTTATACCTCGGAATGTCAATTGAGTGCATGTGCAGCCTTTGTAATGTGTACAAAACTCAATAATCACTTGTATGTATGCTTATGCTAGTTATATGCATGTAAATGTAATGCATTTCAAAATCTCTCTTTACTATTTCATTTATTATGTATTATGATCTAGGATTCTAAACCTAGATATGGAGCAACGGGTTATTACAATTCTCCCCCTTAAGAAATTTCATCCTCGAAAGTCTTATTTGATTGTTCAAATAGGTGGGGGTACTGATTCCTCATGTGTTCCTCCATTTCTCAAGTAGCTTCCTCACCTGAGTGATTCTTCCAAAGGACTTTCATCGATGGAATTACTCAGTTTCTAAACTACTTTGTCTGATGTCTCACTATCTTTACCAATTCCTCAACATAACTCAAGTTACTTGAAATTTCAATCTCCTGTGTTGGTAATACATATGTTGGATCAGACCGATATCTCTTAAGCATACTCATATGAAACACATTGTGAATCTGAGACATCTCAATTGGTATGGTTAACTTATAAGCCAATGGTCCGACTCTCTCAAGAATCTCATATGGACTAATATATCTAGGGCTTAACTTACTCTTTTTATCGAACCTCGGCACTCCTCACCAAGGTGATATTATCATAAACACTTTGTCTCCCACTTGATATTCCATATCTTTTCGGTGCTAATCCACATAACTTTTTTGTCGGTCTTGTGCTACTTTAATTCTATTTCGGATCAGTTTAACCTTATCAACCGTGTCTTGAATCAATTCTGGGCCTTCAACAATCCTTAGACCCTCTTTATCCTAATATAAAGGCGAACGACACTTTCTACCGTATAACGCATCATACGGTGCCATATGATACTTCTGTGATAGTGGTTATTATAAGCAAATTTAATCAAAGCTACATACTGATCCCATGCTCCTTGAAATTCCAATACACAAACTCTTAGCATATCCTCAACATTCTTTATCATTCTCTCACTTTGTCCTTCTATCTAAGGATGAAATGTTGTACTGAAGTTTAACTTCATACCTATAGCTATCTGTAAACTTCTCTAAAATCTCAAGGTAAATCTAAGATCCCTGTTTGATATAATAGACAATAGGACTCCAAGTAATCTTACTACCTCATTCACATACCTCTGGGCTAACTGATCCAGTGTATTGTTCTCTCTCACTGGTAAGAAATGGGCCGACTTTAACAATTAGTCCATAATAACCTATACAAAATCATGTTGTCGCGAAACCCTTAGCAATCCTATAATGAAATCTATAGTAATTCGCTCCCATTTCTACTCCGAAATAGGCAATGACTGTAACTTACTAACTGGAGCCTGATGCTCTACCTTAATATGTTGGCAAGTCAAACACTTAGCCACATATTCCGCTACTTGCTTTTTTATTCCTAGCTACTAAAAATGTTGTTTCAGCTTATTATATATCTTGTTAGTACTAGGATGCATAGCATAGGCTACTACATGTGCTTCCTCTAAAATCTCATTTCTCAAATTATCCACATCGGGTACATATAGTCTCTGCCTCATCTATAGTGTCTCATTTCTTAATTCAAACTTAGAATTCGGGTTCACTTTCAACTTCTCAATAAGCTTCTCAATTTTCGGATCTTTGATTTGAACTTTTCTAATTATGTCATGCAACATTGGTCTAAGATTCAATGTAGCTATTAATGCCTCATTTTGCTCTAGATTCAACTCAATATTCAATGCTCTCAATTGGACTAAGTTCGGTAACCTCGATAACTGTACTTGTGCTGTACTACTATCTGATTTTCTGCTTAATGCATTAGCTACCACATTAGCTTTACCTGGATGATACTCAATTGTGCAGTCATAATCCTTCAACAATTTAATCCATCTTCTCTGTCTCATGTTCAACTCTTTCTGACTCAATAGATACCTCAAACTTTTATGATCAGTGTATATTTGAAATGTCTCTCCATACAGATAATGTCTTCATATCTTTAAAGCAAACACTAGTACAGTAAGTTCTAAATCATGTACTGGGTAATTGAACTTATGAGACCTCAACTATCTCGATGCATATGCAATCACTCTACCATGCTGCATCAGTACACATCCTAACCCCTGGTTTGAAACATCACTATACACTACATAACCTCCAGATTCAGATGGAATAGTTAACATCATTGTTGTAGTCAGTTGATGCTTTAGTTCCTCAAAACTCCTATGACATTCACCAGTCCATCTGAATGGTACATTCTTACTCAGAGTTTTTGTCAAAGGGGCTAAGATCAGTAAAAACTCCTCAACAAATCTCTGGTAATATCTGGCTAATCCAAGAAAACTTTATATCTCATATACATTTCTAGGAGCTTCCCACTTCATCACTACTTATACTTCCTTCGGATCAACTTGTATGCCTTGCCCAATCATTATATGACCCAATAATACCACTTGATTAAGCCAAAATTCATACTTACTGAACTTGGCATACAATTGCTTTTCTCTCATTATCTATAGGACTAACCTCAGGTGTTCAGCATGTTCCTCTTTGCTTTTCGAATACACCATAATATCATCAATAAACACAATAACAAAGTGAGATAAATAAAGTTCGAATACCTTATTCTTCAAAGCCATAAAAGCAGCTGGGGCATTTGTCAACCCAAACGGCATCACTAAATACTCAAAATGCCTATATCTGGTTCTAAATGCAGTCTTCTGTACATCAGCCTCTGCTATCTTTAACTCATAGTACCATAATATCAAGTCTAGATTAGAGAATACCTGATCTCCTTGTAACTAATCAAGTAAGTCATCAATCCTTGGCAACGGATACTTGTTCTTCACTGTGACCCGATTCAGTTGCCTATAATCGATACATAATCTCAGAGTCCCATCTTTCTTCTTCACAAGTAAGACTGGGGCTCCCCATGGTGATACACTGGGTTTGATAAAACCCATTTTCAACAACTCTTGTAACTGAGCCTTAAGTTCCTTCAGTTCCACAAGTTCTATCCTATATGGAGGAATAGATATAGGAGCAGTACCTAGAACCAAGTCAATCGTAAACTCTGTTTCCCTATCCAGATAACTCACACATCTAGGAAATTGCTAACAACAGGAATATCCTGTACTGTCTACTCAGTTTGCGTATCAACCACATATGACAGATAAGCTTCACACCCAACTCGGATCAATCTCAAAGCGCTCATGAATGAAATTAATCTGGCTAGCACTGATTGACTAACATCTCGAAATATCACTCTCGGCGGATTAGGAGATTCTAGTATCACCTTCTTTGTATAGCAGTTTATTATAGCCCTATGAGCAGTGAGCCAATCTATACCTAGGCTGAGGTATATCTCACTTAACTACAACACAATCATATCAACTTCTAACTCTGCCTGTTCAACTCTAACTATACATCTTTTACACACTTCTCCTATCACTATAGTACTACCTATCGGAGTACTCGCTTCTAAACCACAATTCAACATTTCTTTATCACAATATAGTTTAGATGCTAGATGCAGTGTGATAAAAGAATGTGTAGATCCTAGATTTACTAATGCAAATGCTTCAAAATTAAAGACATTCAACATACCTGCTACCATATCTGGAGAGCTATGAGCCTCTTGTCTGGTAATCGCATAGACTTTGGCTTGAGATTTGTGGTTGGTTGTTCCACACATCAGTCCTAACAGTGGGACTAGCTGAACCCACTTTGCCTTTACCTCTGCCTCTCTACCCAGATCCACTTGCTTTGCTTTACTGAATAGTAGTTTAGTTACTGATCCTCCCCTCACTCCAGACTGTGCTCTAAAAAGTACGGGATAGTCTCTGATCTGAAGCTTGTAGGAGCCACAACGAATGCAAGCTCCTATTAACTTCCAACATTTTCCACTATGCTTCTTCCCACAATTTTCACAATTAGGTATCTGCCCAAATACTATACCTCTTCCACTACCAGATTGCACAAAACTGCCCCTTTGTCTAAACCTCAACTGTCTTGATCTAGTCGATGATCGGGACGATATATTCTAGTGCTTACTGTATCTTCTGCCAGAATCAACTTAAGACTCACCCTGTCTCTTCATTTTAAACTTTTATCTGTACTCTCCTTGTCCATCCTTTAACAATCGTTCTATACAGATCAAGGACACTCTCAACTCAGTAAAACTGCTCAGGTTCGTAATAGCTAACCTCATCCTTATCTCCATATTCAACCCATCTTTAAACCTTCTACACTTTAGTAGGAATCAAGGTAGTAGCATACCCCCCATCAATTCATTGAACCGTATTTCATACTCTGCCACGATGAGACTGCCTTGTTTTAGATCCAGAAACTCTTTCATCTTTCTATCCAGATAAATCTTCAATATATAATTCTCCTTAAAGACTCTCAGGAAGTCTTTCCACTTTAATCTACAAGGTCGAGTGGTATTGCTTGGAACAGTCTTCCACCATTGGTATACTGGACCTTACAATAGTGAGACTGCGTAGTTGAACTTCTCATCAGACTCGTTGTCTATCTGATTGAATATCCTTTTAGTCCTCTCGAGCCATCTTTCAGCGTCAGCAGGGTCTGTACTTCTGTAAAAGTCCACAACCACTTGCTTTCTCAGTTTATTATAACTTCTTTCCTTTCTCTCAAGAATTCTCGGAGTCATTTATTCAGATCAAAGTACAGAAGACTCTCTACTAGGTCCTACAGACTTTAGGTTAGCTGATTCTCCAACTTGATCACCTATAGCAAATGACATATAATAGACAATAACCTTGATTACTCTCCGAGTTTGTCACGATATATCATGTCTATATGCTAATATTTGTCCCTATAGATGCCAAACTATACTCTGATACCAAAACCTGTAACACCCCCTCTATAAAGCATACTACCCGAACCTCCATCTGACATTAGGGTACGTGCCTCATGAAACGACGCATTAGAGCAGTCACATTCACTTATATGGCATCATATATTAATACCCAATTATCCAAAATATTAAAACGTTCCCATTTCATTTATAAAACATAATACATTGTAGCCTTTCATACATAATCCATAAAAATACAGTGTCAAAAGCTTATAAGCTGCTCTTTTACAACATTTTACATGAAATGAGAATTATACAAAAATATTCTATCTAACCCTTCAATTACAACTGACCGACCTTTGAGCCATTTCTTAATTCCAAAACGAAAATATAAGACTTCTTCTAGAACGTCTTAATAGTTAGGTCTCCTCTCTCGTACCTGAAAGTCAACATTGCAATTTTGATGAGTTTTGTGAACTCAGTGAGTAAGCCATCATCGATTTTCTCACTTATACCAATCATATGACAAATCACATTTCAATTCACAGACAGTTCATATAATCAAATATTGCATATCATTTCACATTTCAGTTTTCGAACAAATCAAACAATTCACTTCAGTTAATCATATAACACACATATCAATTATACTCTACTTTCATTGTTAATTGTTGTGACTAAGTGTTTTTTTAACTATCCTGTATCTGTTATAGATACTGGGCTTATTGATAACTGTCCCTTATCCGTTGTGGATACCATACTCATTTTACTAGCGAGCATGTGGCTCTTATACACATTCTAAACTTTAAGCTCTTCTTCACTAGCTACTCCGATCACAATTGCCTTTATTTGATCTTGCATATCATGTAATAAAATGCATCAATTCACATATATTCAATCAATCACTTTTATTCAATATAAACATTCACTTTTCACTCTTTCATCGGATATAAATTCGGCATTCAACATATTTGTTGAGAATACTTATTTCTTTCAAATTCACATTCAATGCTTTCAATGCAAATCTTATTCATCAAATGCCTCGGACTATCAATTTCTGGAATTAACACACTCACATCAATAATAGTTCAATAATTGAAAATAAAGCAAATACAAACGATCGTAGTGGGAACACCTAAATTACTCACAGTACGTTCCAGATAGCTATTGCATTGACGTCTTGGCAATGTCTGGATACTGTTGTTCAAATTGTGGTTATATATCACGCAATACACATATTTATGCATTACTCAATTTGCTCACTCACATAAGTATTCAATTATACACATAGGTATATGTGTTATATATAATGCATGTTCAATGACAATCCCGGGTACGTATCCGTAATTCACATCTCATGATCATTCTAAATTATCAATCTAAACTTATCAAACACTTTATCAACTTGTACAACCTTAACTAGGTTCATTTTAAGCCTCATTCATGCCTAAATTTATCATAAGAAAGTACCTTCGCGTTAGTTATTTCAAACATCACTTAAAAGACATCATTTCATTTAGTATGCTAGCCCAGGATTATGGTGGACCTTCCTACAATCGGGACAAAAGCCATTGCAACAGGCCACGACTATAGGGACTCTGCCATAATCATGATAAAACCCAAATAATTAGGCCACGATCGTGCACTGAAGACCACAATCGTGCCTGCCTTTCCCCCTTCATTTTTCCCACAAATTCAACATATTTAGAACCATCATTAACACTCCACATTGTTTGGAATTCATATCCATTTATGCAACTTCATTTCATATTAATCTAACTACCATATTGATTGCATTAAAACTTACAAAATTTAACTCAATTGATTCATTTTCATGCACTTAATCCCATTATACAAGCATTCCTAACTTTTCTAGATTTTATCTCTTTCATAATACATAAAAAAAAATCATCTCCATAGTTCATCATCTAGACTTCATATCCTCATCATTCTCACCTCATTTATAACTCATCAACATCTATGAGACGATCCATAAATCATTTTTTATCAATCATACAAAAATAGAACATGATCTCTATCATTCACTATCACCTTAGTTCTTCTCATTTCAAGAACATTTTACTAGTTTTTTCTTTAACATAATTTCACCTTTATTAAACCTTAACCTCCAATCTATTTTATCCACATAACAACCTATAATACATGGTTTTCATACTCTTAAAAATAGAACACAAACACATACATTTATTCATCAAAATTTCTGCACTCATTATATACCATTTTCACTATCAATCCATCTCAAAACTTCTTTAGCACAACTTATAATCTATTTTTGATCATTTATACCAAAAACATAACATAAACTTACTCATTTCTACATCCACGTTACAACATACTTCAACACCATTATTATGATCATTCAATCTCAAAACAATCTCCATGTATGTTTCATTTACAACAACCCTTAAAGATTAATATATTACTTATTTTAGCTCCAATGTTCTTCAAAACATCATTTAATCCTAGCTTCAAAACATCACACTGTTATTATCTTACTAAGGTAGAATAGGCTAGGTTTCATCAAGCAGAAGAGATAACAACAAAATCTTGTAGTGGGTAAGTGAAAAATGATAGCAAGGTTCAACGTTGAGAGTGTTGGTGAGAAGAGAGCGTTGTGAGTGAAGAATGAGAAAAGAAAATAACGAAGAAGATGAGAGCAATTAACAAATGAAAGACAAGATGAAGATAGTCTTTCAAATGGGTTAGTGCCATATGTGTGTGGTGAGTGGCAAGTGTGGTGACACTTGTCACTCGTCACATGTCACCTTATTGTGGTTCCCACTTAGCTCTTTTAATATCTAGTCCATTTGTCTCTCAATTTTCTACGGCACTTGTCATTTATTTCTACTATCAATTGTCACTTATTTCTACTATCATGAATCAATTTATCTTACCACTTGATATTTTTTCTAGTCCAAAAATACACATAAATTCCTAAATCTCTCAATTTTACACCAAAAATTCTGTATTAATAATTATAAATCACCAAATCAAAATTCAAGACATAATAATTTATAATTCACATCATAATCATTTAAAAATCATTTATACCCCGGAATGTCAATTGAGTGCATATACAGTCTTTGTAATGTGTACAAAAATCAATAATCACATGTGTGTATGCTTATGATAGCGATATGCATGTAAATGTAATGTATTTGAAAATCTCTTATTACTATTTCATTTCTCATTTATCATGATCTAGGATTGTAACCCTATATATGGAGAAACGGGTTATTACAATAACAGCTCCTGCTAAGGTAAAAATATAACCATTGATAGAGACTATATCATCACTCTCCATAACCCATTTGGCATCAAAATACCCCTCCAATGCAAGAGGATGAACACCAAAAGATAATCCATAATGCATAGTACCTTTAAAATATCTCAACAAAAGAATCAATGCATTTCAATGCTCTTGACTAGGATTATGAGTATACCTACTAAGTTTACTCACACAGTACGCAATATCAAGATGAGAATAGTTCATCAAGTAAATCATGCTACTAAGAATTTTAACATACTCAGCTTGGTTTACACTATCACCAAAATGTTTCTTTAAAGCAACACTAACATCATAGGGAGTCTTGATTGGATCATCATCATGGTAACCAAATTTCTTCAAAATATTCTCAACATAATAAGTTTGATTCAACCTAAAACTAGAGTCAGCGCTATCAACTTTAACTCTGAAAATAAAGTCCATAGGTCCAAGATCTTTCATATTAAGGGAGACTTTATCCAACTCTTGGTTGTATCAATAACAGATAAGTTAGTACCAAAAATAAGCATATCATCTACATAAAGAGTTATGATCACACAACCATTGGCATCAGATTTCACATAAATGCAAGAATCAACATCACAAGAGGTGAAACTATATTTGAAAACCTCACTTTCAAATTTCTCATGCCATTGTTTGGGAGCTTGTTTAAGTCCATACAAAGATTTAACCAACTTACACAGCTTTTGTTCTTGACCAGGCACTCTAAACCCCTCAGGCTAGACCATATAAATTTCCTCATCTAGATCAACATTCAAGATAGTTGTCTTAACATCCATTTGGTGCACATGAAGCTTAAATACCAAGGCAATAGCAAACAATATCCTTATAGATGTAATTTTAGTAACAGGAGAGTAAGTATCAAAAAAGTCTAATCCTTCCTTTTGTTTAAAGTCTTTAATCACAAGTCTTGAATTGAACGTCTCAATGGTTCCTTCAGGTCTCTATTTCTTTTTAAAAATTCACTTACACTCTAAAGGCTTACACCCTAGAGGTAGATCAACTAAAACCTAAGTTTTATTAGACATGATTGACTTTAACTCACTATCTATGGCTTCCTTCCAAAAGGTAGCATCCACAGATCTCATTGCTTCCTCGTAAGTTTTTAGATCTTTCTCAATAATATAAATCACCACAAAACCATCATCTATCTTCTCAGGTTTTTTCACCAAAAAAGAAGTAATAAAGTCAAAACCAAAACTGGTGGGTAACCTAGCTCTTTTGCTTCTCCTTAGTTCAATATTTTCCTCTTCCTTTATGTCATCATTAGTAGAAGAACTAGGGAAGACTCTCTAGGAACTTGAACACTCACTTTCAAAGGAAATATATACTCAAAGAACACTACATCTCTTGACTCCATAAATGGTCCATAAGTGTTCGATCTCTCTTCCTATACCATAAATCTATAGGCAACACTATTAAAGGCATATCTCACAAAAATTAAATCAATCGTCTTAGTCCCAATTTTCTTCCTCTTATGTTCATGTAGAGCAACCTTAACAAGACATTCCCACAATTTCAAAAAACACAAGTTAGGTGGATAACCTTTCCAAATTTCTTGACTCTATTTAGAACATAACAAGCTGAAAGAATAACTTCCCCCTACATAAAATCTGGTAATCCTGAGGAAATCAACATTTCATTCATCATGTCCTTGAGTGTTTGATTTTTACTCTCGGCTATTTCATTTTCTTCAAGTGTGTAAAGGGTTGAAAGCTCATGAATAATCTCAACCTTTCCACAATAATCAACAAGGAACTCAATACTATACTCACCACCTCGATCAGACCTTAATCTCTTAATTTTCTTTTCTAATTAGTTTTTAACCTCAGCTTTGCATTTTATAAACACTTCCTCTGTATCACTTTTATTTTTCAATAAGTAAATCTTAGTAAACCGAGAACAATCACCCACAAAAGTAATATAATAGCTTATGCCTCCTTTAATTACATTATTATTAAAATAACCCAAATTTGTGTGCACCAAATCTAACAATTGTGACTCTCTCTCGATCACTGACTTAAAAGGTTTCTTAAAGTGTTTCGCCTCAACACAAATTTGACATTTTTTCATTTCATTAGCGATCTAGTTGGGTAATAAGTTAAGCTTTGCATCTTTTTAATTAACCTTACATTCACATGCCCAAGTCTAGAATGCCATAAGTCTAGAGAGTCAACAATATAAGCAAAAGAAGTAGATGCATTCATTTCAACGTCAAGTACAAATAAACCCTTATTACAAAATCCTTTACCAAGAAAGTTCCCACTCTTAATAATAACTAGCTTATCAGTGTCAAAAGTAAGTTTAACACCAACTTTTATTAAGTAATGCTCCAAAAATCAAGTTTCTACGAACATCATAAACAAATAAAACATTTTCTAATGCCATCACTTTTCCAGGAGTGAGTTTGAGAGTGACCTTCCTAACTCCTTGGACAGGAACTCTACTGGAGTTGCCCATATATACGAATTCACCATCAGTAGCATCATTCAACTCCTTAAATAGGTCCTTGTTGGTACAGATGTGTCGTGTGGCTTCTATGTCAACGATCCACTTAACCAAATTTCCAATAAGGTTGACTTTGGACACTACAGTAGTAATGATCTCCTGTCATCACCATCTTCGACCATATTAGCTTAAGACTTACCAAAGCTCTTCTGGTTACCTCGTTGGTACCATTTTGTTTTCCTTTCCTAAACTGTCATGGTTTCTGTCCTTGGTCTTTCTTCTCATGGTTGATTTTAACTTAGAAAAAAGCAACAGGATGACCTGGCTTATGGCACCACCAACAGTCACCATCAATTCTTTTGCACTTAAAGACCATGCTTGTTGTTATTAAAAGACTTGTTTTGTCTACCATTCTTCTTGAAGTTATTTGCATTTCTATATTCTATCACATTAGCCTTAATAGTAGGGACAAGGGTGAATGATTTAGTCTTGGCTTGTATACATTTGGTATCTTCAATCTTTATATGCCTATCAACTCTTGAAGCTCCATATCTTTCTTCTTATGCCTCAACTAGTTTTTTATACTCATTCCATAAGACAGGCAGTTTCTCAATAAGGGCATTAGCTTGAAACAGCTCACACATGTTCATACCCTCAGCAAGGATTTCAGCAATTAGGTTTTCATACTCATATAATTGATCCGTAATGGGCTTATCATCAATAAAGATAAATTTTAACTACCTAACAACAACATATTTCTTAGTACCGCATCATTCGTTCCATATTTCACTTCTAAAGCATCCCAAATTTTCTTAGCAGTTTTGTACTTGCAGTAAATAGCAAATAATGGGTTTATCATATGATTAAGCAACACTCCCCTAGCGGTATGGTTATCCTTAGTTGTCTTAGGGTCAGTATTGTCACTAGGAATTTCTTGAAACAGTACATAATTGATTTTGTATTGTTGAAAGCAAAACAGAATTTTCTCATACTATCATTTAAAATTTCTCTCATCTAGAGACTATAAACTAGTTAGGTCAGGTATAATCCTCTAGGCTACGATGATAGGAGCAGAACCTATGTGAGAAACAGTATGTGCAGAACCTATGTTGGTCTCATTCGTAGACAACATATTGAATTCGATAATAGAGATGTCTCACACAAAACACTTAAGTAGCAATAAGAACAGAGCAATATTCTGAATAAACACATAGTAGCACGATCGAAAGAATTGCCAACAAATAGTATAGACAACACACCAAATTTCAACAATCAGTAGTAATTCCAACAAATAGTAGGAAAACCGACAAAGATTAGGTAGACCAACATTGTTAGCAAAAATAGCATAAAATTAAAATTGGAATGACTTATCTAAAAATGCAAGGCATTGTGAAAAACTACTGTCCTAAGTCAAAAATTCCCCCTCTACAGTGTAACAGGATAATGGTATCAGATCCTAGGGTTAACGCCTCCTCCACCAGTTTCAGTGCACTCCAAAATGTGGACTAAAAATTGTCTCCGCGAAATAATAACAACAAAAGAACAAAGAAGATATGAGATAGGAAGAAGATGCGTCTGTATTATTGCTGTGGAAGGAGATATGCGTGTATTGTTAAGTGTCTGTAAAAAAACTTTGTGTGTTTTATGGAGAAATGGAAAGCACGACAACCAAAGAAGTGGGGGATAAGTAGATGCATGGGTCGTGTGTGTGTGTGTGTATATATGTATATATTATTACTACCATTATATATACATTAACCATGACGTAAAGAAATATTAAAGTTATGACAGTTGCATGATAATGGCAGTAATAACATTATTGGTAACTGACAATTATTAGAACACATTAAATAGGTTTTGGAACAACGACTTCAACATAAGTAACAGATTCAAGATTTTTACGGTTGAACTAACAGAATCGGTTCGTTTTTTAATCATTAATTCTAATTAAAGTTTAATTAAATTATAATTTTATTTCAATTAAATTATTAAAATGTTTAAATTTTATTATAAATAGGCATAGGCTCTATAGAAGATAACACTTCTGTCTTACTCCTCTTTAGACTAATTATAGAGTTCTCTCAATATATTCATATAGATATTGTTATAAAACAGGCATTTGTACAGTTAAAGTGATTCCAATTAATCAATTTCAGAAATCGGTCTAAGAGAAGTGACAAGAAAAAAATCAAGTTTTATAATAAGTAAAATTTATATTTATATTTGTTTATGCATTAATCATGTTAAAAAATTTAAAACGATTTTGACTTTAAAAAATCAAATGTTTATTTTTCTTTCATAGTGCATAATACTATCTCGGCCCCATTTCTTAACAAGCTAGCCCGAGCATCATTTTGATCTGAGCATGTATAGCAATTAGGATGAGGATGAAGATTTAGACATGATTATGAAAGACGCACCCACCATCAAGATTTAGAGATACAGTGTATGGTAGGGAAAACACTTGTGTCTGCATTTTCCATAAGTGGTTGCGGACAACAAGGTTTGATTTCTACACGTGCTTATTTCATATGAAAATGTAGTTTCAGAGTAATTATCATTTATCGTAGTTCAATCTCCATGATCTAGACAACACCAAACAATTGGGCTGATAGTTAAGTTAATGACCTGTGATAAACATATGCGATCTAGTCGATCGTTTTGTGGACAAAAGCTTTATATCACACAAAGCATGAAATTATTCCTTCATATCAAGATAAGCTTCGAAGCATGTCAAGGTAGTACATCACCGAGTTCCTCTCTTCTTTCTTTCAAGTCCACTTTTTTTTTTTTTGAAAAATCTCTTTCAAGTTCACTTAACAGTTTCTCCCTAATCTGGGTTCCAAGCATTTGTAATTGTATTGACTATCAAAGATATAAAATCTTCAGTATGTTTCCTTCCAAATAAGTCACCATTCTAGCATGTCCATATCATTTCGCAGTAGTAATGGAACTTCATTTGCTGCATAAACTATAAACTAGACATAAGATAGTGACGATAGAAAGTGGATTGGCTTCTTAGAGGGAGGAAGTAAAAGAAAAGCTTTTGAAAGTAATAAATGGTACAAGAAAGCAAAAGAAAAAAGTTAATCATGTAGTGGTCGAACACATGGAGAAAGTATGGGTCATCCGGCATCCCTGCTGTTTTAGGGTTCATAGGACCTTGAAAAGCAAATTAAAGAAGTAGGTCCACACCCAGAATAGGAAAGTGCAAACATTTGTGACTCCTTGCAACTTCACACGTCATTCCATACGCAGACATGCTTTCTTTTAGGCCCATCACGGGACACAGTAAAAGATATCTAAAATTGGTAAAGTAGAACAACAAAAATGATAAATCTGTATGCACCAACCAGTTTTTCAGACTACAGTTATGATTTTTAGCCTCTGAAGTTCGATCTGATATTCTTATCAAGATAGCTTAATAGTATCTATCACGTATACTTACTTAGGTCAACTGAATTAGTATGGGAGAGACCCGAATAGGAGAAGTGGCAAGAAACAGTGGAAGTACATGATATGTACCCAAATTTTGAGGCAAAGTAGTATAATTACCGTCTGTTGTCGCTTCTAATAGCCCGATACCATAGTCGTGGTGAATAGACTTCTTTTAAGGGCACGTGTTAATTTTCCTGGAAAACGACATGGGATCAGCTGCTAATGGTAGGACTTGATACTGATCTGAAACAGTCTTTTTGTGCAGCCTACTGTTGCATTAGGAACGCATGCTCAATTTGTAGGAAATGAGATTAAGAGTAGACATCACATTTCTCTACATGATTTTCTCGTAGACTTAGAACCGTATTGCTTAAATCGTTACAAGTATCAATATCTGACAAAGTTGCTGGTAAATATTCGCAATAATTTATGACCTTACCTTGTTACAAAGGGAAAAAAATTCGAGGGTTAGTCAATTGCTAAATCTCACTTCGTTATTGTTTAAATTTCCAAAGGAATTGGGCATTTGAATCTCAGATTTTCCCAAGTCTTCTTGGCTCCATCCTAAGTCCCCAGTGCTCTTGAGTCCTCGACCATTATCAAGGAGAATTGGTAAACATTAGTCATCAGTGTAATTTGTAAAAGACGCCTCCTACATAGCTCAAAAGATTAACAACACTGCTCTAGATATACACATGCACCAGCCACCAGCCCCTTTAGATTGGTTGCTGATAATAACATGCATGAAAAGCTCTATTTTTTTATATGGAACGTTTTAAGTCATAACTGTATTATGAAACATGTTTTTTAGTAGCATGTGGCATTTAATTTGATAGTTAGGTCTTTAACCTGATTTTTATTTCTCTTAATTTTGAGTTTATTATAGTTACTTTTGACGATTATTGATACTTCTAAACTATTTTTCTATTATCACTTAGATTTTTAATTATTACTTAAATTTTTATGATAAAATTAATATTTAAAAATTGTATCAAAATTTTAATTTAATGTGATTTTTTGTTAATAATTTATGTTAACATAAATAATTAATTATTAACTTTTTCAAATATATCGGGCTTGCGTAAATTAATTTGAGTATGATCTAATAATTATGTGCAAAAACTAACAAAATAAAGCTATAAGCAATCTAACCCCCCGTCCCCTACCATCCAACCTCAATAGAAAATGTTATTTGAAGCACTATCAATGCATAGCTTTTAGCTCCAGGAAAAATGCATGCATCATCTTCATATGTGAACGCCAACTCGGTGCTCTTTCACATCAAAATTTCTGGTTCTTGTAACCTCTTATGAAACTCAAGTTGACGTCCTGTAATTATTAAAGTGCATTTCCACTAAATACGCTAAGTGGTTCCCTCGGGCACCCAAATGTTGGAATTGTGAATCGATTTCTTTCAGTCTCGTAGGAGGGGGGCCTAATAGGCAAAGATCTTAATCGAGTAGAAGTCTCCTCAAACAACGGACGAAGGAGTAAAACATTACGCTGATTTCTACTTTTCTGACAAGACGCAGAAAACCTGTTGCTGGTGAAATCAAGATACTGAAGGAAGTTTGGTACAACCCTAGAGGAATTTTCTCCAAGGGAACCGACAAGAAGTTGTATGGGTGGTAATAAAGTCCACGGTCATAGCCCCTTAAATTGACACTTCTCATTCCAGTTGATGGTTAGAAGTAATCACCGGCATGTGATAAAGTGGTGCAGAATCTCGATTTAAGTAGTCTAACAAACACCACGTACCTTGGTTTTCTGCTATCTCTGTGTGCTCTTTGATCGAGGGTCACTTGGATCGTATCATAGTCATGAGTATTATTGGTTGTAATTACATTATTCTTGATAAAGGTGAGTAAGGAGATCTTTTCATATTCCATAAGTAGTTCTTTACCTAGTGACCATATTCATCTTTTTTCACCCCTTTCAATACCAAATCTTCCTTCCAACCTCATACAAACTCTTTCTAACAAAATAGAAAATCTATCTCCCAGAAAAAAGTAATATCCATGATACTTCTCTTCCCTTATTAAGTCCATACAGTATATATTCTCACAATTGTTCTTGAACAAGAAGTATTCGAACTATTGTTACTACAAATCATCCAAAGGTAAAGAAGATTATCCAAAGATCTCGTTTAGAACAGTGTGGCTTAAAGGAAACAACAGTAGAACAATATGTCAAACGGAAGATTCTAAAAGAACGCATCTCGATTTGGAAAGACCAAAATCATAATCATTTCCATGTTGGAGATATCAAACATGTTACAATTTACAACAAGAGTTCATGTCAAATAATCAACTAGAATTGAAAATTGAAACAAAAATATTTACAATTATATTGCGTATATAAAATTTAATATATACATCAAATATAAGTAAAAATAAAAGAAGAGGAGAAACAAAAACCTAAAACTTCATTCAATCGAATATCTGTTATAACTCCATTGATCTCAATTTTCATTTGGCATAAAATCATAATCATTGAAAGGAGCTTCATTATCACGATCATTCAAATTCATTGTACTAAATGATATGTCAATGTTTTCCCATCCAAAATTATCTTCTAAGTTACTCTTGTCTATAAAACTCGGTTCCTTAGAAACTCAATATTCCAAAAGATCGATATTATTAATGCAAATTAAATCTATTGAATTACTTGTTTTATTAAGAGTCCTAGTAAACAATAAAATTAAATTATTAAAAAATTATTAGAAATTATATCTAACATAATAATGATAATAATATACCTTTTCGGAAGCTTTAAATTGTATCGAACAAAGATCAAGTCATTCAATCTTTTGAACTCCAATCTAATCCTTTTCTTGGAATGGTTGAATTTAAACACCAGTTTCAAATTGATCCTCCCAAGAAACTATAAGTTATAAGACAACAAAAGTATATAAACAAGATAAGTGATGATTAATTTGTAACAAGTAACAAAAGTGAAAAAATATATACCTGGATTAAGTTTTTCTCTTTGATGAATAGCAGTTGGCATCCTAAAATCACTAAAAGCCTCCTAATGAAGACATATATCAAAATTAACTTAATAGCTTCACATCGAAATAGAATAATAATTTCATTATGAACTAACATCACAAAATATGTGTTGTTTAACTCAAAAATCTAAACTAACACAATTACATAATACACATGTACATCTTATATAATATAACTCTTTTAGTATGATTACATCATTCAACCATAAACTATTCAACTTCAATCATAACTCACAACTATAAATTTACATCTTACTTTATGTAATCTCATAATTCAATTATAAACTAATATATTTTGTTTACTTATACAATTTAATTTGTAATACTTATAATTAGTTTGTTTTCTTAACTAATTTTAATCAACATTATTCTTAAAATCCTAATTCCAAACTTTAATTTAACAATCTTTCATTCACTAATGCTAATAAACATTCTTAGTTTCTTACCCAAATTTTCCAATGCATTAATTTTCTTCATAAATTGGTAATGCCTAAATTACATTGAAATTGAACAAAAGCACACAAATAACTCTAACTTTCAAATCCAAATTTTCCATTGCATTAATTTTCTTCGTAAATTGACAAGCCTAAATTACATTGAAATTAAACCAACTAACACAAACAATTCTAACTTTCAAGCCCAAATTTTTCACTGCATTAATTTTTTTCTAAATTAACAATGCCTAAATTACATTGAAATTGAACCAATCACACAAACAATTCCAACTTTTAAACTCAAGTTTCCCAACTCACACAAACAATTCCAATAATTCCAACCGTCACAAAACACACATGACATAATCAAATCACAATGTAGTTTCAATTCAGAGCAAAAAAATATACCCAAAAATATAAAAATTGCAATTAAAAGTTAGTTCAGTTCAGTTTGGTTAGTTCAATTCAGGTTGAGTCAGGTCGAATTTGGATATAGATCGAGATCTGGAAAATTAAAATGCCAGATTTTCACTCTACAGACAACTGTAGGCACTGAACAGTGGACGGTTGGAAGTGATGCAGAGACTAGGGAGTGGTTGGGCAGTGGGTGGTGTGTTGTGTATGAGGAAGAGACAATGGCAGGGTAGTGTTGAATGTGTGGTGGCCATCGACAATAACACTTGAGGGAGAGTCGAGGATAGCAACACTATGGGACGCTGTAGATTTAGAGATGAGGAGAGATCGAGAGAGAGAGACTAAGAGAGAAATGAAAAATGTGAGAGAGAGAAAATCAGAAATTGGCAGAGGCAAGTCACGGGGTGAGTGTTAAATTTTTCATTTTTTGAAAAAAATCCCTAAACTTTTAGAACTTTACTGTATTTGCTAGTATTTGGCCTGTATTTTAAATATCTACCGATATTGGTGGTACCACACAAAATTGGAGATACTGTCCAAAACTGAAGGTCGGTACTGTATAACAAGATTTAGTACCATTTTTTAGCTAATACCGACTAGTACAATACGAAATCTGTAACAGTGCCTATGTTAGAAAGAGGAAGGCAAAACTTCGATGCAAAACAAGGCAACAACCCAAAGAAATCCATCATTATCATCCTTCTCAACAATTCCATCCTAAGCAAGATGATGATGATCTACACTTCAGACCTTGGGTTGGCTTAAAAACCTACGTCCCAGACTTGAGACTTTTTTTAAACTACTCAAAGTTGTTGGAAAGGAACATCTATTCCCTAAATAACCAATTCCTAATATACCTCATCCCGTAATTCCTCCCACTCTTGTTTCCACTCCAACACCAATTTCTTGTATGATGATGAGACCATATGAGGATGAATTTCCTCCCCCTGGAGAGATGCATAGATGATACTAATAGGGTTATTTCTAGCCCTTATATTCGGTCTATAGGAATCACTTCTCATGGTGCCCTTATATCCAATCCTAAAGATGAAGTACTCAACTGACACACTAATAATGTTATGGCCCAAAAATAAATTTCTTCACCGAATTGACACTAATCTTGATGGTCTTGACCACTAAACACATGATACTCAAAAACAAGTAGAAACTATGTCTTCTCAGATCCAAAAGCTATATACATCTCTGAAAGACCAAATGATCCAGCTTGATTGCTGGAACCCCTCCCCAGGCGGGTCACAGGCCCGACGTCCTACGTGACATCTGGACGCGTTCCCACGAAGGAGGGATTCTCCACCAGTGATACTTAAAGCAAACAAACTCATTTAACCTACCTCCGAACAAAATTAGAGGTAGATCATACGAAAATTCAATAAGTGTTGATCCCGGAAAAAATGCGTGGTGGGATCGTAAAATAAGCATATACATTAAAATAAGACAATCAAGAATAAAAATTTCGAAAAAATATTTAATACACAATTTAATAGACAACAATGATTTAATTAAAATGGCTAATAATGCCTTTC
>JANIIA010000002.1:14041254-14056530 GCA_027478495.1 Erythroxylum alaternifolium
ACCCTCGCGGGGCACGGACTCGGGTATCACTGTCGATATCGGGTTCGGGTTCAGCGGGAGTGGGGTGTTACAAATAAGCCTCAAGGGAACAACATCATGGGTTTCCAACCTATATACCAGTCAAGTTGTTTATAGAACATATTTCCATAAGAGGGTGACTATAGCAAATAGGAATATATTATATAACCTAAAGATATATTTTGTAAGGGTCGGTGTTAGGAGTACATGATAACTGTTGAATATAACTCTCTATCTTATCTCAGAGTTAAGGTGCCCAACTACGAACTAATTAAGGTGAAGAATGGTGCAGAAATATGTCCATAGTAAAGGAGAAGATTTTGCATAGAGCGCATGTTGTCATTTTTATCGTGTACTAGTTACTACTAGATAAAGAGATTGAATTATCATGAGTACTTAAATTTTCATCCATTTATCTATAAAAGTAAATAAAGACATATGATAAAATTAAATTAATAAATTCATATCAAAAACAAAAAACTTTATATGCAACCTCATTACTTATTTATAAATTTAAATATTTAATTTAACATATCCAGTTATATTCTTTATTAACGTAGAATATAAAATTCAGATTTGATCATATTAAAAAGTTAAATGGATATCATATATAAACATGCATATTTCATATCTTACATCTTTCTTTTGTAAATACACATTGTAAAAATGATTTTATTGTACAAAATGAAAAGAAAAAAAACATTACTTAAACATTTACAATGTCACATCATGTTGAGAAAGGAGTATACTCTCATAAATCAAAGGCATGTCTTAAAAATCATTTTAATATAATCATAGATAAATCAAATTATTGTAGGTTTAAATATAATTATAGAGATATTAAATTACCTAAAGTCTCTCTTTCTAGTTTTCATAGACTATTTTCTACTGTATATTTAACTACTTATGAAATAGGACGATGATACCTATAAGATAGATACCAACTGGTCAATACTTGCTAGCTTATTGTAACACTAGTCAACTATTCGATGATGTCTTAAAGCATGACTACACATTCACTAATTGAATTATGTTATCACTTCTTTAAAAGGAGTTAAAGGTCTGAAGTGTATTGTATATCGTTCATCACACATGATGTGCATTTGTAAATTTGCTATTCTATTGAAAATATTCCTTTCCAAAATTCAATTTTTTGTAAGTGTAATGTTAATTTCTAATGACAACAACATAGCAATGCAATCATTTTTTTAACTTAATTGCATATTATCCACTTCACTATAAAAAGTTAGTTTCCAAATATCAGAAATAAAAAAAAGACTCAAACTTATTGTTATAGTAAAACTAAATCATATGTTTATATGATTTAATCATATATTAAATAAACTCTTTTTATATAAACAATAATTTATGAATTATATGTTTCACAATTCAAAGGAAGTAAAATTGGACCTCATTTTTATGATTTAGAATAATAGGCAAAATAAGTAATGTGAATTATGTATATACAAGTTACAATAACCTCAAAAAGTGATGTTTGACCATATCCCTCAAGATTTTACAAATAAATAAGACTTCAAGATGTCATTAAAAAAACTCCACAATGTCACACACAAAAATAAAATTCCATAGCATTATCGAAGAAGACAAAGATTCCAAATATTGAAGCACAAGTTGACAATAATCCAAATTATTGTCAATAGAAACCTAATTTGTCAAAAAATCGATATTATCAATAGAAATTGGATATGTTGAACTACTTATACTATTAAGACTCCTAGTAAACAAAAAAATTAATTATTAGAAAATTATAAGAAATTATATTGAAATTAATAATGATAATAACAAACATTTCCCAAAGCTTTAAATTATAACGAACGAATGCCAAGTCATTCAATCTCTTGTGCTCCAATCTATTCCTTTTTTTGGAATGGATGAATTCAAACATGCTCCAGTTCTGTTTACAGCCTGTTGCACTTACACATTGACTTAAAATCTGAATTGAAAATCTTTGTAATTCTAGAACACCACTTTTGAATTGATCCCACCAAGAAATTGTAAGTTGTAAGATAACAAAAGTAGCGTTACAACCAAAATAAAGTGATAATTAATTTTCAATAAATACGAAAAAGGAAACAACTAATACCTGGGAAAGTTTTGCCCTTTGTCGAATAACAATTGGCAATCCAAAATCCCTACCACACTACTTATAAAGCTCCATTTATGAGCTCAAGAGATCTTGCATCATTTCATGACCAACAATTGTTGTAATAGTGAAAGCATTCATCTACTAACTTCAACTTTCTTTGTAAAATCCGATTTGAAATATACACTAAGATTCAAAAACACCCCAGCTGTAAACAACGGAGAAGAAAGTTGTCTTTCCCATCTCTCATTGATGATTGCAAGATACGGTGTATATAAAGAAGGCATATGTTTTATATTGGCCTTGATTGCTTCCTTGGCCCTTTTCATGACATCATAAAAATATCCCATTGTTGCCTTTACTTCACTATCATCTAAGCGAACCACCCTCACCAAGGGCTCACAAGCACGGATAATAAATTGGTATTGAGACCAAATTTCTCTATCTTCTAGTATAATTCTGAAAACCTCCACTCCAGCATTAGACCTAGCATACTGAGATGCAACTCACTTATCACTTGTTAATATTTGTCTTAACTCTTTCTTCATCATAACAAAAGACTAAAGTGAAAAGAAATTTTTTGCAAATCTTGTCACAGTAGGACGACATAAATTCCTACCGTTGGTAAATTCTTTTCTCATTAAATTCAACACCCATGCACGATTATAGATGAACTTGGTTACCTTTTTAGTTTCCTGCATAGTCTCATCAGTAATATGAAAATACCTAGGATCTCTTATATTCTCCAGCATTAGGTCAATGTAATGTGCAACACAAGGAGCCCAAAAAAAAGAATTATACTTATTCTGTAACCTTATTCCTACAACTTATATTGTCAGTAATGAACTGAACAATATTTTCTGGCCCTACTTCATTCATAACTTTATCAAATATCTCAAACAAAGTATCAGTATTTCTAATCAGGCCAGATGTATCAATAGACTTCAAAAATATTGAGCCATTTGCAGAATAAACTAAAAAATTAATAATAGGCTCTTGTCTCTTATTTATCCAACCATCACATATGATTGAACACCCAAAAGTAGCCCAATTTACTCTTCTTTCTACTAAATAACTTATAATTTCCAAAACTGAACAACTTAAAAGTTTACCTCTTAATTCATCAATCGAAGTAGCTTTGTATCCCGGACTGAAGAGGTTATTGCATCCACCATAGGTTGATAATAATAAAATTGAGAAGTATTGAATGATGAACCTGTATTATACCACGATTTTTCTACTGTTATATTGACATTATGAGTCGCATCTCTTGATTACATTGCATTACGAATTAAAGGTTGGGCTTCAAGAGTTGTTCGTGGTGAAAAACAACTAGTCACCTACCTTCTTCTTTTCCTCGCATCAGGTCCAAGTGTAACATTCATTTCTTCCTGAGCCTAGGACAGAGCACTACCGTTACCACTATCACAACCACCTTCAACATTTTCAAAATCACTATGAAAACCAGTAAACAAACTTCCAATACCAATTTCAAAATTCAACCTTTTTCTTCTATCTTTC
Source organism: Erythroxylum alaternifolium (assembly GCA_027478495.1). Classification (NCBI taxonomy): domain Eukaryota; kingdom Viridiplantae; phylum Streptophyta; class Magnoliopsida; order Malpighiales; family Erythroxylaceae; genus Erythroxylum; species Erythroxylum alaternifolium. Next base: position 14,044,898 of record JANIIA010000002.1, read on the forward strand.
TCATGTTGATATTCTTCAAGTAATGTTTTCATTTGCTACATCACATCATGGCTTACTTTTTTACAGGGTATTACATCTCCTTTAACTCCAGCTAAATGCTTATTCAATTGGGTGATTCCTCCACCTTTTAAATGCTTGTGACAAAACAAGCAAATTGTATGATTCTTCATACCTGGAATCAATGCAGTATGTGCCCAAGCTGGATCATCATATCTTCCTGAAGTAGTTTGATCATGAGTACTTGAACTTCCTTCCATTTATCTACAACAATAAATGAAGATATTAGTTTTGTAAGAAATTAATCCTTTAGTAGTTTCATCAATAAAATTAGCAATGCTAAGTCCTTTATAAGGCAATGTAGCATAAGTAATGTCTTTAACTCTTTATATTAAGCCTAAAGAAGTAAAGATTCATGAAACTAGAGTAAAATTCAAAAATAGAGAGACTTTCCTATTAGAGAGTAGTAAATTCATGTTAAATTCAAAATCGACATACAATGTTATGCTTTGTAGTCTTGAAGGTTCAAAGATTTAAGATGATGGCTCAATGAATCCAAAATTTCAAGTCATGACTTAAACATCATTAACTTCAATTAGTATGTTCATCTTTATTCTTATTTTTTCAGGAATATGATTATTGTCATCAACATATCTTCATAAATCCTTGCATTTAATAAATATCTTGAAATGGAATGCACAATTTGACTAATTTTTTTCATTAAGATGAATTAAGAAACTTTCACACTTATCCGAAGATATAATGCCAAGGTACTATAAATTAGATAAAAATGGAATAATAAGAAAATAAGATTTTTAATATGCAAAGACTATAGGATGGATAAATTTTGGGATAAATAAAGGTGAATATGCAAGAGACTTGATGAGATGGACTAATTTTGGAATAAAGATAACTTAAAGATATAGAATTTACCTTTTTAATTTACTATACAATAATTACAATTACAAAACCTTCTCTTCGACTCTTCCACAAGACCACAACCGAATTATTATTATACTCAATTAATTATTTACCCAATATCCAAATACCATTACAATAATTTTAAGAATATGTCAATTAATTATTTACTTTAAAGTCTTTACATTCTCATTTTTAAGGTTTTAATTTAAATTCAAACTTCTAACTTTTAATTCATGCATGTCATGCATTTCAATGATCAAAAAATTTAAGATAAATCTCACATGAAACAAACCACATACAATGAACTAAACTCATTTTATTCAACTCCAATTCATTATCCAACCAACGCAAATTACAAATCCAATTCACAATTTCATTCCAACTTCCAACTTCCAACTTCCAACTCATTCACAATCCCAAATGCAATTAAGCACGAAAAAATCAATTAAAAAGTGAAAATATACCTAAAAAATTTCACAATTAGTTTTCGGGTCGGGTTGGGTTTAGATCTGGTATTATTCTAGATCTGATAGTTGCAGATGTATGGAGGTGAGTCACAGAGAGAAAAAAATCAAAGTAGCAGAGAGTGTGCAGATGGCGTCGGGGTGGGGGTTTTGGGTAAAAAAAAATAATTTTTGCTAAATAGCCTTTCACTTTTCTAAAACTTATGGTACCGGTCGGTACAAAATACCGGCTGGAGAAAACACCCTATATCAACTGATACTGACTACCGGTACCAATACCTTGGATACTGTTTCGTTTTCGGCCATCGGCCAGACAGTACGGAACGAAGTACCGCTTGAAAGTAAAAACACAAAAAAAAACATAGAGAGAACTTCTAAACCCCTCCACATAAGTAAAACACACACTGATTTCTTGACGTGAAGAGAATTATGGCACGTGGAGTTTACAGTTTTTGGATTTCTTAGCCTTATTGGGTGTGAAAATTTGTCGTCAAGTTCATCAGAAGCTTGACCGAGGTTATGCACCCTTTAGTCTGATAAAATCCTGGCATAAGCATTTCTGTAATATAAAAATTGAGGGAACTATATGCTCATTTTTAGTAAAGCGCGACAAAACTTTCCACATCATGGTGGCACACCTGACTTCACGTACGACAATTATTTTGTAAGAACAAAGCTTTATTAGAATTTGAACGGAAAAGGACAATTTTAAGCTTCATCTACTATTGACCTACAAAACTAACGACAATGAATTAATTGCTCAGAGCCAGAGTTTTTATTTTTTCCTGTTTACTATTCCATGTCCCTCCACTTAAGGTTTTTTTTTTTAATTTATTACGGATCCAAACCGCAGAATGGTTTCATGCAATAATTGTTTTCCATAATCAAATTCTAAGTTATTACAAAAAAGATGGAGACGTTAGTGCAGCACTTTCTCTATAAATTGGAGAGCTTCCAAGTGTAAAATTATACTGCAAGCTACTAGGAGATAAGAGTACTGCACAGAATGAAGAGCATACTTGGGAATGGGATTGTTATGGAGAGACATAAGCCTTATATTGCAATGCTCTTCATCCAGTTTATATATGCAGGCATGGCCTTGTTCTCCAAAGTTGCAATTTCTAAAGGAATGAACTCTTATGTCTTCGTGGTTTATCGCCAGGCTTTTGCCACTGTTGCACTTGCTCCATTTGCCTTCTTCCTTGAAAGGTTGGAAGTTAAATTTTTACACTTACCACACTAGCTTTCTTTATCCTTTCATTACTTTCTTCAGTTATAGTGCCTAACAGGCTCAATTTGGGTTATACTGTTTTCAGTAACAAGACCTGTCCCTTGTCATACAAGTTAATATGCAAGATCTTCATGGTTTCTCTCTGTGGGTATGGACTATGGACAGCCAAAAGGTTACTTATAATTAGTTCCCTGGATTGGATCCTGATCTCATGTATTTAACAGGAACTTAAATGTTCATGTTTTCCAGACTTACGCTGAGTTTAAACCTCTACTACGCCGCAATCAACTATATACCCGCAACATTTGCTGCCGCAACCACTAATGCCATTCCTGTCATTACGTTTGTCATGGCCGCCTTCTTAAGGTAAATGTAAAATGATCATCATCTTAATTATCAGCATTACTAGATTCAAATCTCAGTCCTTGAGCTAAACAAATAGGAATTCTGTGGAACACACATACATTTCAGGATGGAGATTATTTCAGTAAAACGAGTGCATGGAATTGCCAAGGTTCTAGGTTCTGTGTTGGGGGTTTCCGGGGCACTGGTGTTTGCTTTCGTTAAAGGGCCTCCTATCAGAATTCACAACTGGTATCCATCCATTGACGAACTGAGGCATCATCCTCATCAGGGTCCATCTCTCAACACTTATTCTAGATCAGGGGATTGGATCAAAGGCGCTCTCATCATGATCTCTGCCAACATATTATGGTCTTTGTGGCTTATTTTGCAGGTAGGAGTCCATAATGAGCAATAGCTTTCTAAATTTCTTTCCTCTACATAAATATTGTTCATCTTCTGAATTATTTTTCTGTTTTGGTTACTGCTTCTTTTTTCTATGTTTTTGACTGGGACTTTGTTGCTCTTATAGACTCCCATTGTCAAGCAATATCCTTCAAAACTGCGTTTTACCACCCTGCAGTGCTTCTTTAGCTTCATTCAATCGGCTACATGGAGCATTGCAGTGGAGAGGAATCCATCAGCCTGGAAGCTTGACTGGGATGTGCAACTTTTGTCAGTGGCCTATTGTGTAAGAATTCCAACCATTTCTGTCGTCGTCTTAATTAATCATCTTTTGTATAAGAAAAGAGTTGCACTTTCCATATTAATTCGCCAGATTATGCTATTTATCTCAAATTAGCTCGAAACTGAAATTTGATTTATTATGATGTTCAAATATATAAATCCAAATGCTTCATATATATTTTAATTTCACAAATCCAATTCCCCATTGTTTTACGTTTATGTTGAAGGTTGATTAATTGGCCAATAGTTCTAAAGATTTTTATACTAAAAATTTTAGCTCGATTTATCTTATCCGTTACCTTTAAAAAAATCTTGGCCTCGTGGCAACGCCCTTTAGACATCTATCAAATCAGCTAAAGCAACCGATAAAATGGAACTAAAAGTATAATTTCCAGCTTCAACTAGAATGACTTAAATTTCTTCCTATAGGAGATAAAAGAATGTCCTATTCAACGACTGGTGTGGTACAAAATTATAGTGGTTATCGACATATATCACTTACAAATCATTTATGTCTACATCGATATGGTTCCAGTTGATTTATATCTAGTGTTTTACATTCACACAGATTTGCATGCAATTGCATAAAATTGGCACAGGTTGGAACTGACTATATAATGGCAGGGTATAGTGGTGACTGGCATCACCTACTGGTTGCAAGTTTGGGCAATACAGAAGAAAGGACCAGTTTTCACAGCAATGTTCACTCCCTTGGCACTTCTTATAACAGCCATTTTCTCAGTACTCTTGTGGAAAGAAACCCTTCATTGGGGGAGGTCTAAATCCTAGCTTCTCTTCCTGAACTAGTGCTTCCAGTATGCAAATACGTCTTTACTACTTGTGATCTTCCTAGAAACTAATGAGACACAGACACTCTTGAGTTTACTAATGATTTATCCGTAAGGAAATCAAATAAATAGTTGACAGGTTCCTTATCTGACCTCTATTGCAGCATCGGTGGGGCAGTCTTGCTAGTGGGTGGGCTCTATGGTGTATTGTGGGGGAAGAACAAAGAAGAAGAAGAGGGGAAAAGATCAGTAATATATGATCAAGAAAATGCAGAGCCTAAAGAGGAAAACAAAGTGGAGTGCATTACAGATCGGTAAGTGATAGGTGATGGGATGGGAACATAGCAACTCAAATGGAGATGGAGTGGGCGTCTCATAAAGCCAAAGCCTAATGGTAAGGATAGTTGTCATGAAGACACGTCACCTTAGATTTTCTTTCTTTTGTACCCACCGGTGCTTGTAACTAAGTGGTTTCTGTCTTTTGTAGCTACCGATGGTTGTAACTTAAGTGGTTATCTTTTTGTTTCCTTTTAACCTCTTTTATGCTTCAACCGTGTTGTAGAATGGAGTAAACTCAAAAGTTTAGCACTTTTAGCTATGTTTTAATAGCTTCGTCATCATCATCATCACCCAATCTGAAATTCCGCATTTAAGTTATGTTTTAATAGCTTAAACTTTAAAAAAGAAGATTGGAACTCAAGCATGACTCTTGCTAGGGCTTATTCTAATGACATCCTTTATATGGGTGGCTATTAATTTTGTATATGAAGTCAAAGAGTTTATACATTTATTAAAAAATTACAAATTATTATTTAAATATTTTTAAATATCTTATTCTTTTTTATTAAATTTTTTCTTATATTAATTTTAATTTTAAATATTATGAGTAATATCAAAACAAAATTTTATTATTACAATATTAGGTTGGAGACAAATTGTCTGAAAGATGTAACTTATAATAGACTAATTTATTTTTTTTGTTAATTTTTTATTTTTATATGAATCAAATAAATTATTTAATAAACTAAAAAATATTCTTCATCAAAAGTAAAGAGCTTGTTGGTAGGAGTTGAACTCCTTCTACATTGCAAGCAATCTATGAAAGCCTCAATTCAAACCATTCTCATACTATTGAACTAAAATTTCCTCATTTTCATAAATCCATCTTATTTGAACTTTAGAAAGCATAGTGACACTCGTATCTCGCTGCAATCAAATCAAATTCTTGTTGGAAATATTCGCATGAGCTCTCTTTCTAACTACAAGAATCCTTCAAATTAGCAAAAAGAAAGTTAAGAAAAACAGGAAAAAGGATGGGAGAGGTATGACTCATCGACTAACTATAAGTCACAAAGATCTAGACATTCTCGTACCATGATTTGAAAGCATTAACATGAAGTAACGTCCTATCAACCAAGAAGGGAAATCGCCAAAAAATTACGAGGGGCAGTCATGTAGGTTTTTACCATGGCAATGGATGTCTCCGTGGCCTCCACAATAACTATCTAATCATCAACAAAGATATTACTTGAATGGATGAATGGCCGTCAATTAATGGTCCGTGACCGTAGATGTGATTTTGACGATTTGGTGCATTATTTGGTTAATTCAGAAGATTTCACCGTAACGATTAAGAGTTATCTGCTTCGGGACTATATTTGGACCTAATCCAGACTGACTAAGTGAAGAAGGATTTAGACCCAAAAACATACTTTTGCAAGCCTAGTTGGGTCTATTTGGGTCTATCTGCTAGGCCTAGACTTTCATCAGTTCATGCTCGCACGCAGCGAAATCACATTGCTTTGAGAGAAGTCAGCCACAGATCAAAATCAGGCAGGCATGCGTTGTCTAAGTTGTGTGCAAAAGGAAAAGGAGTTACATGCCTACCATCAAATATCATATATTAAACAGGTAAAATATTATAAATTAAAGAAGAGGGCATCATTGTTGTTGGCCACATGTATTTTTTTTCATTCAATACATCAGAGTCTTATTCCCATAAAGCGGCCACGTGCCTCCTCCTGACTGCCCCTTCTCACAAAGCTTCTCCTCTCTGCAGACGTTGTCTGTCTAATGATGCGTGGTTGCCAGAGGCAGAATGTGAAAGTGGAAATCGATGTTGTTACACCATGGTTTGCTCATATGAAAAAAGGCAATTCGTACGCCAACTGGGCACTTTCTTCGAGTCTAATTCAATGGACTCAATCCCGCCATATCTATTAGCTTACCTGCCAAGGAAAATTTTATGCGAATGTGTTTATTGTTTAACTGATTTCTCGTGAAAATCACTAAACAAAGATCCAAACACAAGCTAGTAGTAAATTTTCAAGCCAAATAAAAGGTTGTTTGGCCACTTCAGTCTAGCTTAGACCTTAGACCAACGGCAATTTAACATTGGTAAACGCGCCAGCAAATTGATGCTCTTGGGTTTCCAAAATCCTCCGATAACACGTATCATGGTAACTTACACCGTACACGACCAAATCCTTGACAAGTTGTTACGGAATAAAAATATAATTTTAACCGATATAAGGTGCCTTGTCGACAAGCAACGTCTTATACAAGATCGTGCTTTGCTTTTGTAAAATGATGCGCATTAATAACATACTATTTCTCATTATTTTCTAAAACCCCCCAAAAAAAATTTAAATTGAAACTCCAAAGGACGCGACGCTAATGTCGTACGATGGTGAAACCTTTTCTGCTACGGGGGCAAAGAAACGAATAGCGTATCACACAGGTCACTCCAACACAAAATAGTACCGACAAATACAAATTCATATTCGTTAAGATATGGGTCACTATCGATCCTTTCGATTGGTATTAGTCAATATTAGCCGTTAATCGAAACATCGATAAAATATAATTTTAAAAAAAATTAAAATGACTCTTAAAATCAATTTTAGTCGTCGACTTTTCCTCTCCCAAGCCTTTCTTTTTTATTTTATTTTTCTTCTCTCTTCACAGGAATATTTACCGTTGTCTCTTCTCCCTTTTCTTTTGTTTTGAACTCACAAGCTTCAGTTTGTCGTCTCTTCATCCCCATTTCTATCTCCTCTTCGTTTGTCACCTCCTCTCTATCGTCTCCACGGCTACCCTCTATAGAGTTGCTTCAAAGGCTGCCCATTGTCTCCTCCTTAGATCTCCAGTTAGCCGCCAATCACTGCTGCCAGTTGCCGCCATTAGCTCCTTTCAACACTCGTCAACAAATTCAACTTGAGTTATAAAGTCAAGTTTATGATCTAAAAATTATAATCAGACTTCTACTATAATTATAAACATACTTGTAGTTAATCCAGATATCTTGTGTCAAATTACAAAAATTCATTTCCATGAGAAAATAGTTTAACAAACCATTTTTTCTTTTGGTTGCATTGACATCTACTTACCATATAAATTACTTAACTTGAAATTTATAATGAATATATGTTTGAGAATTGATGTATAATTGAAAATGATAGTTATTATTTATTGAAGGATTATTTTATAATTTTATATTTGTAAACTTTTTTTAAATTTTAATTTTTTCCTGAATAGTATATGATATTTATTAATATTGGTAATGCAATTAAAATCAAATTTGACATCAACTCTAAGGCTAAAAGTCCAAATTGGAGCTTAAACTTTTTTAGTTTGATCATTTAGGGATTTAAATTTGAAATCTACTCAATGAAGGGCTAAAATTTCACGAGTCTACTAAATTTAAGACTTTTTTGGAGGAAAATTAGGACGTGTTTATACACATCGTTACATGCAACAACGTGACACTATTACCCTTTTTTTAAATTCCACATATAAAAGAGTAAAAGGTTTTAAGTTTAAACTCTAAAATTTTGTAAATTTTCGTAAATTATGTAATTTTCGTAAAGTAAAAAAAGAGAAACTAAAAAGTTACAAAAAAAACCCTAAAATCCCATCGTTGCTCCCCTCTCTGTCGTATCTTCACCGTCAGCCATTCTGCTCTATTCTTCGTGCAAGGGTTGTCTAGCCTAGTTCACACATCTTCACCAAAGGTTGCCCTCGCCAGATTCGCGCTTTATCATTCGTTGAAGGGGTTGTGTTGGTTGGTTGAGGCATCTTTATCGTCCCCCAATCCGCGCTCCAATCTTCATTGAAGGGATTAGCTTGCCTGGCTCACACATCATCTATTGAAACTAAGGTAAGTCCTAGAATTAAAGTATTAGTCATCAGACTTAAGAGCGGTAAACATTTGATTATGAGAGGTCTGAGCTTAGAGAAATCTGAGGTTAGAGCAGTAAAAAGAAGTTTGAGGTTAGAGAAGTCTGAAGTTAGAGTACTTTGAGGAAGATAGTATGAATGAGATGGGCAGAAGCAAACTGATATTAGTTTCATCTTCTACCGAAAATGATCAATTGCAGAATGGGTAGCTGCTATGACCAACTACTTTTCTATTGTGCTCTGATTGGTAGAAAAATTCATCTTTCCTACAAATCAAAGCACAATAGAAAAGCAGTTGGTAGTACAAAATCTTAATTTGATGTTTTTAATTTCGTTGCCCTTCTACATCCTTTTTGCCTAACTAGTGGGATTATTTGTCGTATGAGTGTGTATTTTTTAATTGCCACTGATGTATTATTTTTATGTTGTTGTTTGCAATAATCTGACTATCACTGATGATAATATAAAGTTCTGATTTTGTTATTCTAGTAGTAACTTAAATTTGAAAGACTCTAATTACCAGTAACTTAAAGTTGATGTAGCAATTGAATTAAATAAGGATTGCATTTTATATGGATATTTTTTAAACATTGAGGCATAATAAACTATTAGGTAGGTATATAGGCTGAAAATCAGTGATGTAGCTCCCATGAGGCTTATAGGTGAAAAATTTCACGAGCATAGGAGCCACAATGAGAACATGTTTCTCAATTCACAGGTGCAAACAACGTCGCATACCTTAATTAATAGAACTTAGTAAGTTGGTTGATGGAATTGTTATGGATATGTTAAGCATCATGTGCTGTGCTAGGTTTGAAATTTTCACTTTCACTTTACTGTTTCCTTTCAATATTCTGATTGAGTGTTTTCGTTTTTCTAGAGTTGGTTTTTTCGGTTTGGCACAATGACATTTGATGAAGTAACTCTGAGGTTTCACCATGCGAGATGTTTTATTAATGTGGGTGATAATGTTATGTATGAGGGTGGTTTTGTGGATGAAATTGAATTTGATCCTGACTTACTGAGCTATGTTGAATTGGTTGATGTATGTAAGAGAGGTGAGTATAACAATGTGAAAAGGATATTTTATCTTATGCCTGGTTTTGAACTATGTAATGATTTGAGAGTTATACAAAATGATGCTAGTGTGTTAGATATGATTAGTCAGATGATGGGTACGGGTGGTATTGATATTTATATTGAACATAGTTTGGATACCCCTGTTGAAGTGATAGAGGATGAATGTAATGAGGTTAATCAAGGTAATGTAGTTGAAGATAATGGTAAGGATGTTAATAATGAAGGGTTGGAGGTAATGTTGGTAATTTAGACAATGTGGCAAATGTAGAGGATGAAAATGATGGAGATATGGAGAATGAAGATGATACAAATATGGAAGTTGAAGAGGATGAAGAGGGTTTAGAGCAAAGAGAAAAGGTAATGGTCCAGATGAAGATGTTGAAGAGGATTTAGAGGAAGGAGATGAAGGTAATGGTCTAGATGAAGATGTTAAAGAGGATTTAGAGCAAAGAGATGAAGATAATGGTCCGGATGAATATAATGGACCACATGAAGCTGATGCAGGTGATGCAGATGATGAAGATGAGGTAGTTGTGTCTAAATATTATGACAATGATGAATATGGAGAACTTGTTAGTGATGTAGATGACATGGTAGATGAAGCTACTAGGAGAAAAAGGCAATACCCTGTTTATGATGAAAATGTAGCTGAGCCTTATATTGAATTAGGAATAATTTTTCTTAATCATTTGCAATTTAAGCGTGCAGTGAGTTTGTTGTCCATCAAAACAAAGAAGGCTATCATGTTTACCAAAAAATAAGCCCAATTTTATCCAAGGTAAATGTAGGACAAAGAACTACCCTTGGTATATATATATAGCATTTGATAGGAAGTTGCAACCATTTCAAGTTAGAAAATTCAGGAACAATCATGACTGTAATAGGATATATACAAATCCTAGGATGAACACCAGCATCTTAATTGAATTATTGAAGGATAAGCTTAAAAAGGAGCCATTTTTGAAGAATGATGATATAAAATTTTACGTTAAGGATTATTTAGGTGTTGAAGTGTTCATAAGTATGGTGAGAAGAGCAAAGAAAAAACTAGTGGACAGTGTTGTGATCAACATTGAAGAGGAGTTTGGTAAGTTTTGGTCTTATGCTGACGTGATTAGGCAGACCAACCCAGGAAGCACTGTTACATTGACAGTGTCTCGACCAATTCCAACATCTCCACCTATATTTGAAAGAATATACATATGCTTAAAAGCTATTAAACATGGGTTTAGGCATGGATGTAGGTATTTTCTTGGACTAGATGGATGTTGGCTGAAAACCAAAACTAAGGTTGAACTTCTATGTGTTATGGAAAGAGATGGAAACAATCAAATATTTCCTGTTGCTTGGACTATGGTTAAAGTTAAGTCGACAGTCACATAGAAGTGGTTCATTGAAAGGTTGAAAGAAGATTTACCTCACTTGAGTTTCGGAATTGGTTAGACTATAATGACTGACTAACAAAAGGTAAAAGTTTCACATCAATCTTATTTTTACTTTCATTGAGAGTATAACTATTATAAAATATGTAGAGTTGCATCCACATGCCTATTCAAATGGTTATGTTTTTCATTGTAGGGACTTGATAAAGCCGTTATTGATTTGTGTCCAGATGCTGAGCACATGTTTTATGTTAATTAGCATGGAAGATGACATAAAGGGAAAGAGATGAAGGAGCACTTTTGAAAAATTGCAAAATCCTTCACAGTAAGGGAATATGAAGAAAATTTGGATAAGCTTAGAGCCAAGAACCAAAGGGCAGCGGAAGATATTGAGAGTTATGCATCAGTTCAGCAATGGTGCCGAGCTTTCCAGAGGGAAGATTCTATTATTGAGTTGGTTAACAATAACTTATGTGAGGTCTTCAATAAGACTCTGGTTGATGCAAGGAAAATGCCAGTTTTGTGGTTAATTGAGCATCTTAGAAGCGAATTGATGAAAAGA
>JANIIA010000002.1:14081203-14093497 GCA_027478495.1 Erythroxylum alaternifolium
ATCCTCAACAAAATCTAATCACATGCATTACTAGTATGGAGAGGATCGAGGTCCAACAAATAATGTTATGTTCATCCTTTCTACTACTCCATTTTAACTATGGGTGTCTCTAAATGTACGATGTCTAATAATGCCTTCATCCTTACAGAATTCATCAAACTCACCTAGGCATGGCAATCCTAACCCGACTCGTTTTTGGCCCAGCAGGCCCACCGGCTGACCATGGTCAGCCAGTCTATTTTTTTTTCAAAACGACATTTTTTTGAACTTTTTTACTTTAAAAAATTAATGGGCGAGTCGAGCCGATCAGCCTGTCACTATGGCCTGAGGCCAAGCCGAGCCGGGTCAGGCCTGCCCGACTTAAACTCACCTGAACAAAACTCTAAGCCATTATCTATGCGAAGACGTTTTATCTTCTTCTCTATCTGATTCTCTACCAAAATCTTTCACTGCTTGAACGTTTTGAAAACCTCAATTTTATGCTTCAACATGAATACCCATGTCTTCCTGGAGTAGTCATCGATCACGAATAAAAAATATCTCACTCTACCTAAAGATGAAATGCGAGAAGGACTCCAACAATTAGCAAAAATGTAATATAATGTTGCCTTTATCATATGCATAATCTTTTCAAAATAAACTCGACATTGTTTCTCGAAAACATAGTGCTCATAAAATCCAAAATTAGATGTCATATGTTCCCCAAGTAGGCCCTGTTTGCATAGAATAGTCATTTCCTTTTCGCTCATGTGCTCCTACCGCATATGCCACAACTTGGTCTGATCTGATTCTAACTGCTCTGAAGAAGAAGCTATTGCAGCTGAACCTATCACTGATGTTCCCTTACAAGATGCGTGTTTTCCTATTAAGACGCTTCCACCATCTTTTTCCTTATAGGTTGTGAACCAATCTCAATGTTAGCAAATATGATCACCTTAAATCCAAAACCTAATTATTCTCTAAATCTGATCGATTAGTCACTAAAATAACCATATTTTCTTTTAACGCATAATCATCTTTAGCAACAGCAACATGTTAAGTTTTCGTTTTATTTTTCTTTGGACATTCATTCTTCCAATTACCTGGTTCTTTTTGGTAATTACAGATGTCTCGTGGATTTATAGTCAAATCTCGAGATTTAGACTTAGACCTTCATTTGCCTTTCCACTTTCCTTTTCACTTCTCAGGGTGTCCTCGCAATTTTTTGAAATTTACAGCCACCAATCCAACTACAGAACTTTCTCCAATATTTCTAGATGCCTTATGCCTAAGCTCTCGGGTATGAAGACTAGACCTGATTTCTTTTAAAGTGATATTATCTTTCCAACAATAAAAAAAATCCACAAAATTTTAATGTGATGGAGGCAGAGAGACTAACAAAAGTAGGGCATTATCTTCGTTGTCTATTTTAACATCCACGTTTTAAAGATCTATTAAAAGGAATTTAATTTTTCCAATTGTTCTTTCAGAGGCATACCTTCCTTCATATGAAGACCAAACAAGCGTTGTTTCAGTAACAGCTTGTTAGTCAAGGATTTCATCATATATAGACTTTCCAACTTTGTCCATAGACCTATTGTAGTATAGTCATTCACTACTTTGCAATTTTTCTCATCTGCCAGACATAGCAAAATGGTTGAGTGTGTCTTCTCTTCTTGTTCAGCAAAAACGAACTCGCCTATTGATTATAACTTATTTCCTAAAAGCAGTGTCCAAACTAACTATTTCTTCAATGGAGCACGCATTTTGATGCGCCAAAGACTAAAGTTGTTCTTCCCAGTAAATTTATCGATCTTAATGTTGTGTGATGACATCTTTACACTTGATTAATAGATTCAAACAAAACCAAAAGCTCTTATACTAGTTTGTTACGAAAAATCAAGCAATAAAAGAAAAGAAAAAGAAACAAAATAATCAGTTGCACAGCACATAGATTTACGTGGTTCACCCTAATTGATTAGGGCTACGTCCATGGGTAACGACAGATCACAAATTTATTATCAGAAAGGGAAAGAATTACAAGAGGAGTGCGGCTAGGGTTTTTCATCCACACCTAACCCTAAAACAGATGGAGTTTATATATTACTCCAATACAAAATATTGAAAGTACCAAAAATACCCCTGCATAATAAGTCAAAGATTCAAGGCGTATCTAACAAAAGTGATGAAGGATTTGTCATAATAAAATCAAATAAGATGTATAATGATCCTAAGTGCTCTATTTCAATTTGAAAGTTGGGTTTAAAATTCGAAGGTGTGACGAAGTTGAGGAATGTTTTCATTAAATACGATATGGTCAAGTGTTTGAGTTTGAAGCATGTGAAAAAGAAAAAAATAAGATCAGAGTGTGATATATTAAGAAGTATCGAAGAGACATTACTAAAGATAATTAACAAAGCCACTATATAAAGGAGACAATCGTCCAAAGCTCACGAATACAAGAAATGATCCAAAACCAATAGGGTCAAAAAAGTTAGAATCATCATCTTATAGGAAAAGGTAGAGACAAAAGCTGAAGCAAAACGAGAAGTAGAAGCAGAGGATCACAAACCAACAACCAAACTGATCCAAATATGAATGTTGCGCCTCCCAATAAGCAAGTTAGTGGAAGAAGGAATTGAATAGTAAAAAGTAGAGGAAGAGAAAGAAGAAGAATTTCAATACCTATAATATATTGTACACTGTAATAAAGCAATTGGTGTAATAGAATATCATACAAGTATTGTATAATTTAATGTCATGTAGCATTTTTTTATAATTAGATGCAATATGTGAAATCACTTGAAATTGTTGCATAAGAAAGACATTAATTAACTCCTGAATCAAATTTATAACTATTCACGTGAGATTCAAATTTATAAATAAGTGTAGTATTGTGATACTTTATTATCTATAAATCTAAGAAGAGGATAATTACACAAAAAGATACTAAAGACATGAAAAATGTATATATTTTACTTTTTGTTATTTAATGATGATACTACTTCTTTTCTTAAGATATAATTAAAATATCGCAATCTAGGAATATAAATGTTTTGTACAAGTCATTGTTACCACTAATATTTTGGACACATTAATACTATAAGTGTTACAATTGTGCGTATATTAACGTGTAAGGAAAGAGAAACCTGCAATTTTTTGTTTTATCAATTTTGATATCTATTTATTACAATTTTGTCAACATGAATTGACCCTCAATTTACTCATCAGTAGCAAGATTCAACGTCTTTTTCAATTCGGATAACTCCCCCTTTAACTTTGATCATGTAATCTTCCATTTTATATTGTTCTTGATGAAGTTTACTTTTTTGTTCAACATACCAAATTTCTAATTTGATGCTTTTATCTCTTCGTTTAGCTTTTTATTCTCAACTTTCAAAGAGGCAATTCTATGTTTTATCTTCTCTATCATTTTTTCATCATAAAAAGAAAGAATTAGTCACAAATGTACTGTTTCAATATTAAAATACTTATTGACAAATCACCATCACAAAAAAGAAAGAATTAATAAATACCTTCTTACAATCACAAATGTACTATTTCAATATTAAAATACATATTGACAAATCACCTTCAACAACTTATCTTAAACTGTGGACAATCGTAAAATTTTCTACTAAGATTTTCATTGTCTTATATCTTATTCTTAAACATATTTAATTAACAAATAACAATATTTATTTACTATTTAAATATCCTAATTAGCGTGTGTGATAACAATAATCAAGTATTATCCTAATTAATATTATTGAATGTCAAAATACAAAATACACTACTATTGTCATATATCACCATGTAGTCATTGTCATATTCACATTATGAACTACTTCTTTAGATTGTAAAACTTACGAATTGAAGACTGAGCTCTAAGAATTGTTCATAGTGTAAAAATTAATAATTGCTTTATTACAATCACAGTGTACTATTTCAATATTAAAATACATATTGACAAATCACCTTCATAAAAAAAGAAAAAAAATTAATAATTACCTTCTTACAATCACAAACGTAATGTTTCAACATTAAAATAAATATTGACAAATCACCATCATAAAAAAGAAAGAATTAATAATTAACTTCTTATAATAACAAATGTTCTATTTCAATATTAATTAATAAACAACAATATTTATTTACTATTTAAATACCCTAATTAGTGTGTGTAATAGAAATAATCAATTATTATCCTAATTAACATTATTGAATGTCAAAATGCAAAAGACACCACTATTGTTATACATACCACCATTAACTATTGTCATATCCACATTATGAGCTACTTGTTTATATTGTAAAAACCTACGAATTGAAGGTTGAACTCCATAAATTGTTCATGATGCAAAAATTTAGGCATATTTTTTCTTCTCTTCCTCATATGAGGTGTAATATTCCCTTCTAGTTAGGTAGAAAAATCACCTTCACATCCCTAGTATCATCATAGCCACCAAAAAAAAGAACTTTCACTACTAATTTCGTATTCTGGTCTTTGCTTTCTATCTTTCTCATGCTAATACTATTCAAGCAAAGTTTTCATTTGCAATTTCACATCATGACTTTCTTATAAGACTTCACATCACCTTTGATCCTAACCAAATACTTCTTTTATCTGGTGATTTCCTCACTTTTCAAATGTTTGTTGTAATACAAACAAATAATATGATTCCTTATTCTAGGAGCCAATCTAACATGAGTCCAATTTGGATCATCGAATCTTCCTAAACCTAAAGCGGCTAAGCTATCATGAGTATTTGAACTTCCCTCTATTTATCTGTAAAAATAAATAAAGATCTATTTCAAAATTAAATTAATAACTTCATATTCAAAAAATAAAGTTTTTGTATATAATATCATTACATAACATATTCAATAGTACATAATTATATAACATCCTTACTTCTTTTTTTTGGTAATGCACATTGCAAAATGACTTTATTATACAAAATTAAGAGAAAAAGATCATTACTTAAAGAATCTATATATTAAGTAATGAGTATACTCTTATAAATCAGGGCATATCTTTAAAGTTATTTTAATATAATCATAAAGAAATTTAATTTTCTTAGTTTAAATTATATATGATCGATGAAAAATTAGATTACCTAAAGTCTCTCTTTTCTATTCTTATGAACTATTTTATATTATGTATATGATTATTCGTAAGATAGGATAATGAATATGAATTTGTAAGTTTGTTATTATATTAGAAATATTTCCTTTCTAGAGTTTAATTTTGAATATTTGTAATGTTATTTTCTAATGAAAATAATATAAGAATGCAAACATTAATTAAGAAAAACTCAAATTTTATCTCAGTTTTATGATTATTAGAATAAAAATAACCTAAAAATTAAATAATTAGGACTTCATCAATTCATGTTCAAGTCTTCATGAAGATATTAAAATGAAAATCATTAATAATACATATAAATTCAATGATATAGCCCCTTACAAATTCAGGTTAACATAACATATAATGACATAAATTAGGTTAATAAATAATAATACCCTAACAATTTATAGAAATAAGTTAAAATGTTACTTTAAAAAGATAATGGTTGTATAATAATACCCTTATAATGCTTGGTTTGTAAAGGGCACAAACAAGCTGGCCAAATTAGTCAACCACCAGCCAATAATCAATCAACACAAACTCACAATTTACAAACCAATTAATCAACACAAATCATAAAAGCCAAAAGGTCTCAAACAAAACCACAACTTCAATAATTTAGTTAGTCAGTAAAGGGAGAAAATGATGAGTTAGTTGTAACACGTAACAGGAGCCTTAGTTACGTATCTCGGATTGAACGTAAACAGGAAATAATGAAGAAATGCAGAAATACCTTATTTCAGTTCTATAATATTTGGAGGAACTTTTTGAGGCCAAAACGAACATGAATCCACTGACACCTTCACGAGATCTACTCATCAGGGCGTAGTCAATGTCTTTTTGTAGTTTTTCTTAAAACATGAACCTTTGAATGAGTTAGAGTAACTTTACATTTACGAATTACTTATGTAACTATAGGAGACATTAACCTCTATCTATAGCTTCCACATCAGGCTTCGCTATCACAGGCTCGATATGGTTCATATCCACACTGATCGAGGTCTATTTTTCTCCTAAACTTCGGCCCATAAACCTAAATCATTTATTAGGCCACTTTATTATCTTTGTCAAGATCAAATTTCATAACTTAATCGATAAGTTGTTAAAAAATCGATAAAATGTAATTAATTATTATCCATCTTTATGGGAAAACATCTAACATTCTCCCCTTTGGACAATAATCAATTGCGGTATTGACTTAAGTTTAAAACCAGTTCAAAAATACGTTTAAGACAAGTTACTATATTGGTCGACCAGGTTTAAAAATCAGTTGATCCAAAGATAATGAAAGTCCGTCATTCTGTCTTATAAGGCTTTCGATATCAGAAAATATCATATACATGTGTCATGTATGGCACAGATCCAATATTATCATGCATATCTAATACTTCACTAACATGAATGAGAAAATAGAGTGTTGTAAACTCAGATGATACTTGTATGATTTGATATGTATCATCTTTCCGTTTGTAGATCTCAATTTCTCTAAACTTTATGCTAAACTACGTATGCGAAACTGCACCAGAAAAATCGTGTTTTCTCCCACCAAATGCTAAACTGCATTAAAGAAAACCTTTATAGGATTAAATACTTATGTCCCCCTATGTCATGATAAAATCCATAGATATACTTATTAAACTATATGTGTCTTATTGATATAGGCTCAAGGTCAATATGTATATATGCCCAATGACCTTTAAAATGCTTTATATAATAATGAGCTACTATTTTCACAATCATTCTGAATACATCCTTAGAGGATAAAGGAGAGAATGTAACATTAAAGTCAATCCCTTCTCTTTGAGTTTGCAATGTTAAGGTAAATCAACTAGCTCTTGTACCTTGCCATACGTTGTGGATTACATCTCATCCTCCATTGCATCCCACCACAAATCTAAATGGAGTCCTGAAACAACTTCTGTAAAAGTAACTAGATCCACAATATGTCCAATATCATAGTCTTATTTACCCAAATAAACTATGTAATCAGATGAGATAACAAGTCGTCTCACTCCAGTGGATCTTCGTAACTGCATTAGTTCTTCTATCCC
Organism: Erythroxylum alaternifolium; assembly: GCA_027478495.1. Taxonomy (NCBI): domain Eukaryota; kingdom Viridiplantae; phylum Streptophyta; class Magnoliopsida; order Malpighiales; family Erythroxylaceae; genus Erythroxylum; species Erythroxylum alaternifolium. Next base: position 14,088,365 of record JANIIA010000002.1, read on the forward strand.
AAAAAGCTCTGCTTATACAGGTATGGGTTAGGGTTCCTATTCCTGTACAGGTACAGCACTAAGATCTTAATCCACTGGACCTGATTGTATGAGTAGCAGATACGAAATAACCGTAGTATCTGTCCTGTTATCATCTGAAGAGTGAGAGGGCCCACACTTATCATAGACATTGTATCCCAAAAACTTAGTGGTTTGTGATTCAACTATTTTAGCCCCCCTCTCTACAATAAAATATGTAACCTTTTGAGTGATCTGGGTATCCAACTAAGTAGCAACGAGTAGAACGAGCGTACAATTTACTTTCATAAGGATTATATAAGCGCACCTCAGCAGGGCAGCCCTATACATGAATGTGTGAAAGGCTAGGCTTTCTCAAAAGGCGTCTTCGGCACTAACTTTCTCAGGATTATGTTCAGTATATACAACGTCGTCTTGATGGTTTCACCCTAAAGGTAATCGGGTAGGTTAGTCATGCTCTTTATAGACATTATTATGTCCTTTAGGGTATAGTTACGCCTTTCGGCCACATCATTTTGCTCAGGACTACCTGACATAATAAACTGAGTCACTATTCCAACCAATTTCACATATCTGGCAAACGGATCTTTTTCTTGTCCTGAAACATTATGTTTGCCATAATACTCTCCTCCACGGTCAAATCTGACAATCTTGATGGATTTTTCCAATTAGTTCTTTACCATAGTCTTAAAGATCTTAAATTTATCAAGAACTTCAGACTTTTCCTTAAGCAAGAACACATAACTGTAATGGAAATAATCATCAATAAATACATAAAATATCTAAAATTTCATAATGTAGCTATGTAAGGTCTACTAATATCTGTATGTATGAGATCCAATAAACCAGAAGCTCGAGTTGATCTTTTTTTCTTTATTTTGGTCAACTTGCCTCTGCAACAGTCAACACATATCTCCAAATCATCAAAATCTAGAGTTGGGAGAATGTTTTGCTTTATCAATCTCTTAACTCTATCTATGAAAATGTGGCCTAATTGTTTATGCCACAACATGCATGGCATTTCCTTTATCATAGGTCTCTTTCAAGTAATAGGTTTAGCAATATATGAAGAAGCATGCATTTCATGATTCCATATAATCCATATGACAAAAAGGTAGTTCTAATATGTTTTGCATTGAAAGATAAATTTACAACTGAAGTATCAATCATAAAACGATAACCTTCTTTGCCTAACAATGATACAGAGATTATATTTTATTTAAAAGACAGTATATAAAATGTGTCGCATAATTCAAGTATAAACCTTATATCTTGGTTTAAACATACATCTCCTACATACAAAACTTCATTATTACCAACCATTAATTTATTCTCCTCTTTAGTTGGCTTTCTCTTTGATCTAAACCCCTGCATAGTGGAAGTAACATGATTAGATGTTCAGCTATCTAGCCACCAAGAACTAGAGCTGGCTATAGCAATATTGGATTTATGAATCATATAAGCCAAGGAGTTACCTAATAGTTCCTATTTGACTTTTCAGATTCTATATTTCTGGAAGTAAGCTTTTTTATGCCCCTTCTCATTACAGAAGAAACACCACATATTCTTGAAATCTTACAGACCCTTTGCAATACTAGACTGACCAATTTGTAAATGCAAAGAGGTTTTGGATTTCTTACCTTTGAACTTTTGGGGCTTGGCCTTCCCTTTTACTTTGGCTGCAAACAAAGTTGTATGAGGAGTCTTCTTCAGTTTCTCCTCCTCTGTAACACATTGGGAAATGAAGACACTAATATCCCAAGCCTCATCCTGTGAAATATAAGAAGTGGCTAACATACCAAACTGTAGAGCTTGGTGCGCAATCACTGCATCATGAATTGGAATCTTCAATGTGGACCATCTTGATAATGTAGTCTTGTACTCTCCCTTCTCCAGTATATCTCATGGAGAATAATTCTTTACACAAGGTACTTATCTCGGCATTGGACGAGACCTTGTACCTCTAGGAAACATTATCCAAAAACTACTTCTCTATGTTAGTCTCCAGTAGTCCATTCAGAAGATGATCTGTGATTGACCTCTTAATGGTCAAATAGCACATCCTGTTTGGATGCTCCCATGTTGCAAAAGCTACTTTATCAGCTTTGGAGTTGATGGAGATGGTTCATCCGTCAACATGGTCATATTGATATCCGCCGCCATCTCAAAGGCAAACTCTACATCCATCTTCCACTACTTAAAATTAAAATCAATTAGGGTTTCAATGATGACATTGTCGTTGTTGATAAAAAAGGTGGCTGCAAAATGACATTGCAAAGATCAACACAAATGCAGGATAACAGCAATACTCAAAGCCTTAAAATAGTATCTTTATTGAGAATCTAATTACATATGTTATGAAACACCTATGGGCTGAATACATAATACATACAACCAGACCTCTACTTAAAAACGATCAGAGTATACACCAACAACTCTCATGATACCATCACTTATGGGCAAATAGATCATTTAAGAAATGACTTTCCTTCATCTAATGCCTTTATGCACATCTCAAAATCCTATGTAAGACAACACCTGTGGGAAAAATAACTGAACATAAGACCAGAGACATTCCCTAAGATGTAAGCAAAACAATTCAAAATAGTGACTCGAAAGGCCATTATAGTGATTACATTCCCATTAGTACCCAAAAGGTCCATAAACACAAGTTATACACTTGTATGTTATCCTTACATTCTTTATAGGCATACAATATGTGTCAATGTACCATCAATAAATGCAAAACTCGAATACACATTCTAATTATCATATACTAGTGTTGAAGACATTATCAGTAAACTTTATTTGAGACTTTCGTTATGAAAAATTTTATGGATTTATTAGATTGACATGAGGGAGATACTTGACATTTTTCTGGAGTTAAATTACCAATCTAATAAATCCATAAAATTTCATTTTATGAATTCTTCGAACCTGAAAACTGACCCAAAATAACCCGAGGCATCATTATGAGAATTCTAAAATTTTTGACTTTTTTTCTATGTTGATTGTTGCGTTGACGTCAGCTATATTGTAGCGTTGACTTCAGCATGTTACTGTGTGATGACGTTAATGTGACGTCATGATGACATCATAAGTAAGCGTGCTCGGATGGCACGTGCAGTGCATGTGCCACACTTAAAAAGCCTTAGGACATGTCAAGTGATTGCCCTGCATGCACCCCATGTGCACCGACGTGCCTGAACCATTGTTGGCATGTGTGGCACACGCGCAGATGAGCCTGAAAATCTGGAACGTGTGGCACACACATCGGACACGTGTCCTCACTCGAGTGCGCCATGCATCTAGATAGGTGGCTAGCGCACGTGCATCACATTTCAGGCTTCCTTAAAACTTGAACCTCTGAATAAGTCAAAGTAATTTTACGTTTACAAATTACTTAAGCAAATATAAGAGATCTTAACCTCTATATATAGCTTCTATTTCAAACTTCCTTATCATAGGCTCGATTTAGGTCTGACCCACTTTGATCGAGGTCCATTTTCTTCCTAAATTTTTTCCCATTAATTTAGATCATTTATTGGGCTACTTTATTGTTTATCTAGATCAAATTATGTAACTTTGGTGAAGGAGTTGTAGATAGAGAAGAAGCAAGCGAGCAACCTAAAGGAGCAAATCTCAGAACCAAGAAACGGCACAGATGGTGCATTGGAGCATATCTAAGAACAAAGAACCAAAAAGAGCATATTTGTGATAGCCAAATAGTATAGACTAGGGCAGATGTAGGACGGTAATGGAGAGTAGACAGTGATGACAGGCTGATAACAAGGAAAGCAAAGCTAAGTAGAGTAGAGAAAAGGGTGAGCAGAGAAGAGGGAGACATGAGAGTGAGTGTGAACAGAGCAGAAAAAAGACGAGTTGGGGGTTAGAAATTTAGGATTTTTTTAATTAAGTCCTTAAGTTTTGTAATTTTGTATTTTGATCTCAGTATTTCACCGGTATTATTAAGAGTGGTCAGTACTAGTTGGTATTAGCTGAAATCGATACCAACCAGTACCTGAAATTAGCACGTTACCAATACATTGTACCGCCTTATGGTAGTTACAGTACGAAATTCAACCCATTAGTTTAGGTATGTTTCTTGATGCAACTCACTTATTGCACTGACGGCTTGGATCACAGAGAGATCATCAATGCCTATGGTTGGTTACAAAGAGGAAAATGATGAATTAGGTAAGATATTAGGATTCCTTTATTAAAATATTTATTTATTTTAATTTAATTGCTAATGAATAATATTGTTTATTACTTAGATGCTCACTTGTTTAAGGATCTTGCTTATGTGACGAGGCACATCGACACCATTATTTATAGGCAGTAAGTTAGTTTTTTAATAAATTAAAAGTTTGAACATTTTGTTATTATTTTTTATAATTTTTATTAATATTAAAAAATCAAACAAAGTTTAAGATTTTGAATTTAATTTTCTTAAAACCCCCATATTTATATTAATATACATTTTTTGAATTTTATAAATTACGAGGAACTTCACAGAAAGGATAATTAAAATAATTTGGTTTCTCGTTAAGAGCTTAAGTATGAGTTCAATACAACTTTTAATTAAAAAGACAAAACTTGTTGGTTAATTCACTTTTGTGTACCATAGCACCTTTATACTCTGATCGTATGCAAAGAATACTCAATAAGTATTATATAAAGAGTAATTTTTTATTGAAATAATTTTTAATTCATATCTTAAGTATTTTCCTAAAAAGAACATAATAGACAAAATTGATAATTATTCAGACCAGTTCATAGATTGTCGAAGAAAGAGTAAAATTTTCTCTTACACATAACTTCTAAAATAGAAGTAAAAGATTATAAACATGTTTTAAGAACTAAAATTTCATCTTCCGTCTACGATTAAAGTGATGGGTTCAGAGCAGCCACTTAATGGCCTCAGTGGCTGCCCATTAAGTTCAGCATCCTGTTTTGGCGTATCTTGGTATGAAAGTAGAGGCTTTGGAGGCAACTTCAAGCATTCAACATCCTTCTCAAGCATTTCAAGCACTTGGTGCATCGGAGGACGTTCGCTAGGCCGTAGTTGTATGCACCACAATGCTATTATAATTATCTTCTTGGTAATTTTAT